>UESW01001847.1:138212-272399 GCA_900491605.1 Calamus simplicifolius
TAATACTATTATATTAATATTATCATATTATAATAATATTAAGATATATTAGTTTATAGTATAATATAGTATAAGAAATTATGGTATTCTAATAAATAATGATTGCAATATAACATCATTGTAATATTAGCTAATTAGTGGTTCTGATAGTAAATTAATTAAATAAATTGGTAAATGATTAATTAGTGGTTGTTATAGTAAATTAATTAAGCCATAATTAACCTTGGTAGAAGGGGTCAATTGATAATTTTTAAAATGTAGGCTGGAAGGGTAAAATGGTATATTTATAATTATGAATTTTAGTAAATTAATTATTATTTATGTTTAATTATAGGTAATCAATGATTGATTGATTTTGTTGAAGAGATTAATTGGAATTAGCGATCGAGTTTCACATCTATCATTATGCAATATATAAAATATATCTTGTATGCCTCCATATTTTATATTTATGTTTAATTTTTCAGCATGTTAAACTATGCATGATAGTTTATTGGTGAAGTTCTTACATATATTGTTGCATCTTATTTTTGTTATGAAATGGTTTTGACTTTGATTTAAGATACAAAAATATGATATATTGAGATATGTTATTTTGGTTATGATATGGCTATGCTTTAATAGATATATGATGTGAGCATATTGAGGTTTTACATAATTTTTAGAATTACACTTAAGGGCTACGTGGCGTATCATATGTCTCACGGTTGATGTGTTATGAAAATATTCAGTCCAGCCTGTCCAATTTTAAAACCATAGTATTATTGGATAATACTATGCATAAATATTAGATTAAGGTTATTATCTTAGACATAACAAGCTTAAGAAGTTAGTGACTATAGACCACTATCAAAATATGTATAATAGACAATAAAACTTTTTCATAAGCATAAGTTCGATTGTCTTTGGAATTGCATATTATTTCTCACAACACTATAACCTTTAGACCCATTTGAGAATTTGTAAGACTTAGTCTTGCAAATTCTCAATTATCCTAGTGGACAGTTTGAGATTATTTTTTGCGATATGTTAGTCTGCTATTATCGTTGGTTGAGATTGCAGTTTGTATTTCCTCATACGTTCTCCTAGTGTGGCATATATGCCACATATTTAGGAGAACATATGAGAAATGCTGCTGAAATTTCAACGTAAATGATGATAATTAATAGTAGAATAATATATCATAAAAATAAATCTTGAATGGGATAGGACCTAATTACCTTTTAGATATGAAGTGAAGGTGAAATTAATTTAGGACACTTGCATACTTGTGAAGTCTCATAATTGAATGAACCCCACATGGCCCGGCCTTGCAGGGCAGGGACCTTAGCCCTGGCCTGGCCTAATCAATGGGTTGCAATCATTAAAATAAAATTGATTTATTGTTATAAATGATTTAAATAGTTATTATTTACCTTATATGTGTAAAAGAAATAATTTAGTTATATATTTACTAATGCTTGTTGACCCCATATTGATTTTGATGATTACAAAACATTTAGGCAATTCTAAGCTTGATGCGGGAAGTTCAGTTGCCTTGCAAGTAAGTATCTTCGTGCAAAATTTCATTGGTAAGAAAGTACTTCATTTAATTTGCTTTGAATATTTTTATTAGCTTGGGAGTTAACTGGTTAGCTAACTTGTTATTCCATTTAGCTAGCTGGCACACCTCTCAGCTAGCTGATACATTGTCTCAGTGCTTAGCCGAACGATCTTGTATTTTAGCTAGCTGCTTAGCTAGCTGAAGTTTCTTCGGTTAACTAAAATGCTCATCACAGTGCTTGGCCGAACGCTCTATAAATTTAGCTAGCTGGTTGGTTAACTTGTTAGCTAACTGGAATTCATTTTAGCTAACTCCAGTTACCTGTAAACTCTCCTGGCCGAATAGTCTTAAATTTTAGCTAACTATGGAGCTAGCTGCCAGGCCTTCTAGCTAGTGACGTTTCTTTTAGTTAACTGCTTAGCTAACTATTTTATCTTGGAGCTAACTGCTTAGCTAACTATTTTTCACAGGAAACGTTGAAGCCGTGAGGATTCAAATTTTAGTTAACTGGAGAGCTAGCTGCCTATTGGCTAGTTAGCTGGAGAGTTAGCTACCTTATTCTGACGCATGGCTGCCATTTTGCTTAGTTAGCTGGAGACCTAACTAAGCCGGACCATTCCTACGTTACTTTTGGTTTTAGTTAGCTAGTGAGCTAACTGACTATCATTTAGCTAGCTATTGAGCTAACTCCTCTTCTCCTGCATCTCCTGCAACCGTGAGCTTTAAATTTCTAGTTAGCTGGGAAGCTAACTACCAATGCATGAACCCTTTACTTTGCCGTTTTATATTGCCTGTTAGTTAGCTGAAGAGCTAACTAACCTTTGCTTAGTTAGCTGCCTAGCTAACTAAGTGATCTGCACTTTAGTCTTATGGCCGTTGTTTTTGCTGTTAGTAAGCTGAAGAGCTAACTAGCAATCATTCTAGTTGACTAAAGAGCTGCTTCTGGACGATTTATTTGTCGTGGCCTCTCTTGTTAGCTAGCTGACTAGCTAGTTGAGGTTACTTACTTATCTCTTCACCGAATGCATTGATGTCTTCAGCTACATGGATTTATTTTTCAGTCAACTGCCGCCTGAGTTCTTAAGCTGCTCTTTCTCTCTTACTCTATCTCTATTGCTATTTTAAGCTACATTTAACTTTTAGATTTTTGATTCTTTGCAGTGCTCTTCCTTCCTCAAATAGAGATCAACATTCAATGCTTAAGGGAAACATTTATAATGGTTATATTTTCTTCCTATTTTTATTTTCATTTGTTCCTAATGTATCTAACGGATCTTTTCTTATTGGATGATTATAAAAAGATGGGATTTGAAGCGCACCATGATAATTCTGAAAAAGAGTTTTTAAAGAGAAAGAAAATCCAAGAAAAGAGCTTATATTGCATATTGTTGAGTGGTTGTTGCTATGCATTCAAGTTCATTCATTGCTCCAAAAAAAAAAAAAAAAATCGTCCGGATCTTTGAAGCTTTTCAAGCAATCAAGACTTCAGCTATTTCGACCTCGTTCATTTACTGCTGAGTTTATTGCTTCAAAAAAAATTGTAAAGTATATTCTGAATATTTGCTCATTATGGGAGCTTCTCTTTATCATTCCTTGATCATTTTGTAAAAGGGTTAGTGTTAACCCTGATTATTTTGGGCTTCCTTGTGCCTTGAAACAAGAGGACTAGCCTAGGTTTGGCTAGGGGATTTAGCTTCCTTGTACCGTGAAACAAGAGGACTAGCTTGGTGTGGCTAGTGGTTTTTGGCTACCTTGTGCCGTATAAACAAGAGGGCTAGCCTGGTTTGGCTAGAGGTTGTAATCGTTGTGATACGATTAGTGGAATTCTCAAAGGTTTTGGGGAGTGGATGTAGGTGCTGAGTTTGGCACCGAACCACTATAAACTTCTGTGTTTGTGGTTGTTTGATTCTTCTTTGTTATCTTTCTGTGCACTCCACTACACCACTGCAAATCAAAATTAGGGTTTAAGCACATACTTGCATAGTAATCAATTTTTTATAACCCAATTCACCTCCCTCTTGGGTTGCTACATCTGGGCAACAAGTGGTATCAAACCAGAGTGCTCTTGATTTCTTTAGCTTTGATTAGCTTGGAGCTAAAGATCAGTAGTAATCCAAATGAGTTCTATGTTGACTGAAGGACAATCAACTAATAGACCACCTTTGTTCAATGGAACAAATTACACATATTGAAAAGCACGAATGAAAATCTTCATTCAAGCACTAGATTATGATTTATGGGAAATCATAATTAATGGACCACACACACCCACTATTATGATTGAAAATATTAATATTGCAAAGCCTGAATCTGAATGGGATGAGCAAGACAAGAAATTAGCTCAATTAAATGCTAAGGCTATGAATGTTCTTTATTGCTCTCTTGATGCAAATGAGTTTAATCGCATATCTACTTGTATGTCTGCTAAGGAAATCTGGGATAGACTTGAAGTCACCTATGAGGGTACAAATCAAGTCAAGGAATCCAAAATAAATATGCTTATTCATAAGTATGGATTATTTAAGATGGATTCTGCTGAAAATATTACTGATATGTTTACAAGATTTACTGACATTATTAATGGATTGAAAAGTCTTGGAAAATCTTATGCTAATAGTGATCTTGTTAGAAAAATCTTAAGATCTTTACCTAGGACATGGGAAGCAAAAGTCACTGCAATTCAAGAAGTAAAAGATCTCAACACTTTATCACTTGAAGAGTTGGTCGGTTCTTTGATGACTCATGAGCTTCAGCAACGACAACATATCGATGAAGATGAATCAAAGAAGAAAAGGACTATGGCTTTGAAGAGTGTAACTCAAGAAGATGAAAGTAAAGAAACCACTAGTGAGAAAGATGATGAAATGACACTTATTTCAAGAAAATTTAAAAGGTTCATGAAGAGAGAAATTTGGAAAAAAAAATAATTTGTCAAAGGAGACCATAGCAAAGATAAGGAAAAGAGTGAACCTCCTATATGCTATGAGTGCAAGAAGCCTAGACACATCAGACCAGATTGTCCACTATTAAAAAAAGGATCTAAAAGAGTAAAGAAGAAGGCAATAATGGCTACTTAGAGCAACAGTGAAGCAACAAGTTCAGAAGATGAAGAGAAAACTGAAGTTGCAAATGTTTGCTTCATGGCTGATAATGATGAGGTAAGCCCTAACTTTTTAGATGACTTTACCTTTGATGAATTACAATGTGCATTTTATGAACATATTGATGATTTTACAAATTTAAGTTCAAAAAGCAAAGAATTGAAAAATAAAATCAAAAATCTTACTCTTGAAAAAGAAAGAATTTCAAAGGATAATGAATCATTGTTAAAGGAAAACCAAGATTTGAAAAATAAAGTGGATAAATTAAAACCAATTGTTGATAGATTTAGTCTAAGTTCAGAAAAATTGAAAATGACTTTAAATAGTCAAAGAGCTGTTTACAATAGAGCTGGTCTTGGATACAATACCTTTAAAAGACAGAAATTTTTGAAAAATATTTATGCATACTGATAATTCTACTAAAATTACATATTTTAAATGCAAAAAAATTGGACACAAAGCTTATATTTGTTAAACACAAAAGATAAGAAAATATGGGTTCCAAAAGGAACCATCTTAACTAACTCTAAAGGGCCCAAGAAAGCTTGGGTACCTAAAAACAAAAATTGAAATTGTGTATGCAGGTGTGTCTTGCAACCCGAGCAATTAAAAGACAATGGTACTTGGATAGCGGGTGCTCAAGACACATGACCGGTGATGAATCACAATTTTTCACTTTGGAAGCAAAAGACGGAGGTGCTGTTACTTTCGGTGACAATGACCAAGAAAAAATAATTGACAATAAAACTTTTTCATAAGCATAAGTTCGATTGTCTTTGGAATTGCATATTATTTCTCACAGCACTATAACCTTTAAACCCATTTGAGAATTTGTAAGACTTAGTCTTGCAAATTCTTAAATTATCCTAGTGGACAGTTTGAGATTATTTTTTGCGATATGTTAGTCTGCTATTATCGTTGGTTGAGATTGCAGTTTGTATTTCCTCATACGTTCTTCTAGTGTGGCATATATGCCACATATTTAGGAGAACATATGGAGAAATGCTGCTGAAATTTTAACGTAAATGATGATAATTAATAGTAGAATAATATATCATAAAAATAAATCTTGAATGGGATAGGACCTAATTACCTTTTAGATATGAAGTGAAGGTGAAATTAATTTAGGACACTTGCATACTTGTGAAGTCTCATAATTGAATGAACCCCACATGGCCCGGCCTTGCAGGGCAGGGACCTTAGCCCTAGCCTGGCCTAATCAATGGGTTGCAATCATTAAAAATAAAATTGATTTATTGTTATAAATGATTTAAATAGTTATTATTTACCTTATATGTGTAAAAGAAATAATTTAGTTATATATTTACTAATGCTTGTTGACCCCATATTGATTTTGATGATTACAAAATAATTAGGCAATTCTAAGCTTGATGCAGGGAAGTTCGGTTGCCTTGCAAGTAAGTATCTTCGTGCAAAATTTCATTGGTAAGAAAGTACTTCATTTAATTTGCTTTGAATATTTTTTATTAGCTTGGGAGTTAACTGGTTAGCTAACTTGTTATTCCATTTAGCTAGCTGGCACACCTCTCAGCTAGCTGATACATTGTCTCAGTGCTTAGCCGAACGATCTTGTATTTTAGCTAGCTGCTTAGCTAGCTGAAGTTTCTTCGGTTAACTAAAATGCTCGTCACAGTGCTTGGCCGAACGCTCTATAAATTTAGCTAGCTGGTTGGTTAACTTGTTAGCTAACTGGAATTCATTTTAGCTAACTCAGTTACCTGTAAATTCTCCTGGCCGAATAGTCTTAAATTTTAGCTAACTATGGAGCTAGCTGCCAGGCCTTCTAGCTAGTTGACGTTTCTTTTAGTTAACTGCTTAGCTAACTATTTTATCTTGGAGCTAACTGCTTAGCTAATTATTTTTCACAGGAAACGTTGAAGCCGTGAGGATTCAAATTTTAGTTAACTGGAGAGCTAGCTGCCTATTGGCTAGTTAGTTGGAGAGTTAGCTACCTTATTCTGACGCATGGCTGCCTTTTTGCTTAGTTAGCTGGAGATCTAACTAAGCCGGACCGTTCCTACGTTACTTTTTGTTTTAGTTAGCTAGTGAGCTAACTGACTATCATTTAGCTAGCTATTGAGCTAACTCCTCTTCTCCTGCATCTCCTGCAACCGTGAGCTTTAAATTTCTAGTTAGCTGGGAAGCTAACTACCAATGCATGAACCCTTTACTTTGCCGTTTTATATTGCCTGTTAGTTAGCTGAAGAGCTAACTAACCTTTGCTTAGTTAGCTGCCTAGCTAACTAAGTGATCTGCACTTTAGTCTTATGGCCGTTGTTTTTGCTGTTAGTAAGCTGAAGAGCTAACTAGCAATCATTCTAGTTGACTAAAGAGCTGCTTCTGGACGATTTATTTGCCGTGGCCTCTCTTGTTAGCTAGCTGACTAGCTAGCTGAGGTTACTTACTTATCTCTTCACCGAATGCATTGATGTCTTCAGCTACATGGAGTTATTTTTTCAGTCAACTGCCGCCTGAGTTCTTAAGCTGCTCTTTCTCTCTTACTCTATCTCTATTGCTATTTTAAGCTACATTTAACTTTTAGATTTTTGATTCTTTGCAGTGCTCTTCCTTCCTCAAATGGAGATCAACATTCAATGCTTAAGGGAAACATTTATAACGGTTATATTTTCTTCCTATTTTTATTTCCATTTGTTCCTAATGTATCTAACGGATCTTTTCTTGTTGGATGATTATAAAAAGTGGGATTTGAAGCACACCATGATAATTCTGAAAAAGAGTTTTTAAAGAGAAAGAAAATCCAAGAAAGAGCTTATATTGCATATTGTTGAGTGGTTGTTGCTGTGCATTCAAGTTCATTCATTGCTCCAAAAAAAAAAAAAATCGTCCGGATCTTTGAAGCTTTTCAAGCAATCAAGACTTCAGCTACTTCGACCTCGTTCATTTATTGCTGAGTTTATTGCTTCAAAAAAAATTGTAAAGTATATTCTAATATTTGCTCATTGTGGGAGCTTCTCTTTATCATTCCTTGATCATTTTGTAAAAGGGTTAGTGTTAACCCTGATTATTTTGGGCTTCCTTGTGCCTTGAAACAAGAGGACTAGCCTAGGTTTGGCTAGGGGATTTAGCTTCCTTGTACCGTGAAACAAGAGGACTAGCCTGGTGTGGCTAGGGGTTTTTGGCTACCTTGTGCCGTATAAACAAGAGGGCTAGCCTGGTTTGGCTAGAGGTTGTAATCGTTGTGATACGATTAGTGGAATTCCAAAGGTTTTGGGGAGTGGATGTAGGTGCTGAGTTTGGCACCGAACCACTATAAACTTCTGTGTGTTTGTGGTTGTTTGATTCTCTTTGTTATCTTTCTGTGCACTCCACTACACCGCTGCAAATCAAAATTAGGGTTTAAGCACATACTTGCATAGTAATCAATTTTTTATAACCCAATTCACCTCCCTCTTGGGTTGCTACATCTGGGCAACAAGTGGTATCAAACCAGAGTGCTCTTGATTTCTTTAGCTTTGATTAGCTTGGAGCAAAGATCAGTAGTAATCCAAATGAGTTCTATGTTGACTGAAGGACAATCAACTAATAGACCACCTTTGTTCAATGGAACAAATTACACATATTGAAAGCACGAATGAAAATCTTCATTCAAGCACTAGATTATGATTTATGGGAATCATAATTAATGGACCACACACACCCACTATTATGATTGAAAATATTAATATTGCAAAGCCTGAATCTGAATGGGATGAGCAAGACAAGAAATTAGCTCAATTAAATGCTAAGGCTATGAATGTTCTTTATTGCTCTCTTGATGCAAATGAGTTTAATCGCATATCTACTTGTATGTCTGCTAAGGAAATCTGGGATAGACTTGAAGTCACCTATGAGGGTACAAATCAAGTCAAGGAATCCAAAATAAATATGCTTATTCATAAGTATGAATTATTTAAGATGGATCCTGCTGAAAATATTACTGATATGTTTACAAGATTTACTGACATTATTAATGGATTGAAAAGTCTTGGAAAATCTTATGCTAACAGTGATCTTGTTAGAAAAATCTTAAGATCTTTACCTAGGACATGGGAAGCAAAAGTCACTGCAATTCAAGAAGTAAAAGATCTCAACACTTTATCACTTGAAGAGTTGGTCGGTTCTTTGATGACTCATGAGCTTCAGCAACGACAACATATCGATGAAGATAAATCAAAGAAGAAAAGGACTATGGCTTTGAAGAGTGTAACTCAAGAAGATGAAAGTGAAGAAACCACTAGTGAGAAAGATGATGAAATGGCACTTATTTCAAGAAAATTTAAAAGGTTCATGAAGAGAGAAATTTGGAAAAAAAAAATAATTTGTCAAAGGAGACCATAGCAAAGATAAGGAAAAGAGTGAACCTCCTACATGCTATGAGTGCAAGAAGCCTAGACACATCAGACCAGATTGTCCACTATTAAAGAAAGGATCTAAAAGAGTAAAGAAGAAGGCAATGATGGCTACTTAGAGCGACAGTGAAGCAACAAGTTCAGAAGATGAAGAGAAAACTGAAGTTGCAAATGTTTGCTTCATGGCTGATAATGATGAGGTAAGCCCTAACTTTTTAGATGACTTTACCTTTGATGAATTACAATGTGCATTTTATGAACTTATTGATGATTTTGCAAATTTAAGTTCAAAAAGCAAAGAATTGAAAAATAAAATCAAAAATCTTACTCTTGAAAAAGAAAGAATTTCAAAGGATAATGAATCATTGTTAAAGGAAAACCAAGATTTGAAAAATGAAGTGGATAAATTAAAATCAATTGTTGATAGATTTAGTCTAAGTTCAGAAAAATTGGAAATGACTTTAAATAGTCAAAGAGCTGTTTACAATAGAGCTGGTCTTGGATACAATACCTTTAAAAGACAGAAATTTTTGAAAAATATTTATGCATGCTGATAATTCTACTAAAATTATATTTTAAATGCAAAAAAATTGGACACAAAGCTTATATTTGTCAAACACAAAAGATAAGAAAAATATGGGTTCCAAAAGGAACCATCTTGACTAACCCTAAAGGGCCCAAGAAAGCTTGGGTACCTAAAAACAAAAATTAAAATTGTGTATGCAGGTGTGTCTTGCAACCCGAGCAATTAAAAGACAATGGTACTTGGATAGCGGGTGCTCAAGACACATGACCGGTGATGAATCGCAATTTTTCACTTTGGAAGCAAAAGATGGAGGTGCTGTTACTTTCGGTGATAATGGCCAAGGAAAAATAATTGGCATTGGAAAAATAGGTATCACACCTCATGCTTATATTGATAATGTTTTGCTTGTGAAAGGACTGAAACACAATTTACTTAGCATTAGTCAACTATGTGACAAAGGATTTAATGTTACTTTTAAATCATCTCTATGCATTGTTAAAAATCCTGCAAATGAAAACATGAAATTTGTTGGTCATAGGCATGGTAATGTATACATTGTTAATTTAAATGATTTGCATGATCAAAATATTGATTGCCTAGTTGCTACAAATAATAAAACTGATAATAGTTGGTTATGGCATCGTAGGCTAGCTCATGCAAGCATGGATTTACTATCTAAATTAATTAAGAAGGATTTAGTACATGGTTTGCCAAAACTTGTTTTTGAAAAAGATAAAATTTGTAATGCTTGTCAATTTGGAAAACAAACCCGAGTTTCTTTTAAATCAAAGAATTTAGTTTCAACCACTAGACCTTTGGAGCTCTTGCACATGGATTTATTCGGTCCTACAAGAACAACTAGTCTAGGAGGAAAAAGATACGGTTTTATTGTTATTGATGATTTCTCTCGCTTTACATGGTTTTATTTCTATCCAGTAAAGACGAAGCATTTTCAGCAATTCAAAAATTATTCAAAAGAATTACAAACGAAAAGAATTCTTCTGTTTTGTCGATACGAAGTGATCATGGAAAAGAATTTGAAAACAAATCTTTTGAAGAATTTTGTAATGAAAATGGAATTGAACATAATTTTTCTGCACCAAGAACACCACAACAAAATGGAGTAGTTAAAAGAAAGAATAGAACATTAGAGAAATGGCGTGTACCATGTTGTGTGAAAGCAATCTTTCAAAATATTTTTGGGCAGAAGCTATTAACACTGCATGTTATGTTTTAAATCATGCATTAATCAGACCTGTTTTGAAAAAGACTCCATATGAACTTTGGAAAGGAAGAAAACCTAATATAAGTTACTTTCATGTTTTTGGATGCCGATGTTTTGTATTAAATAATAGAAAATTAAACCTTGATAAATTTGATGCTAAGTCTGATGAAGGAATTTTTTCGGATATTCTTTACATAGTAGAGCTTTTAGAATATTCAACAAAAAGACTTTAGTAGTTGAAGAATCAATTCATGTTATCTTTGATGAATCTAATGATCTTCCATCAAGGAAGGAAAAAGATATAAATGATGCAGATGACATTGAAGATCAATTCAAGGACATTACACTGAAGGATAAGAACGACACAGATACACAAGAGGTAAATGGAGAAGGGAACGCTGACCTACCTGAAGCCTCACAAGGTAATGATGAATTAGAAAGAGGATGGAGGTATGTTCTCAGTCACCCCAAAGATCTAATTATTGGTGATCCTTCTCAAGGAGTTAGAACAAGGTCATCATTTAGAGATGCTTGTAATAACTTAGCATTTGTATCTAAAATTGAACCTAAATGTTATGATGATGCTAAAAATGATGTTGATTGGATTAATGCCATGCATGAGGAACTTAACCAATTTGAAAGAAATAATGTTTGAATTCTTATTGAAAGACCTTATGATCATCAAATTATTGGAACTAAATGGGTTTATAGAAACAAATTAGATGAACATGGTAATATAATTAGAAATAAGGCAAGATTAGTAGCTAAGGGTTATAATCAAGAAGAGGGAATTGATTTTGATAAAACTTATGCCCCTGTTTCTAGATTAGAAGCTATTAGATTACTTCTTGCTTATGCTTGTTATATGAATTTTAAATTGTATCAAATGGATGTTAAAAGAGCTTTCTTAAATGGATACATTGCTGAGCAAGTTTTTGCGGAACAACCTCTCGGCTTTGAAAATCACTTGTTTCAAATCACGTTTTCAAATTAAACAAGGCTCTATATGGTTTGAAGCAAGCACCCCGGGCATGGTATGAAAGATTAAGCAAATTCTTGATTAGTAATGATTTTATTCGAGGAACTGTGGATACAACTTTATTTATTAAAAGATAAAATAAAGATATATTAATTATTCAAATCTATGTTGATGATATCATATTTGGTGCCACTAATGATTCTTTGTGCAAAGACTTTGCTAAGCTTATGCAGGGAGAGTTCGAGATTAGTATGATGGGTGAGCTGACCTACTTCCTCGAACTACAAATTAAACAAAGCAAAGATGGGATCTTCATAAGCCAATCCAAATATACCAAAGAAATGATCAAGAAGTTTGGCATGGAGACATCCAAGTGTATCGGTACCCCTATGAGCTCATCATGTAGACTTGAATCTTATGATTCTGAAAAATCTATTGATTTAAAATTATATAGAGGCATGATTGGATCATTATTATATTTAACTGCTAGTAGGCCAGATATTTTATTTAGTGTTTGTATGTGTGCAAGATATCAAGCAAATCCTAAAGAATCACACTTGCTTGCTGTTAAAAGAATATTTAAATATTTAAATGGAACAATAAATTTAGGTATATGGTATGATAAACAATCTAGCATTGATTTAATAGGATACACTGATTCAGACTTTGCTGGATGTAAATTAGATAGGAAATCAACCACTGGAACCTGCCAGTTTCTAGGTGTTAACTTAATTTCATGGTTTAGCAAAAAGTAAACTTCAGTAGCACTGTCTACGGCTGAGGCCGAATACATTGCAGTTGAAAGTTGCTGTACTCAAATTTTATGGATTAAGCAATAGCTAGAAGATTATGGTATTAAACAAAGGCTATACCTATAAAATGTGATAAGACAAGTGCAATCAATTTAACTAAGAATCCTATTCAACATTCCAGAACTAAACATATTGAAATTAGACATCATTTCATTAGAGATCACGTAAATAATGGAAATATTGTTATTGAATTTTTAAACATAGAAAATCAAATTGCTGATATTTTCACTAAGCCTCTTGATGAAACAAAATTTTATGAAATCAGAAGAGAATTGGGAATGTTTGATCCAACCATTTAATGAATCAATCAATGAATTGATATGATATCTAATTGATGTGAACATTCTCAATGGAAGAGTTTTTCATCACAATGAATCTGTCATGGAGCGGATCCTAAAAGAGATTAATTTCCTAAAAGGTAAGCTTGAGAATTTTGAAACTAAGGCAGAGTGGGTAGAGCACCGAATGAGATCTACAGAGACCCAGACCCGGGATGCAGCAAACGCTGTTGACCATTGGACCGCATCCTTCACAAGGCTGAGTCAACTCCTAGAGACTTACATCACTCTTTCTGCCGCCTCTGTGCCTGATGCTTCTTATTCTCATCCGCACCTCTGGTCTCCACCAACACAGCCTTCCTCCGAGAAGCCTGGATCTTCAAACAAACCAAATGTTTCTTCAGTGCATATTTCCTCTTCTGATGACGACAAGTGATTATGTTTGACTTATGTTGTGACCATACTTAGTACTGTTGTTTTTGTAATGCATGACTATGTTTTATGACTTGAGACCATGGCGTGTAATGTTTGTAATACTCTATTTTGTAATGATTTAAATGACTGCTCAAATTATGTATGTTTGATCATATCTCCTTGATATATTATGCTTAAATTTATTGCAAAACTCTTCAAACTTCTTTTTGATTAATGACAAAAAGGGGGAGAAGATTATTGCATACATTAAGGAATGGAGTAAAGTAATAACTCCATATATTCAGGGGGAGAAAAAGAGTTCACTTAATTAGATTGACAGGGGGAGAAATTAATGTTTTCTGATTACACTCCTGTCTATATTAAACTTCCTATATTTTCTCCTCTTGTGCTTAAAGGTTTTGTCATCATCAAAAAGGGGGAGATTGTTGACCCCAGATTGATTTTGATGATTACAAAACAATTAGGCAATTCTAAGCTTGATACAGGGAAGTTCGGTCGCCTTGCAAGTAAGTATCTTCGTGAAAAATTTCATAGGTAAGAAAGTACTTCATTTAATTTTCTTTGAATATTTTTTATTGGCTTGGGAGTTAACTGGTTAGCTAACTTGTTATTCCATTTAGCTAGCTGGCACACCTCTAAGCTAGCTGATACATTGTCTCGGTGCTTGGCCGAACGATCTTGTATTTTAGCTAGCTGGTTAGCTAGCTTTTAGCTAGCTAAAGTTTCTTCAGCTAACTAAAATGCTCGACACAGTGCTTGGCCAAACGCTCTATAAATTTAGCTAGCTGGTTGGTTAACTTGTTAGCTAACTGGAATTTTTTTAGCTAACTCCAGTTGCCTGTAAACTCTCCTGGCCGAACAGTCTTAAAATTTAGCTAACTATGGAGCTAGCTGCCAAGCCTTTTAGCTAGCTGACGTTTCTTTTAGTTAACTGCTTAGCTAACTATTTTATCTTGGAGCTAACTGCTTAGCTAACTATTTTTCACAGGAAACGTTGAAGCCGTGAGGATTCAAATTTTAGTTAACTGGAGAGCTAGCTGCCTGTTGGCTAATTAGCTGGAAAGTTAGCTACCTTATTCTGACGTATGGCTGCCTTTTTGCTCAGTTAGCTGGAGAGCTAACTAAGCCGGACCGTTCCTATGTTACTTTTTGTTTTAGTTAGCTAGTGAGCTAACTGACTATCATTTAGCTAGCTATTGAGCTAACTCCTCTTCTCCTGTAACTCCTGCAACCGTGAGCTTTAAATTTCTAGTTAGCTGGGAAGCTAACTACCAATGCATGAACCCTTTACTTTGTCGTTTTATATTGCCTGTTAGTTAGCTGAAGAGCTAACTAACCTTTGCTTAGTTAGCTGCCTAGCTAACTAAGTGATCTGCACTTTAGTCTTATGGCCGTTGTTTTTGCTATTAGTTAGCTGAAGAGCTAACTAGCAATCTTTCTAGTTGACTAAAGATCTGCTTCTAGACGATTTATTTGTCGTGGCCTCTCTTGTTAGCTAGCTGACTAGCTGAGGTTACTTACTTATCTCTTCACCGAATGCATTGATGTCTTCAGCTACCTGGAGTTATTTTTTCAGTCAACTACCGCCTGAGTTCTTAAGCTGCTCTTTCTCTCTTACTCTCTCTCTCTATTGCTATTTTAAGCTACATTTAACTTTTAGATTTTTGATTCTTTGCAGTGCTCTTCCTTCCTCAAATGGAGATCAACATTCAATGCTTAAGGGAAATATTTATAACGGTTATATTTTCTTTCCATTTTTATTTCCATTTGTTCCTAATGTATCTAATGGATCTTTTCTTGTTGGATGATTATAAAAAGGTGGGATTTGAAGCACACCATAACAATTCTGAAAAAAGTTTTTAAAGAGAAAGAAAATCCAAGAAAAGAGCTTATATTGCATATTGTTGAGTGGTTGTTGCTGTGCATTCAAGTTCATTCATTGCTCCAAAAAAAAAATTCGTCCAGATCTTTGAAGCTTTTCAAGCAATCAAGACTTCAACTACTTCGACCTCGTTCATTTACTGCTGAGTTTATTGCTTCAAAAAAATTATAAAGTATATTCTGAATATTTGCTCATTGTGGGAGCTTCTCTTTATCATTCCTTGATCGTTTTTGTAAAAGGGTTAGTGTTAACCCTGATTATTTTGGGCTTCCTTGTGCCTTGAAACAAGAGGACTAGCCTAGGTTTGGCTAGGGGATTTGGCTTCCTTGTGCCTTGAAACAAGAGGACTAGCCTAGGTTTGGCTAGGGGATTTGGCTTCCTTGTACCGTAAACAAGAGGACTAGCTTGGTGTGGCTAGTGGTTTTTGGCTACCTTGTGCCGTATAAACAAGAGGGCTAGCCTGGTTTGGCTAGAGGTTGTAATCGTTGTGATACGATTAGTAAAATTTTCAAAGGTTTTGGGGAGTGGATGTAGGTGCTGAGTTTGGCACCGAACCACTATAAACTTCTGTGTATTTGTGGTTGTTTGATTCTTCTTTGTTATCTTTCTGTGCACTCCACTATACCACTGCAAATCAAAATTAGGGTTTAAGCACATACTTGCATAGTAATCAATTTTTTATAACCCAATTTACCCCCTCTTGGGTTGCTACATCTGGGCAACATGCTAATATAGTTTTATATTATGGTTTTCTTTAATGGTTTACCAGAAATCGTATAAGTTGGTAAAAAATGAGCGGGGCTTGCTCGTGGATGTATGTAAGGATAAAAGATGGCTTGCTTAATCCAGATTTTCTAAATATATATATTGGAAGAATTTATTACATTTGCATGTAGCCAACTGAATGGATGGATGGGCCTAGGATTAGGTGCCCCTGCAACTTACACAGGTGTTAGAATAAAGCCTACAGAGATATTGAAACTGTGAAGGTGCATTTGTATAAAAAGGGGTTTGTTCCTGGGTATGATGTTTGGTACTATCATGGTAAAACAAAGAAAATGGATGCAGCTGTCACAAGCCAACAAGTGTCAATTCTCATTGATGAATCATTTGTGAATTTAAACACATACGAAGAAATGGTGATAAATGCATCAGATAATGAATTTAATCAGAATATATTTCTGGAAGAACCAAATCCAGTTGCACAGCAATTTTATGATATGTTGTGTGCTGCAAATCAAGAATTGTATCCTGGTTGTGAGAGTCATTCTCAGTTGTCTATGGATGCTCGGTTATTGAATATTAAGGCAGAACATCGATTATCAGAAAAGGCATTCAATGCTGTAGCCGGGTTAACGAAGAAAGTTTTGCCAAATGATAATATTATAGTAGACAGTTTTTACTCAACGAAGAAGTTGTTGCATGGCCTTGGGCTTCGACTTAATAAGATTGATTGTTGCATGAACAATTGTATGATATATTGGGGTGAAGACTCAGAGCTGAGATGGTGTAATATTTATGGGCAATCGAGGTACACCAATGATGAAGGAGGAGCTAGTACAAGTAGGAGGAAAAGTGTGCCTTACAAGAGGATGCATTACTTTTCTCTTACTCCATGCCTGCAGAGATTATATAGATCGAGGCTACAGCTGCTGATATGAGATGGCATACCGAACATGAATCTAAAGAAGATGAAATGCGACATCCATCAGATTCAAAAGTTTGGAAGCATTTCAATGAAAATTATTCTGATTTCGCTAAAGATATAAGGAATATGAGATTAGGTCTTTGTACCGATGGCTTCCAACCATTTATCAAGCGGGGCAACAGTATTCATGTTGAACCGTGATACTGACTGTATATAACCTTTCTCCATGGAAATGCATGAAAGATACTGCAATATTTTTGATAGTTTTGGTTGCAGGACCATCAAATTCAAAGGAAAATATTGATGTCTTCTTGCAACCATTGGTAACCGAATTGAAAATATTGTGCGAAACAGGAGTCATAGCCTACGACATTTTTATCAAACAAAATTTTATCATGAGATCTGCTTTGATGTGGACAATCAGCGACTTTTCGGCATATGCAATGTTGTCTGATTGGAGCACTGCTGGGCATCTGGCATGCCCTCATTGCATATATAATTTAGATGCATTTACACTATAGAAGAGTGGTAAGCAGTTATGGTTTGATAATCCTAGAAAGTTCTTGCCTCTAAATCATCCTTATAGGCGAAACTTGATCGCCTTCCGGAAGAACAAAGCAGTCACAAAATTTGCTGAACCAGTTAGGTCTAGCACAGATATATTTGATACTATAGAGTATTGGGGGTTGAGGTATGCTTGAGAACCAGATGCAAATAGAATAAATGGCAGTATATGTAAAGAACATAACTGGAAGAAGCAGAGTATTTTTTAGGATTTGTTGTATTGGAGCACAAATCTCATCTGACATAACTTGGATGTTATGCATATTGAGAAAAATTTCTTTGATAACATATTTAACACGGTGCTAAACATCCCAGGAAAAGCCAAAGATACTGCAAAGTCAAGAGAATAACTTAATCAGTATTGCAAAGATCTAATTCGAGGAGAAATGCTGATGGGACCTATCCTAAAGCCTGTTACACTCTTGACAGAAATTCACGAGAAGTTTTATGTAACTGGGTTAGAGGGTTAAAATTTTTAGATGGTTATGCTTCAAATATCGGTAGGTGTGTGGACATGCATAAGCTCAAGTTATTTGGCATGAAGAGTCATGACTGCCATATTTTTATGCAACAGTTATTGCCTATAGCTTTTCATGAGTTGCTTCCATACCATGTGTGTAAGGCATTGACAAAACTTAGCTTGTTCTTTAAGGATTATCTGCCGCAGTCATTACTTATGCATCCATTGCAAGGCTTAAGGAGGAAATTTCAATTATTTATGCAAGCTAGAGCAAATATTTTCTCCAAGTTTTTTTTGACTCAATGGAGCATTTACCGGTTCACTTGCCATACGAAGCAAGTATAGTTGATCCCGTGCAGTATCGCTAGATGTGTCCTTTCGAGAGGTAAATATATAAATCAGTAGTACATGTTGACATTTCAAATATTATTTCATTGCGAGAAAGTTGGTTTTTTTTTCTCACCTTTACATATAGATACCTTAAAAAGTTAAAAAATAATGTGCGTAATAAGGCAAGGGTTGAAGGTTCTATATGTAATGCACACTTGGTTGAAGAAGTTTCAGCTTTTGCCTCGCTTTACTTTGAGGGTCACGTCCACACGAGGAGCCAAAATCTTGTCGTAACGATGATATATGTGTAGACGAAGGAGAACCTAATGATGGTTGAATACCAGTTTTTAAAGGTATTGGCTGTTCATTTGGGAGGCAGTAGTCAAGAGATTTGAGCGATGTGGAGTATAATGCAGCACATTATTACATCCTAATGAACTGTAGAGAAGTCAATCCATACATTGAGTAAGTATATACTTCAATGCTTAATTAGAACTTCTACTTTAAATTGTAATATACCACACTATTTAAGTAGTCAAGAGATTTGTTAATGGGTACAAATTTCAGATTGAACGACTAGCATCTTCAAGAGGCACACAGAACTGGAGTGTGTGTGTTAAAAGAGAAAGTGTTGGAGCAAATATGTAGGATTATTATGAAAAGTTAGTAGAGGTGGTTGAAGTTGAATATCCTAGTTGGCCTATAAAACGAACCATATTGTTTCTTTGCGATTGGTTTGATCCGACAGTTCCTGTGGGTAAAAGGGTTCATAATGATTACAATCTAGTTGAAGTAAACCATCGACAAAAAATACAGAAATATGAACCATTCATCCTTGCATCCCAAGCTCAGCAAGTGTTTTACTGCAGATATCGAAATAGCGAGGGGGACGCCGGGGCCGATTTGGATCAGGCGGGGCCGGCTAGGATGGAAGCGTCTGGGCCGGCTGAGAAGTATCGGGGCCGGCTGGGAAGATGCCGGGGCCGAGTCGGGCTGGCCTAGGATGGCCTTGGCCGACTCGGCAGGACTGGGGATGCCGGGGCCGATTCGGGCCGGCCCGGGATGGCCTTAGCCGACTCGACGGGACCGGAGACACCGGGGCCGAGTCGGGCCGGCGGGGATGGCCTCGGCCGACTCGGCGGGACTGGAGACGCCGGGACCGAGTCGGGCCGGCCTGGGATGGCCTTGGCCGACTCGCTTGGACATGCCGGGGTCGACTCGCTTGGACATGCCTGGGCCGACTCGCTTGGACATGCCGGGGTCACTTGTCTTGGAGATGCCTGGGCCGACTCGCTTGGACATGCCGGGGTCGCTTGTCTTGGAGATGCCGTCCTTGAAAGTGTTTTCCTTTGGGGCCGACGGGTGTCGGCCATTGGGGCTGTCGGGTGTCGGCCTTTGGGGCCGTCGGTCTTTGGAGGTGCCAGCCTTGCAGGTGCCGGTCTTGGAGATGTCGGCCATTGGGGCCATCGGGTGTCGGCCTTTGGGGCCGTCGATCTTTGGAGGTGCTGGCCTTGCAGGTGTCGGCCATTGGGGCCGTCGGGTGTTGGCCTTTGGGGCCGTCGGGTGTCGGCCCTTGGGGCCGTCGGTCTTCGGTGTCGGCCTTTGGGGCCGTCGGTCTTCGGGTGTCGGCCTTTGGGGCCGACGGTCTTGGAGATGTCGAAATTTTTTTTCAATCTTTATGGGGTCAACTGGCTCCATCAAATGCCCTCCACACTCCTTGAGCTTGCGTGCTCTGCACCAGCTAAGCGAAAGGAGTGTAGAACTTTTACCTTGGCATCTGCTCTTTCATCTTACGCTGCCTTGGATGGACGTCTGCGCGCCTTCTTTGGGTAGCTGAGGGCGGCTAGTAATGCTCTCCCAACGCGGAGTCTGGGAGTTTTGAACCCTGGAGGGTGACCTGAGAGCTGAGAGTCGTCAGGTTCCTTTTGAACCACCTCGGGGGTGTGGGAACCGCTGCGAGGGGCGACTCAGCTGGGTACGGAGCCTTTAGGGTCAACCTACTCGGTGGCACCACCATGCCGGGGCCGAGTGGTGTCCCATGGGCCGCGATGCCAGTGAGCTCCTTTTGAACCAGCCTGGGGATTTGTGTGCCGCCCAAGTGGCGACTCAGCCAGGTACGGAGCCTTTAGGGACTTAACTAACTTGGGGGCACCGCCGTGCCGGGGCCGAGTGGTGTCCCATGGGCCGCGATGCCAGGGAGCTCCTTTTGAACCAGCCTGGGGGTTTGTGTGCCGCCCAAGTGGCGACTCAGCCGGGTACGGAGCCTTTAGGGACTTAACCAACTTGGGGGCACCGCCGTGCCGGGGCTGAGTGGTGTCCCGTGGGCCGCGATGCCAGTGAGCTCCTTTTAAACCAGCCTGAGGGTTTGTGTGCCGCCCAGGTGGCGACTCAGTCGGGTACGGAGCCTTTAGGGACTTAACCAACTCGGGGGCACCGCCGTGCCGGGGCCAAGTGGTGTCCCGTGGGCCGCGATGCCAGTGAGCTCCTTTTGAACCAGCCTGGGGGTTTTTGTTCCGCCCAAGTGGCGACTCAGCCGGGTATGGAGCCTTTAGGGACTTAACCAACTTGGGGGCACCGCCGTGCTGAGGCCGAGTGGTATCCCGTGGGCCGCGATGCCAGTGAGCTACTTTTGAGAGACTTGGCGCAAGGGAGGACAAACTGTGTCACCAGAAAGGACCTTTTTCTTTATTACTTATGCCTCTGGGAGTACATCATTGATAATATCGGCGAAGGTTGTCCGCATTCCAGGTACATGGAATGGGCTTCCCGTCAAGCTCTTCTAGTTTGTATGCCCCCCGGTGGAACACCTCGGCGACATGATAGGGACCTTCCCAGTTGGGGGATAGCTTGCCCCCTTGGTAGGCTTTGATACCTCGGCCTTTCGTAGCACCAAGTCTCCGCGGTGAAAAACCTTGGGACGAACCTGGGCGTTGTAGTACTTAGTCGCTCGCTGGCGGAAGGTCGCCATGCGCAGTCTCGCTCTGTCATGCGCCTCGTCGATGAAGTCTAGGTTGGCCCGAATCAGTGCGGAGTTGCCTTCCTCACTGAAGGACTCCACACGTGGACTGGGCAATCCGATCTCGACGGGGATGACGGCCTCGGATCCGAAGGAGAGGCTGAAAGGAGTTTCGCCGTCGGGGCTCTGGGCGTTGTGTGGTAAGCCCATATCACACTGGGGAGCTCTTCTACCCAGCATCCTTTGGAGCCATCTAGGCGAGTCCTGAGCCCTCTGAGGATGGTGCGGTTCATGACCTCAGCCTCCCCGTTGGTCTGGGGGTGGCCGACAGAGGTAAATCGGTGGTGAATGCCTAGCTCCTCACAGAAGGCTTTGAACGCCTCGTTGTTGAATTGGCGGCCGTTGTCTGTGACGAGGGTGTGAGGCAAGCCAAAGCGGCATATGATCGACTTCCAGAAGAAAGCCTTAACTTTGCTCTCGTGATTTTGGCCAACGCCTCGACCTCGACCCACTTGGTGAAGTAGTCGATGGCGACCAACAAGAATCTCCGCTGCCCTGAAGCTGGGGGGAATGGTCCAAGGATGTCCATTCCCCACTGGGCGAAGGGCCATGGAGCCGAGAGTGGGCTCAGCGGGGCAGGCGGCTGACGTTGGATGTGCGCGTGGCGCTGGCAGCCGTCACACCTTTGAACTAGCTTGGCCGCGTCCTCCTTCATAGTGAGCCAGAAGTACCCCTGACGGAGAGCCTTCTGGGCTAAGGATCTGCCCCCCAGATGGTTCCCGCAAATGCCCTCGTGGATTTCTCTGAGGATGTAGTCGGCATCGGCGGGGCCTACGCACTTAAGCAACGGGTAGGAGAATGACCTTCTGTATAGGCGCCCATCGAGAAGGATGAACTTGGAGGCCCTCCACTTGAGCAATCTGGCTTCATTGCGGTCGTCAGGAGGGTGCCGTCGGCGAGATAGCGGACATAGGCATCCATCCACGTAGGTTCGGGGTGAGCGGGAGGACTTCCTCCCCGTCCTTTGTACTGGGCCTTTCTAGATATTCGATGTAGGCGTCCCTTGTCAAGCCGTCGGCGGAGGTAGCCAGTCGAGAGAGGACGTCAGCCTTTGCATTTTCGCTTCGGGGGATGTAACTGATGCTGAAGTAAGGCAGTGAGGAGGTCAAGAGTTGAACCTTTTTCAGATATTGCGCCATAACGGGGTCGCGCGCCTCATACTCTCCGTTGATTTGCCCGGAGACGAGTTGCGAGTCGTGTAGGCTCTGAGGTGCTTTGCTCCAACCTCCTGGGCTAATCTTAACCCGGCCAGCAGGGCTTCGTACTCCGCTTGGTTGTTGGTGGCTTCAAAAAGAAATCTCAGGGCGCACTCGGTTCTTTCTCCTCCCGGCCCGGCAAGAATGAGGCCGCGCCACTCCCTTGAGAATTTGATGCGCCGTCCACGTGGAGGATCCAGGTCTCTCCATCACCGCTCGGCTCAGGCCTGGGCTGCTCCCCAGGGACCTCCTTGAGATCTTCCTCCGCCCAAGTGCACTCGACCAGGAAGTCGGCCAGGACTTGGGACTTCAAGGCCGGTCGTGCTTGGAAAGAGATGTCGAATTCCCCCAGCTTGATGGCCCATTTGGCGAGTCGACCCGAAGTATCCGGACGGGCCAGGATGGCTCGGAGAGGTTGGTCCGTGAGCACCACGATAGGATGGGCTTGGAAATACGGGCGAAGACGCGGGCGGAAACTATCAAGGCGAAAATGACTTTCTCTGTTTTGGAATACCTGACCTCGGCGTCGTGCAGACCTTGCTCACGTAGTAGACTGGCCTTTGGGTTCCGTCAGCGTCAAGGCGCACCAGGACTGAGCTGACGGCTTCTGAGGAGGCAGCTAAGTAAAGGAAAAGACTCTCCTCTCGGCTTGGAGAGGAGCGGTGGGGAGGACAGGAACGCCTTTAAGCCGTCGAAAGCTTCCTGGCAGTCGTCCGTCCACGCAAAACCGTTCACCTTCCGCAGGGCCTTGAAGAAAGGCAAACACCTCTCCGCCGATCTGGAGAGGAAACGACTCAGAGCCGCTATCCTCCCCGTTAGCCGTTGCACTTCCTTCTTGTTGGACGGCGGCCTCATGTCAAGTATGGCACTGATCTTCTCTGGGTTCGCCTCGATTCCATGCTGGGTCACCATAAAGCCCAGAAATTTACCTGCCGTGACCCCAAAAGCACACTTCTTAGGGTTCAGCTTGACTTGGAAGCGACGGAGGTTATTAAAAGTTTCTTCCAGGTCGGAGATGTGGTCGGCGGCACGGGTGCTCTTCGTCAGCATGTCGTCCACATAGACTTCCATGTTCCGGCCGAGCTGGTCCTGGAACACCTTGTTCATCAGCCGCTGATAGGTCGCTCCCGCATTCTTGAGGCCGAAAGGCATCACCTTGTAACAGTAAATGCCTTTCTCTGTCACGAAGGAGGTGTGCTCCTCGTCGCTGGGGTCCATCCTTATCTGGTTGTATCCGGAGAAGGCGTCCATGAAGCTGAGAAGCTCGTGACCAGAGGTGGAATCGACCAGCTGGTCAATTCTTGGCAAGGGGAAGCTGTCTTTTGGGCACGCCTTGTTGAGGTCGGTGAAGTCTATACAGATCCTCCAGCTCCGTTTGCCTTGCGCACCATGACTACGTTGGCCAGCCAGCTTGGGTAGTGCGCCTCCCGGATGTGGCCGGCGCTGATCAGCTTGTTGACTTCTTCATCAATCGCCCTTTGTCGGTCGGGGGCAAAGCTCCTCTTCTTTTGACGGATTGGACGGTGGCGCGGGTCGATGTTGAGCTTGTGGGTGATGACTTCCGGAGGGATGCCGGGCATGTCAGACGCTGACCAGGCGAAGACGTCCGAGTTAGCCCGCAGGAAAGCTAAGAGGCGCTCCCGGTCTTCCAGGAGGAAGGAGTCCGCCCACACGGACGGTCCTTGCTGGGTCATCATTGAGGGGGAAAGTCAGGAGGTGCTGGCGGGCTCCCCTCCTTTGGCAGAATCTCTAGGGTCGGACGCTTCCAGGGCCGGGTCGGCCTCCAAAGGGCTTGACGCCGCATGATAGCAAGGTAAGACCGGGCTTATCTCCCCACGCATTTCTCCAACTCCTTCGCTGGTGGGGAACTGCACCAGTAGACGTCGGGTGGAGATAACCGCGTCCAAAAGATTCAGGCCGGGACGCCCAAGAATGGCGTTGTATGCCAAAGGGACCCTCACGACTAGGAATTTCATGATCACGGTGCTTTGGCATGGCGGGGTTCCGGCCGTCACGGGCAAGGATATTTCGCCCTCGACCCTCACAGAATCTCCGGTGAATCCGACTAGCGGGGTCGCCACGGGCTGAAGGGAGTCAACAGATAAACCCATCCGAACAAAGGCGTCGTAAGTAAGGATGTCAGCTGAGCTGCCACTATCAACTAAAATCCTTTTTATAGGGTGTTTGGCGATCGTCATAGCGACGACTACGCCTTCATTGTTTACATTCTCCATTACAGCCGTCTCCCCCCGGGGCATTACATTATTTGGAGCACCCTCCCCCTCGGCCGCTTGGATGCAGAGGCTGACCCCAGGACACCATCCCGACGGTCCGCTCCGTGGGGGTGTTGTCGACGGCGGCTTGAGCTGGTGGAGGCCCCATGATGGCCGGCAGTGGTTGTGGCGTCTTCTGGACGTACTTGCCGAGGTAGCCCCGTTGGATGAGCTCCTCGATGGCCCATTTCAAACTGTAGCAGCTGTCGGTGTCGTGGCCGTAGTCCCGGTGGAATCGACAGTAGCGGCTTCTATCGCGGGATACACCCTTCTTCATGGGGGGAGGACGTTGAAGGTAGGGCTCGCCCTCGATCTCCATCAGGATGTGGGATCGAGGGGCAAGGAGAGGAGTGAGCTTACCCTCGTCGGGGACAGGGCTTCGGCGCCTGTTGTCGGACCGGCGAGGTGGGTCGGATCGGCGATGTCGAGGAGGTCCGCTCGGCTCAGGGCGAGCGGATTTGTGGCTGGAGCCCTTCGAAGACTCCCGGCGAGTGAGGTCAGCTTCATCTGCCCGGATGTACTTCTGGGCCCGGAGGAGGAGGTCGGAGTAAGAGCTCGGGGGCTTCTTGTCCAAGGAGAAGGTGAAGCGGGACGGAAGGAGTCCCCGCTTCAGCGCCAGGGTGGCCACCGCATCATCGAGATGGTAGACCTCGAGGGCGGCGGTTTTGAATCGGGACACAAAGTCCCGCAGGGACTCTCCTTCCTTCTGGCGGACGGAGAAGAGGCTGTCCGCCACCCTCGGAATCCGGCGGCAGGCGTCAAAGTGGGCCAGGAATGCCCTCTCCAGCTCCGGAAGGAGTCTATGCTGTGGGGGGACAGGCGTGAATGCCACGCACGGGCGGCCTTCCGCAAGGTTGCAGGGAAGGCCTTGCAGAGAAGGGCGTCTGAGGCGCCCTGGACTTGCATCATGGCCTTGTAGCTCTCGAGGTGGTCGAGAGGGTCGGTCGTACCGTCGTACGGGTCCACCTGGGGAAGCGGAACCTGGAGGGGACCGGTTCCTCCAGTATGCGGCGGGTGTAAGGAGGACGAGTGTCAAACTCTTCCTCCGGCTGGTGGTTTATCTTCCTGGCGAGCTCGTCGAGGCGCCGGTTGTACTCCTCCAGGCGTTCCTCCGCCTGGCGGTTGATCGTCGGAGCCCTCCGGGATGGCTCGGAGGAAGAAGAAGAAGAGGAAGCAGAAGATGGAGACGGAAGTCGGGACTTCCGCCTGGGTTCCTCGTGATGATGTGGCTTGGGAGGAAGCTCGCTGGGGCCGTGGCCAGGGACCGTGGCCGCTTGGAGGGCTCGCGGCGAGGCTTCCTGGGGGAAACTTGATGTTGGCCGGCGGGGGGAGAACCTCCCCTCGCCGACTGCTGGCTGGGGGGGAGCAGTCTGGTGCTGGGTGGCCACGGACTGCTGCTGCTGGAGTCCGTGGACCATGGCAGTGAGATTCTGAACTTGCTGGGAGAGGGTTGCCAGCGCTCCGCCATTTGGAGGGCGGCGTCCGGCGGCGGGCCGGCAACCGGAGGGCTGGTAGCAGGGGGATAGGCCTCCTGCTGTCTAGTTGGCGGGAGGGGAGCCCCGCCGGGCAGCTGACGGAGGCGTCCTGGGCTCACGTCACCACCATGGCTTCTAGGAGAAGAGAGGGGATGGAAGGATGTAGCTCAGGGAAGATCGTTCGCTACCTTTTTCTTATGCACCTCCCCCTTCCTGGCGCGCCAATCTGATGACGCTCGATCACCCCTCCTGGACGTCGGGAACGGAGGCTCTTCTTCTTCACCGGGTTGCCTGCAAAGAAGTCCCAAGACCGGAGAGGGTTCTCCGGTGGGACCCTCGACGCCCAAGTTAGTGACAGAGGTCACAGTAGAGAAGGAGCTCGAGAGAGCTCTTGAGGAGGGAGAGGTCTAGAAGGATCGGGTAGTTCCTTTGAGAGTTAGGGCATCGAGTGCGTAAAAATGCATTACCTGGTTTTCGACGTAATTACCCTTTTATAGGGGTTGACGCTGGCACCATCACGTGGGTTTTCATGAAGTCAGAAGGTTCTGCTGAGCCGTTGCGTGAATCTGGGCTGGTTGGTGGGTTATGTCCCATCAGCAGCGGGGCGTTGGTGGCGCACATCAGAGAGGTGGTTTTTTGAACCGCTGGGGCTGATCTGGCGGGAACCGGGGGGTCCCGTCTTGTTAGGGCCGAGCTGGGCCGACCTGAGATGGCCGGGGCCCGTCCAGCCGGCAAGGCAGTGCCGGGGCGGGGCCGAATCGGCGGACTTGGAGACGACGGGGCCGAGTCGGGCCGGTCGGGGATGGCCTTGGCCGACTCGGCGGGACCGGGGCCGAGTCGGGCCGGCCAGGGATGGCCTTGGCCGACTTGGCGGGATGGGGACGCCGGGGCCGAGTCGGGCCGGCCCGGGATGGCCTTGGCCGACTCGGCGGGACCGGAGACACCGGGGCCGAGTCGGGCCGGCCAGGGATGGCCTGGCCGACTCGGCGGGACTGGAGATGCCGGGGCCGAGTCAGGCCGGCCTAGGTTGGCCTTGGCTGACTCGACGGAACTGGAGATGCCGGGGGCCGATTTGGATCAGGCGGGGCAGCTAGGATGGAAGCGTCGGGGCCGGCTGAGAAGTGCCGGGGCCGACTGGGAAGATGCCGGGGTCGACTCGCTTGGACATGCCTGGGCCGACTCGCTTGGACATGCCGGGGTCGCCTGTGTTACCTAGAGAAGTAGAGGGCCGGCGAGGGGGACGCCGGGGCCGAATTGGATCAGGCGGGGCCGGCTAGGATGGAAGCGCCGGGGCCGGCTGAGAAGTGCCGGGGCCGGCTGTGAAAATGTCGGGCCAAGTCGGGCCGGCCTAGGATGGCCTTGGCCGACTCGGCAGGACTGGGGATGCCGGGGCCGATTCAGGCCGGCCCGGATGGCCATGCCGACTCGGCGGGACCGAGACACCGGGGCCGAGTCGGGTCGGCCGGGGATGGCCTCGGCTGACTCGGCGGGACTGGAGACGCCGGGGCCGAGTCGGGCCGGCCTGGGATGGCCTTGGCCGACTCGCTTGGACATGTCGGGGTCGACTCGCTTGGATATGCCTGGCCGACTCGCTTGGACATGCCGGGGTCGCTTATCTTGGAGATGCCTGGGCCGACTCGCTTGGGATCGCCGACCTTGAAAGTGTCGTCCTTTGGGGCCGACGGGTGTCGGCTATTGGGGCCGTCAGTCTTTGGAGGTGTCGGCCTTGCAGGTGCCGGTCTTGGAGATGTCGGCCATTGGGGCCATCGGGTGTCGGCCTTTGGGGCCGTCGGGTGTCGGCCTTTGGGGCCGTCAGTCTTTGGAGGTGCCGGCCTTGCAGGTATCGGCCATTGGGGCCATCGAGTGTCGGTCTTTGGGGCCGTCGGGTGTCGGCCTTTGGGTGTCGGCCCTTGGGGCCGTTGGTCTTCGGGTGTCGGCCTTTGGGGCCGTCGGGTGTCGGCCTTTGGGGACGTCGGTCTTCGGGTGTCGGCCTTTGGGGCCGACGGTCTTGGAGATGTCGAAATTTTTTTTCAATCTTTATGGGGTCAACTGGCTCCATCACTTAGCAACCAGATCTAGCAAGTCTTCGAATAGAATGGCACGCTAGTGCTGCTTGGCCTACACAAGTCCGAGTGATTAATAATAGAAGCACCGAGTAATCTGGGTGATGCTAGCTAGCGTCACTCGTTAGGAAACCTTCCCGCTTGAATTTTAATGTGTTGTGTTGGTGGAGTAGAGGGTGCGGACCAAGAATCAAAGTTGTCAATTTCGTTTTATTTCGATCGTTTCGATCGAGACATTTCATTTTAGTAGCTTATCCGAAAAGATAAGCACTACGTTTCGCTTCGAAAATTTTTTCGATGATACGTTTTGGCATATTTCGATCGTTTTCGATCATTTCGATAAATATATTTCAGATATCAATTTATGAATTATTAAATCTTTCAGAACCATTTTAAATATATATATATATATATATAAAAAAAATCCCTAGTTATCTTTCTCATGGTTCCATCTCTTAAAAATTCAAACTCTTTATTTTTATATTATTATTATATTTAAATATGAATTATGAATTTTTTTTTATATATATATATATATACATTCCAAACTCTTAAAAACTTAAATTTTTTATTTTTATGTTGTTATTATTATTTATGAAGAATATGAATTATAAATAAATTTATTATTATTATATATATATATATTCTAAAACGAAGCATCAAAACGGTTCGATACCAAAATATTTCGTTTCATAGGCTAAATCGAAACATAATTCGAAACGAAATTGATAACTTTGCAAAGAACATAAATCGTCGCGGTCTCTCTCATCGTCCTGTTGCTGTTATTGGATTGTATCTGTGGGTGCAACGATGAGAAAGAGAAAGATTTAAAGGACCATATATAATACTGAAATAAATATAATAAATAAAAGTGCATCGTTATATACATTTAAAAAAAAGGAAATTATTTTTATTTTTTAAAAATAAATATATTTGGAAAAATAAAAGTGCATCGTTGTATATGTCCAATAATCTTCTCTGAGGTGCTACAGATTTTTTTTTTTTTAATGATGGTTTTATTAAAAACTGAAATATGATTTGTCCGGTGATCTTCGCCCGGACAACTCCTCCATACCATACCGGCCAAAAGCTGAAGCTTGCCAGCGTCCATTAACCGCTATTCATTCCTCAAGATGACGTTATGGCTTTTTTTTTTTAATGTTTTGGATCACGCTCATAAAACGTGATGTTGTTGAGGAACTCGATCTTCTAGTTTGTCAACTTTCCCCTTCCTTCAAATCGCAGTCGAAACTGGCATTCGCGGGCATTTGTTTTTCCGTGACGGTATCTTCCTGCCCCTGGAAAGCTTTCCGACCCCATGAGCCGGCAAATACGTACATCTTTAAGAGATTCCCGACCCACACTACGTGTAATACTTTCTGTGATTACATCGAGAAGAGCGATGAGGAACAAGCCATATGCATGCTACTGTGCTTCTCGAGAAAAATATAAAGAATAAGAATTATTATAAAATATATGACGTTTTATTATAAATGTGCTATCATATTCATATTTCATAGCATTGTTTTCGTAATATTTTAAAAAATACCAGAAAATAATATTTTGCTTGTATTTATAAGCATTTTTTTAAAAAAATAATATTATCCTTGCATTTAGGATAAATTATCAAATATCATAAAAATCACATTATTAATTTGGTGGCATATTTATCAAAAATAAAAAAAAAAGCTTTATCTAAGATTTATAATAAATTATTCGTTATTAATTTGTATAACTCATTTGTTTTCTTACTTATTTGGTCAAGCTTGTCAATTATTGGTCCAACTAAAGTTTATATTAGAAATAAAATAAAACAATATAAATTATTTAAATTTATGTATTGAATAACACTCTTACTTTTTTTAATTATAAACACAAATGAAATTATATTTTAAAGAACTTGTAAAAAAAAATTGTATACAAATATAGAAATATGTCAAATTTATCAATATTTTTAAATATTTTAAATGAAATAATCTTAAAAATATCATAAAACTAAAATGAATTTAATTATTTGTCATTTTTTAAATAGAAGAAGAAGAAGAATTATCTTTTTATTAAGAATAATATTAAAATGCAATGGGTATATTTTTAAAAATTATTATTTTTTCAAAATTTGACGAGCCGAGCTAGTTGACTCATGAGTGGTCCATAGTTCTCGCGATTCTCCCCGCGGGCCGCGACTCTACCTGCCGAATGAACTTGGTCGTAACATCCCATGTGCCACCACCTTTGCTTTTATATATATATATACACACAAAGCCGATCTCCTTCTCCCTCTCGCAGTCTCGCCCTTCGTCCCCCTCTCGCAGTGTCAAAAACCTCGCCGTCCTATCGCTAACCTCTCGGCGCCCTTAATCTCCCACTCGCCCTGCAACACCTCGCCGTCCTATCGCTAACCATGAACGGCCACTACGATCCCGATGGTGATGTACAACGCCACCTTAACTCCCCTCATCCACCCCCAGATATTACACCATTTCTGTCCTCACTCCCCAGCAGCTGGAATATTGATCAGCTAACTTCCTACGACCGACTAGCTGCTGACAACGTGCCGCTTTCGAACGTCAACTTTTAAGGCCCTTGATCCGGAATTTGCCTTTTCCTACACAGCACCCACGGTCATCATCGAGACTTAACCCTGCAGCAGGGCAGCATGCCTTGACGCCAATCCAGCTGGATCAGCTAGGAGAAATGAACTACTATGTATTCGGTACGTTAGAGGATAGTAGCTAGTGTTAGTTGTCGTTGCTGTTGTTGTTATGGTGTTATTATTACTCTGCTTCTTGTTGATGTATTGTCGTCGTTGCTGTTGTTATGGTGTTATTATTACTCTGCTTCTTGTTGATGTAGTAGGTGTAGGAGAGGAGCACTTTAAAGTATACGGATCCCACGGCACCTTCCATTATGGTTTGATATACTTTCAGGGTCATCACAAAAACGATCGTCCATCAGAGAAAAAGATCAAATTTATCAAGTAAGGAATTCAAACAGATATCATGCACTGTTTCTGTCTTGCATGGTTTGCATCCCAAGGGGAGTTCATGGTTTGATTTCACGTTAAGTTTCTGTTCACGGGTGCACGCACGCATTGTTTTTATCTACCTTGCATGGTTTGCGAACGGGTTGCATCCTATGGGCTTTTTCATCTAGCAGCTATCCCCATACAACTATTAGGAGTGGTATTCTTTCTGTCAAAGAGACAAAAATAGTAGTACTCTTGTCTCATTTTCTTTTTCTTTTACTTAATGTTTTATGTTTTGCAGCTTTCGCAACAAAAACTTTGGCTGGGTGAAGAATTGCATAGACGATTACAGGATGTCCATGGAGAATCGCGGGCACATACGAGTGACAGACACATTGAGTGACTTGATCATCATGGGGTCCGCGGTAGGGATGAGCAGCAGCGTCGAAGAATCATCCTATACGCCTTCGCTTCCAGATTTTGGTCAGATCCTCCGTAGGGGTAATTTTGAAACAGACTCACGCAAATCGGTTATATATATATACGTACATGATGACTTATATGATTTCCATAAAGAGCCCATTTTTGTCAAGTGTTTTCGCTGGTTATCCTGTCTTGTTTGATGACAGGGGAATCCTCACAATTTAGTGCTGGTCGTACTTCTGAAACATTCCCATTTACTGAAACTAATGGGAGAGGCGGTCGCACTGGACTCAAAAATAAGACTCCACTGGCAATCCAGGTACGCAGTCGATATAACTTAAGATGCAATAAAATTTGTACACTTGGTATTTACCAACATCAAAAGGGTGTACTTATCCGCGTGATGAGATCGCCGGAGTAGCAACAAGTCAAGTGGCCGCTTAATTAGTTCGAAAAGAAAATTGCTAGTTAACTCAAATAATTCACTAGAATCATTAGAAAGAGCGGAAAAAAAAAAAAATAAAAGGTCGCTTGAATAAATCACTCGAAGATGTGGGGAGCTTACGTGGCAACCGGATCTAGCAAGTTTTCGACCAGAATGGCACGCTAGTGCTGCTTGGTCTCCACACGTCCGAGTGATCGATCTATTAGATCGTACTGAGTCATCTGAGAGATGCTAGCGTTACTCATTAATCAGGAAACCATCTCTCCTGAATTTTAATATACGTGTTTTGTCGTTGTGTGATTTTTTTGGTGGAGCAGCGGGTGCGGACCAAGAATTTGAGGCTAAAAGACGTACAACCCTTGTTCTACCTTCCCAGAGAACGCGCTGCACAGAAGCTCAACTTGAGCCTCACAACGTTCAAAAAGGTCTGCCGTCAAAATGGGATAGACCGCTGGCCTTACAACAACTAAGGTTAAGAGACAAAGCCCTCCAAAAAGATCGATACGAGCCCAGAGAATTAAGATTTGCTAAGGCCACGTGAGTCGTATCGTGCAACGTTATAATTAAGATATATATATTTTTCTATCATTTCAAGTGTCCACGTCCGTCCATTTTGATCCTTCTTTGTTTACCATTTTATTTAATTTTGCTATTATATAGTTCTGTTTGCGTATTATAAACAAACAAGAATAAATGTTGTATTGTTTAAAACGAATCGGTCCATTGTAATCCAATTGTTTGCTTGATAAAATATTAGGTGTTTCTATGTTTGCATGTGCAGCTTGTTCTTCTTAATTACTATTTTATTTGATTCCATTACGCAATTCTATTTGCGTTTTCCTACACTTACGGAATGTTAACCATCGATCAGAACCAAAATTGATGTGCTTAGAGAGAGATTACACTAGAACGCAGACCAGAAGATTTAATTAAAGGCTTTGGGTGAAGTTGTTGACTTCATTTCATCTCCTTGTCATTATTGCCAGTAGTTTGATTAGTTTCATTCCAAATGTACTTAGCTATCAGAAATGGAAATTTGATTGGTTTCTGGTCAGATGGCTTGATGAATTAATGGTTCATTAATTGGCATGATTAATTAGCCACTTTCTGGTTAGATTCTAGTTTGATGAATATCCACGAAGAATTTCATGTACGTACACATAGACAACCACAAATTAAGATGACAAAAGGTTGTAGTTGTGTTTGATATAGAGAGAAAGATTAGAGTATGACAATTTTTATTTCTTGATGGATCGAACTGTTGGATGGAAACAGAAAAAGAACGCCGGCTGGGTTATTCAAGGAAAATAGCGGACCGATCATTGAATTAGCAAGTACAGGTTAAAATTGTTTAATTAATTAGTATCCATTCCTTACCTACTTGATCCGATTTTCAAAGCGAAGATTCCTGTATGAAGAGTCAATCTTACAGTAACGTACAGCAAGCTAAGACTCGATCGGGACCGCCACCCCTGACTCCTATAGAAACTCTTTATGCTACTGCCTGTTGAGTAAGTGGTTGATGAACAGTGGGATTTCGTTGGAAAAACATCCTGAGCTTTTGCACGCGTTGGATGTGGACATTTTTTTCCTTTTCCTTTTTAACCTCCTGAACCCACGAATTCGTGATCCCATCTATTTCCTTTTCCCTTGCAGTCCTGAACCCAAGAACGCCAGTTGCCACGCGATCCCACGAAGCTTCGTAGTTCCCACCAGCGAAGCCAAGAACGCTCGGAACAGAGCCCCGATGTGGACGCTAGATGTTCTTGGAACAAAGCCCCGTTCCTTCCGCTGGATCACGCTTCACGTCCACGAACACGAAACCGCTGCTTCGTTCCTCCACGTGATCGCACGAAGCGCCGCGCAGAACACGCGAATCTTCACGCGTCTCCTGGCTGGACCTCTGCTCGGATCTTCACACCAGACTCACGGCCAGAAATGAAAGGAAGGTGGGGACGAGGGAAGAAAAAATATCTCATTTATCTAAATCTTAAAAATCAGAATTTAAATATATGCCCAAATGAATTTGTCTAAGACTTAACAAAAATAAGATTAAAATAATTTCTAACCCTGTGTACACCCGTGACTTGATTTAATCTCAACCCTTTAACCCACACCCAACCCAATATAAGTTAGCCCAACGGCCCAACCTGAGCCTTGATAGCATTACACCAAGCACAACAATCTCCACCTTGGTACTTCAAGAATTTAGCATATTCATCATGTCCATCAACTGCAGTGAAAGAATCTTCGTCAGTGAATCTGCTGGATTCTCCTTGATGTGTACCTTCAGTAGCTCTACCTCACGTAGTCGATGCCTTCTTTCTGAAAGTATCCTTTGACCACTAATCTTGCTTTATACCTGATATCCCCTTACTCTGAAGGCTCTTTCTTACGCTGATAAACTCATTTGCAACCAATGTGTTTCTTTCCTTGTGGCAACTGGATCAACTGCCACATGTCATTCTTATGAAAAGACTGTATATCCTCTGCCATAGCATAGACCCACCTATCCCTGTCCTGGCTCTCCATAGCCTTTTCATAGGTGTAAGGGTCTCCATTCGTTGTTATCAGGGCATATGACACCGAATCCTCGAAGCCGTATTGAACTGGTGGTCACATATTTCTTCTGGGCCCATCCGGTGCGATCCCAGTATCAGTCCCCTACCCAACTGCATCCTGCTGAACACCCTGACTTCTGCCCCCTCTGTCAGTCCTCTCCACCTTAATCTCAAATCCTCCTGGTCCACTAGTAAATGGCATGACTGTGTAAGAGGTCATCTAATTAGTGTTGCCTTGTTACACTTTCTGCAGCTCCTGTTATGCATCTGTGCCATCTCTCCTCTAAATGATCGAGCTCTCATCGAAGGTCATATCCCTGTTGATGATAACTTTCTTCTTCAAGGAATCCCATAGCCTATACCCCTTGATTCCACGCAGGTAGCCCAAAAACACCATCTTCTTTGACCTAACGTCCAGCTTGCTCCACTCTCCAATACCAACACACACATATGTCGTGCATCCAAATACCTTTAGATGGTTTAGGCTTGTCTTCCCTTCAAACTATATCTCCTCTAGAATGTCCCCATTCAACCTGGTGTGCGGTGACTGATTGACGAAGTAGCTAGCTGCATCTACTGCGTCAACCCAGAACATCTTTGTAAGCCTTGCCTGCAGCCTTAAGCATCTTGCTTTTTTTAATAGTGTTATGTTCATCTTCTCAGCCATCCCATTCTGTTAAGGAGTTTCCATCATTGAGAAGTGTCTTTTGATGCCCCACTCCTCACAAAAACTTTAGAACTCTCTGCTGGTGTAGTCCCCGCTATTATCTGACCTCATACACTTCACACTCCTTTCCTGCTCCTCCATCTCAGCCTTTCAGATTTTGAACTTGGTGAAGACCTCTAATTTCTCCTTCATGAAGTAGATCCACAACTTCCTTGAAAAATCATCTATTATGGTCAAGAAGTATCTGGCCCCATTCGTTGCAGAAACTGGACTGGCCTAAACATCTATATGTACTAGCTCCAGGGATTCTGCACTCCTAACTGTACTGGCTGAGAACTGCACTCTCTTCTGCTTTTTCATCTGACATGGCCCACAGATCTCCATATCTTCACCACTTAAGTCTAGAAGCAGCCCTCTCTTGCTCAGTTCTTTCATCCCCCTGTCTTCCATGTGGCTTAGGCAGTAATGCCACATCCTGCATACATCCCGAGGATCTTGTTCCACAGCTGCTACCTTAGATCTTCCAGTCACCACAGAGCCCTCCATTCTATATAGGTTGTTCTTCAGCCTTCTCCCTCTCATCACCACCATAGCTCAATTGGAGATGTTCAGAACTCTACTCCTAGCGCAATTGTTGAAGATGTATCCAGTCTGCTCCATAGTGACACCATATTTTTCTTGAGTTTTGGAACATGCTTTAAGTTGGTAAGAGTGTGCACCATGCCATCAAATATTCTCATCTTCACTATGCCAATCCCTACTACCTTGCAAGGATGATCATCTCCAAGAGTTATACTCCCCTCATCAACCTCTGTGTAAGTGCTGAACCATGACTAGTTGAGAGTGTTATGATGAGAACAAGCTGAATCCAGTGTCCACATCTCTATGTTGTGCTTATGACCATCTGATACCACCAAGAAATCATCCTCCACCTCCTGGCCTGTAACTGTACTCATAGACTTAGATCCTCCTTTTCTTCCTTCTAATTTTTTTACTTAGGACAGTCCCTATTGAAATATCCTACCTTACCACACTTGTAGCACTTAGCCTCTCTCTTGCCTTTTCTAGACTTTAACCATCCGTAGGCTTGCTTCTATCCCTACCTCTGTTTGACCTTTCCTTCATTGATAGACCCTCCTGGGGAATACCTTCTTGGTCATCTTCTCCATTTGCTCATTCGTTCGAAGCACCGAAACAATATCTTTATAGAACAATGTCTCATTCCCATAGAGAAGCATCGTGACCAATGAGTCATGTAATGTGGGCAGTGAACACAGTAGTAACAGTGCCTTATCTTCCTTCTCCATCTTGACCTCGATATTTAGCAATTCATTGCTCATCTGGTCGAACACCTGGATATGGGCCAGCATATCTCCACCTTCTGTCATCCGAAGACTGTAGCGACGTTTCTTTAACATCAATTTATTGCACATGTTCTTCCCCATGTAGAGGGTGTGCAATTTCGTCCAAAGTCCGTTCGGTCTTCTCCTCCAATACTGAATAGAGGGTTAAATCTGCTAGACATCCTTTGATCACTGAACATGCTTTCTTCTCCAATGACATCCACTATTTGTCTGTCATCCTATCTGACCTTTTCTCCAAAGCCAGATCTAAACCTTGTTGCACAAGGTCCTCTACCCGGACTTTTCATATGGAGAAACTTTTCCTCTTATTAAACTTCTCAAAATCTATTTTTATGCTACTGCCCATGGCTAAATCTCAACCAAAAATGGCACAAAAAATTGAGAGGTACCTTGATGAGGCCTTATTGAAATTTTTTAGCCCTTTAAAGATCTTCAAATTTCTCCTTCCTAAATCTGGCTCTAATACCTACTGTTGTGTAAGTGGTGGATGAACAGTGGGATCTTCTCGCTGAAGAAATATCCTACTTTCATCCTTTGTTGCCAACGATCATATTAGTGTAGTGGTAACGCGTTTGCCTTTGAACCCCTTGGTCACGAGTTCAAACCATCACCGCCCTAATAGAGCATCTAACGATCCAGATCCTCTCCTCCGTGACCTCCTGAATGTGGCTACGTTCTGTGACTCATTACAATTGCCATGCGATCCCACGAAGCTTTGTGGTCTCCCACCAGCGAAGCCAAGAACGCTCGGAACAAAGCCCTATTTCTTCCGCTTCCCAATCACTGCGTGGAACACGAATACTCCATTCGGATCTTCACACCAGACTCACGGGACGAGCGGCCAAGACGAAGAGGAAGGTGGGGATGAGGGAAGAAAGAAATCAGCATTTAAATACATGCCCAAATGAGCTTGGTTCAGACTCAATAAAAACTCTCATGAAGTAATCCAATGAGATTAAAATAATCCCAAGCCCGTGTACACCTATGACTTGATTTAATATCAACTCTTGAACTGACACCTAGCCCAATATAAGTTAGCTCAACCTGGGCCTTGATAGCACCATACCAGGCCCAACACTGCCCACCTTCTAAACTTCTTCCATGATGAAGAAGCACGCAGAACTACCTTCAGTGCTTAGCACCATTCTATTAGTTGCTGCACTTTAACTATGAGAATACTGCAGCCCATCTCCTCCACCGAGTGAATTGAAGGGTGCTTCCCTTTTTTTCATCCGTCTCCATCCCTCCCTGCTGCCTTTTTTTAAAGAGACAACTTTAGAACAAAAATATTAATCCAAAATACCAAATTGAACAACCTAAGGTTAAAATGTTTGATATCAAAAAGCCAGGAATGATAATGCTCGGTATCAAAAAATCAAGGAATGACTGTTTGATATCGCAAAGCCAAGGAATGTTGCTGCTCGGCATTCCAAAGAACTGACGATGCCAATATTAATTACCAAGAAATACTGATCAGTACTTTATAACGAAGAAAACTGATATTAGATGCTGAAGAATATTAATACTCGGTAAAAGATAATTAATGAACGACATACAATTAAAAATAATTATTCATACAATAAAAAGTACTTGTGCAATGCCCAAAGGAAATGCAAAGTTAATCCTCATTAGGCTTACCTGCTAATAAGAGACGTTTCTTCTAAAATCTAACTTTATCCAACAATTCCATGTATTAAGAAAGTTAAAAAAAAAAAAAGACTTTCGAAACCCTAATAGATCTTAAATATTGACTATTTTTGTGGCTTAAGCTTCAAGATAAGCTTAGATCCCAAAAGTGGTAAGCAAATGATGATGATTGGTCTGATAAAATAAATATGATGATGACACGTGTTAGAAATGATTAAAAAAAATTATATGCTAAATTTGGATTGGTTAAAATAAAATGGCCTGAATCTCTCTATAACGGCCTTAGCTACTCTAAAAATTGGTCTAACCTATTACTATCGAGAAATAATTTTGTGACACGCATTGCTGCATTGTTAATATAGTTAACCCACTCTAGATGCTATAAATAAAGGACCAAAGACTTATTCGAGGAACACGTAAGGTTTCTTTCTTATCTTATTTCATCTTTTTTTTTTTTTTCTGTCTGATGACAGTTTGTTTGAAGGAAACTTCGAGCCTCTAACGTTATTCTTGTTGAACGTAATTAATCAAAAAAAGAAGACAATATGGATCTTGGACTGAGTTCATATTCTATCAGACTCCCTTCCAAACAAATCTTACCCATTAGTACGGAGGCTGAAAAAAAAAAAGCATCGTCTATCTCATCAGCTCCAGCATTCGGCTTCTGACCTAAAGATTAATTAAAAACATCTACATAAAACCCACCGCCAGTTGCCCAGCTACAACAAAACTTTCCTTCCCACAGTGACTGCTAGCCTGCTTTACAGCTAAATAAAATTCATCAGCCAATGGACCACAAAGACTCACTAGTTGAGAATGGCTTGAATTTAATCGGATATTCTATCATTACAGACATCTAACGATATTTAGTACAAAAGGTACCCTTAGTTCTGGTTTCTCCCTCTTCCCTTTTCTTCAGTTCATTGTTTCTGTACGGTAAGTTAAGCAGAAACCATGAGCATCCAGCAAAAGGAAGAGCAGATTGAACAAAGAAATACACCGACCAGTCAACCATCATCTCCCATCCAGAGACCACTAATGGTGGAGAGCAAGTCTCAACGGCATGGCGGATGCTTCAGGTTCTTCACCATGCTATGCTCTGCGGTCTCAGAGACACAGCAGCATCTGAGGCAGTTCTTCAGCAGCAGGTATCAAGCAGCAAAAAGGTCTATGTTACTGATAGTAAAGCAAGAGTTTGGTTTTTCAGGATACCAACAGTTTTTTTTTTTTTTGCGGTTGCAAGCAGCAACTATGAACTGCTTGTAGATGCCCACAGTTCAGCATAAATAAAAGAAAAGCAAAATCTCTTAGGTTTCTTTGGTTTCTAAGAATAATCATATTTTTATTTGTATTTTCATATAAAATAGAAAACATCAGTGAAAACTTGTAATAAATAAAATTTAAATTCAATAATTTAAATTAGAAAACTACTTGTAATAAATAAAATAACTACTAAATCAGCTAATTCAAATTTAAATTTAAATTTTAAAATACTAAATTTTCGAAAGTCAAAATTTTCAAGATTTTTAAAATTTGAATCTTAAATTTTAAATTTTAAATTTACTTCACACTGATATTAAAGCAGCAAAAAAATTCAAAACTTTTAGTTTTTCTTTTCTAATAACAACACAGTAATTAAAGCTTGGAAAAAAATAATTTTTAGCTAAAAGTTTTGATTTTAAGAATTTGCATAAATTTTAAAGCAATAAAAATTTAAATTTCAGAGCTCTAAACTTTCAAATTTTTAGAAATATTTTATTTTAATTTTTATTTAATACTAAAAACTTTTTTTTAAAATATTTTCTAGGACTTCTGCATAGATTTAAAAGTAGTAAAAATCTCTTCTTTTTAAATAAATTTTGTAAACCAATTTTCTGTAATAAATTCAAAACTAGTTTTTTTTAATTAACTAGCTTTGCATGGATTTTAATGCCATGAAAAAACTTTTTGGTTTTTTCTCTCAAAAATAGAATTTTTTAAATATGTATATCACTATTATTATTATTACAAAATAGAAACTAGCTAATTCTTTTTTTAGAGGAAAATAATTTTTTTCCTCTTTCTATTAGTTAATTTACAATAATAACTGAAAATTTTTAAAAAAATATTTTTAGCAATTTCTAGTAAAGGAAACTAATCCATATCTATTGTAAAAATAAGTTGCCTAGAAATTGCTAGCAGTTCAAATTATAATAGACTGAAATTTAAATTCAGAAATTTAAAACAAAGAAGTTAAAAACTATGCCTAAATCAAAGTGTATTAGACACTATCCTAGCAACTAATTTTCATCACTTCATGTAGGTTGTAGGCAATTAGTCTTCAAATATACAACTCAAATCGATCCAAATCTCTTAACATAAGCACACGATCGCATGAAGGTGTAATCTAATAACTCTTTTAAATACTAAATAAAATAATAAAATAATAATAATAATAATAATAAATAATAATAATAAATCACAAGGACGAACGAGTTTTTTTTTTTTCTTATTAGGCTTTTAGTTTTTTCTCAATAAGATTTTAACAAGTTCAAAGCCTCAGCAGAATGGAAAAATAGATTTAGGCTTTGATTACTTATAATTTTAAATCTTTGAGTTTATTTATAAACTTAATTTAAGTAACCTCAACAACTTAATCTTTTATGACCTTAAAAAGCTCAAAATAGTTATTCTCAAGTTATGCAAGAAAATGTTGGAACATAAAATTATTTGGAGTATTTTGTACGTGCCGGCCGAGCGTTGTTTACGCTCACAAGCGATGGCATGCGAGTATTTGCGAGCGCAACGCTCGCGAGCGGAACGCTTATGTGCACTCACGAGCATTTTTTTTTTTTATTTTTTTTAAAAAAATAAAACCATAAAACGGTCAACAATGATGACATGCATGATTTTGGACGACTAGATGACTGTTTTATTCTTTTTCCAATTACCTTCCTGACGTCTAGATGGTTAATGTCTTATTGTTTCTCCAATCACCTACCTGTTGGACTCTGGTATACGTCTGATCAATTCGGATTTAATGCTTTATTTTTCGCAGCTTTGGCAACAGAACTACGACGACGGGTGAAGAATTGCATAGACGAGTACAGGACGTCCATGAAGAATGAAGGACACGTGCTGATTAGGGACACGTTATGAATAACGTTAGTTAGGGAATAGACTTGCTGCACATCCTTTTTGTTGCAGTATACGTAGTTGATCACATTCATGTGTTAATCATTACATGCGTGATAAAATATTATATCATCATATGCGCGTTAATATGTATGAGCGATTAATTCATATAATCAATGCGAATTTACTGTATGGTAAGACTTTTTGGCGAAATAAACTTACACAACTCAGGTATGTAAGCATGATGACTTATGATTTCCATAAAGATCCCACTTGTACTACTGTTAAGTCTGTCCTGGTTGATGACGGATATAGTTTATGAATATCAACTTTTTTTATCTTTGAGATTAGTAAATTATGTTAATTCAAGGATAGAAAGGGTGATCAAATATAGGCTTGACTACGTTCGAATATAACTAGACTTAGCTATATTTGAATATAGCCAAGCTTAGATTAGATCACCTTTCCACCTTGAATTCATATAGTTTATGAATCTAAAAAAATAAAAAAAGATGAGTTTACTTCGGAATTCATATGAATTTGAAGATGAAGAAAGTGACCGGATCTTAGAATTGATTACATTCAAATATAACAAAATCTAATATATATAAAAGCAAGCTTCATGAAGCTTTGATCGATGATTCTCAAAAAGGTTTCAAAAAAGGTACATAAAATTCTATATATACACAAATGCGTGAGCGCACACAATGATGACTATGATCATAATAAGTTTGCTTATATGGATTTATAGCAGATTTCTTGAACATGGTGCTTGCATAAGCTTGTTAATAGTATCTATTTGAAATAGTTACATTACACTATGATTTTTTGATATAATGTTGATATCATATTGTAGTAAATCTAACCTGAAAAATTTGGTGTTGATCGAATGTATATATCATAAGAAATATTAAACCTTAATTTTAAAACCCATATCTTTCATTGGATCTATCAATTTTGTAAATGTTTATCTTATTATATATATATATATACACACACAAAAGAGAGAGAAATAGACTTAGCTATATTTAAATATATACAGATCTAAATTTAGTTATCTTCTTTTCTCTAACCTTGGATCCATACAGTTCATGGATCCCAAAGATAAAAAAAAAATGGAAAAGATCGGGTGGCTTCAATATCTGTATAAATCCAAGAGTAAGAAAAGTAATTAGATTTTAAACTTAGCTACATTCGAACAAGTATACTTATATATATATATATATATATAGCTAAACTTAGCTACATTCATATAGCCAAATCTAAATCTGGTTGTTCTTTTTATCTATGGATCACAAAGGTAGAAAAAAATAAGACGAATTTAAGATCTATATAAATCAAAGGGTGAATAGAACGATCAGAATTGCAGCTTGCCTACGTATAAGTGTAGCAAAATCTAACTCTCTTTCTATACATATAAAATTAGAAATGCTTTCAAAAGTGCTTTTTCATCCATATATTATTTCTTAAGTCGGATTAATGCAAAAAAAAAAAAAAAACATATCGGATTTTGAAATCTCGAACAAGTACTACCCAAAAAAAAGATGCAGCAAATGTGAAGCTGTCCGAGCTGCGCACATGCATTGGGCCTGGTTCGCATTCCTATTGGCCCGCACATTTAAGGTTGACCCGCAGGGCAGTGCTCGGCTAATGTTGACCTCCCCATTCATTGTCCTTTGGGCCACGATTACTTCGGGCCCGCTGCAAAATGTTTTTTTTTTTTTTTTTGGACCTCGAACCAGCACCCCGTAATTACTGCACTGCGCTAGCTTGCTATGTTGAAATTCTACCATATGGTCTTTTATTAATTATTATGATTTTAATTTTATAAAACTAGCTAAAGGAATTTACTTTGATGATACAAGCCAGATGAGCTCACTGTTAGTTAAAATTATAATCCATATGGTTTGAGCTGGGGCGCATCTCTTTTAGGTGATATGGTTAGTGATTTATATGAGCCTAAAGCCTAATAGTGACCCATGATGGAAAGGTCTTTTAAGGTTTTGTTATAAATAGGTTAGAGATCTCTCTTCTCTCCTGCAATTTGTTTTTCATCAAAATACTGCCTAAGGGAGGAATAAGAAGAAGAAGCCTAGACTTCTTTGGAGCTTCCACATTTCTTTCATAATGGCACAAATAGGTATGAAATATTATTATTGTTATTTGATGCTTTTATTACACATATGATATTCTTGAATATGGTGTATATAATTAATGTGGTATCAGATCGGCATATATAATTCAAAACCCAAGTTTTTCTATAATGGCAAAATGATTTCATACCTTATTTTGATGATTATGGTGTCATGCTTATTGTTTATTGATCATATATGAATATTTGTTATATATGATTATATTTATAAATTAATTCTAATAAGTCTAGATTATATGGATTGAAATCTTAGGGATTTCTTGGAGGGTTTTGTGATTCTGGATGGGAAATTTTTTTTCTGCATTAATATGAATTAAAGTTTTTTTAATCAAGTTTACCTAATCCTAGAATAGCTTTATAAAAAAGAAATCGATTTTAGTCCTATAATAGCTTTATAAAGGTTTTGGGACCAAATCAGTTTTGGATCTCTTTTAATAAAATATCATTTTTGGGTCAAACAATTTTGAGCGTTAACTTTGAGCTAATTATTTTATTGGACTAAGATCTTATTTTTGACTTGTTTATAATAGGCCTATTCATGAGTCCAGATTAATTGTAACCTAAAAATTAAATCTAAGCATGTGTAATTACCACTGTATTTATTTATTTTATGGTTCAATTATTATTGCTATCTTAAAGCTAAAAGCCGCCTCGCGGGATCGGTGGAAATCAGAAGCCACACGAAGATGGAAATCAAGAGCATTCTCACCATATTGACCATACTCAATTAATGCTTTCATAAGCCAGCGATGCTATCTTACAAAACTCCTCTCTTCCCCAGCCCTCCCTCCCAATATATATTCATCCCGACCCTCCAGCCCTCGATCTCTTCCCCCTCCAGCCAGCAGTACTCCCATTCATCCCGACCCTTTCTGCAAATCTTGCTTATATATATATATATATAAAACCTCCACCCACCCAGACCAGCTCCCATTCAAGCTGCTAAGATGTACCAGCAGGCCTTTGCGCCAATCCAGCCGGATGATCAGTTAGCCCGTGAATCGAGCACTACACTAGGAGTAATGATCTACTAAATATTCGGTATGTTAGAGGATAGTAGTAGTTGTCCTGTTGTTGTTCGTTGTGGCCGGTGCACTACAACAATTTTTTAATTAGACTACGTCTAAAAAATGTAATTTTTATATATAGACTACGTTTTCTAAATCGTAGTCTAGGTGAGTGTAGTTAAAAGTCCCTCTTTTAGATTACGTTTTTAGACGTAGTTAAAAGTCAAAAAAACATAGTCTTTAAATGTATTTAGACTACATTTTTATCAGAAAATGTACTCTATAACTGTACAAAAGACTACGTTTTAATCAGAAAATGTAGTCTAAAGTCAATAAAATGTAGTCTTTAAATACATTTAGACTACGTTTTTATCAGAAAATGTAGTCTAAAGTCAATAAAATGTAGTGTTTTAATACATTTAGACTACGTTTTTATCAGAAAATGTAGTCTAAAGTCAAAAAACGTAGTCTTTAAATACATTTAGACTACATTTTTATCAGAAAATGTAGTCTAAAGTCAATAAAACGTAGTCTTTAAATACATTTAGACTACATTTTTATCAAAAATATAGTCTAAAGTCAATAAAACGTAGTCTTTAAATACATTTAGACTACGTTTTTATCAGAAAAAGTAGTCTATTATGAACATTTAGACTATTTTTATATTTAAAATGTAGTCTAATATCAAATCCTGTCATACAAACATATAATTTCAATTCCAAAAAATCTAAAAATATTGAATTCTTCGTGCAAACTGTCATACGGTCATACAAAGATATAGTTTCAATTCCAAAAAACCTCAAATACATTGAATTAAAATGTCCAATACTATCATACAAACATCTTTCCACGTAACATTTCTTCAAATGAAACCTTGTAAGTACTCGACCCATTCTCCACGCATAATGTCGATCTCTTCTTGTTTATAAGTTTTCTTCTCGCCAAACTGCATATATACATAAGTTAATCAGAAAAGAGCACTACAAAAATCTAAAATCATAAAAAGAACTACTTATATGAATCATGTACGCAATAATAACAAACCTTTTCATATAAGTTACTCATAAAAAGAGCACTAAATAATACATGACATAAAAACCTAAAATCATAAAAAGTAGAACTTATGTGAATCATTTACGCAATAATAATCTACGTACCTTTTCATCGGTTGAAATGATATAATTCTCAATGATCTCATTCATATACATATGACATAATAGCCACATTCAACACCTGATGGTTGCTTTGGACACTTGAAAAATGAATTTAAAAGTTTTTATAAGATTAAAACAAATAAGATCTAATTTTATGAATTATTAAAAAAATATGCAACTCAATATACCTTAATTGACTCCCAAGTAAGTGTTTTTCTTGCAACTCGGTCAGCTTTAGCATTGTATATTTTGAGTGCACTAATTTAACAAAGTATAGTAATAGTGCGAGACTCAAATGATATAATTCAGATAAATTACTGCAAAATTAAAAAGAAATAAATACTTACTATTAATAACACCTTTCAATTCTTTTCCCATTGAACGTACAATAGAATCACAAAAATACACTTTGTCCCATGAGGGTCAATAACACCAAGGACCAGTGATCCCTTCATAAACATAATAACAATAATCAACAACTTAATATCAAAAGTATCAATTTTTCTTTAAAAAACCACTTACCCAGAGTTATAAGGAGCTAGAAACAATTGATCCACATAATAACGCTCTAATCTTTTAGCAATCAAATCTGATCGTACTCCAGCTGATCCAGAGTGTACAGAGATCTGTCCAGGGTCTATGAAGCCATACATGTTGAGCAGTTTTGATTTCTTGATTTGGTTGTACAAATAGCTACACAAATCAAATTATTCAATCCCACAGTTTTTATTAAAACTTGTAACATATAGTAATTGCATATGAAATGCAAAAAATATAAAAATATCTTATTACCTCATATATAGCACAATACAACTAGAAGTAATCTTATCCATTGAGCAAAAGTTATCGATATCTTCTCGAATAATATAACAAATTATCTTCTCGAATAATATAACAAACCCGTTCATGACCAAAGACACCAACATCCAATACCACCATTATTGTATTTGTATCTCCCAAACTTTTTGCAATGTGATTCTTTAAATATGACAAACTCCATGGACCCTTTTCTTTGTTTTCTATCTGTAATTTTTGCGGGACAATCTTAGCCTGTTCATAATAATGAAATTCAATTCACATATGTTACATAACAAATAGTTTATCAATATAAATTAATCACAAATTTAAAGATAAGTTAAAAGGTTTCAGATACCTTTCTTTGATCATCAATAACTAATGATCGAGGCCATGCAACGTGAGAACCAACCAAATCTTTAACTTTCACAGGATCATCACCAATTGTTATTGGAAGGAGAGCATCATCGTCAAAACAAACATCAATAGATACACGATAATTATGAATACCCAAAGGAACTCAATGTACAACAGAGTTTGGTTCTACATTCTCAATCACTGTACCATATCCAATTATATTATTAATAGATTCTACTGCCAATTTGCATGGTTTTCCCTTCAAAGTAATAACATTAGAAAATATAAGTACTATGAATTTAAATAAAATGCTACAAATATAAGTAAATATTAACATACCTTTTGCATGTTTCTTTGTCCAATGGCAATAAATTCTATATTTTCATCATTTTGTGTATCAGAATCAGCAACAGTTTTATTTGGATGCAGTTTTTTAATTGAGCAGCAGCTAGCTTTGTCTGAAACATATTGAGCTCTTGCAGTAATTTTTGAAATATCTCTCAACTTTGTATTTTCTTCATGAAGTTTACGTAGCTCATCAAGTAATGATTTTCTTTCCTCTGCATCTTCTCTTTGTTGTTGGTTCAGTATTTTTTGTTCTTCTAACAAATGTTGTAAGAGTTCGCTTGTTTTTGTTCTTTTCGGAAGATTGAAATAGGTTTTAGGGGTAACCATGCCTCCAACACCCCTTACTCGACCACCATGTTCAGGATTTCCCAATGCCATTCCTAGTATGTCTTTTTGTCCCGATTCTTGTATTGATCCATCTTTCACCTTTATTGTATATTCATCCTGATATGTAGACAAAACGAACCATACATTAGGAAGTTATAAAAGAATCTATAATTAGCTATTAAATGAATAATAACATATTTACTTACAATCTTCTGAATGACTTCTTGGATGACTTCACTATCAGAACCATCACCTTTTGAATAAACAGCTTTCCATACAACACTTCGTCCAATGTCTTCATCAGTGCCCACCTCTTTTTTCTATAATTATTAGACAACGAATATATTAATAAAAAATAAGCTAATAATTACTCAACAATGCAGAACTAAATATTCAACACTTACTATCTTTTCTTTCACATTAACAAATCCATGCCTAGATGAATGATGTCGATACTCATTGCTTTTTGCTCTTTCACTTTGCAACCTACTCCATTCCTTAAATTATGGAGAACTATACCTGCTGACAAAGGCATTCCAAGCATCTTTTTTTAATGAATGGATAGTTCTTAGGAGGGTTGTCAAATAAGGATCGCATATCTTCCAATGGATTCAAGAATTTTGTCCTCAACTTGAACTTAAATTGTCTCTATTTTGTACAAGCAGATGACAAAATATGATTCTTTCCTTCAACTGGCACATTATAAGCTTTCTACAAAAACATAGAAATACATAAGAGCATACTAATGAAATCAAAATTCAATTAAAAAAAAAAGAAAAAACTTACCTTTATTTGAATCCAAATTTTGTTTTTCAGTTCTTCAGGAACTGAAAGCCAATTTTTGAAATTAATAGGCACAGTGGTTCTGGCAATAACACCTAGATAACTTTGCATTTCCGTATTAACCTCCCCTAAAGATTGTCCTCTTCTATTGTAAGTCACCTCCTTTACTTCTCTATGACACCTAGCTTTTATTACTCTAGGCATAGTTGTTGGACCCCTTTTTCTTTTGACCTTTTCTGCGCTTGACGTAGGTTCTTCATTCACAGTCAGCAACCTGTACAATAAAAGTAAATTATCATTATTTTAAAAAAATAATATATAAAAATAAAAATAATAAAATAAAAAAACAAGCGAATGTACGATTAACAAAGCTATTACCATTTCATGTTAATTATTGGCAATCCAAGTACTGTCACTATCATCCCGCACATAAGGTAGATGAGAATCATCCATAATATCAAAAGACTGTATATCAGGCAATGATTTGATAACACAATGTTCTAATACCATATCACCTAACTCGTCATCATTTGAATAACCATTAAACATGTACCTTGAGTTTGGAACTACAATCGACCAAGCTAGATCATTTCCATCTTCTACATAAAACACTTGCTGGGCATTAGTAGACAAAATAAAAGAATTTGACTTATGTCCAATTTTTGTAAGATCAACCAATGTGCATCCATCTTCGTCTTCTTTAACTCCATTAGAGCTGTCAACCCACTGACACTTAAAAATTACCACCTTAAATTCAATATAATCAAGTTCCCATATGTCCTGAAGAACCCCATAAAAGGATATGTTTGAAATTATCGGGTTCTTGTCCTTCGAGCTAGACACTTGCATTATTTTAGCAGTTAAGGTGACACCACTATTCTGAACACATCTGGTACTATCACATTTTTTGGTGTGAAATCGAACTCCATTTATAAGATATCCATCATATCTTATCACTTGGGGTTGGGGTCCATGAGATATCCACCTCAACATATCAAAAATTACGTTACTGGATTCCTTAATCTCAGAAGCAACCTACATTCAATTTTAAAATTTAGCAACATAAATGATAGTTAAGTATAAACAAATGATGATCTCCTAGAAGATGCCAACAACATAGTCATATACCTTTTCACGCAACCAATTTATGAAAGTTCGATTATGCTCATCCTGAAGCCACTTTTGTCTCCTTGTTTTATTTGGATTAGCTGCCTTCAATTCTTCCATATGTTGCCTGTATGTTAAAACTTATTCAGTTATGACCACATACTTTAAAAATAAGAACATTTAATGAGACTCAAATAACTTGTGAAGAGTCTGACTTACTCTACATAGGCTGCAACTTCTGTTGTATTTTTCAACACATAAAGATGTGCTTGCTCTAACTCTTTCGCATCAGCTCTAAATACATGAGAAGCAGAAAGTGGCTTTCCAATACTGTGTTAACCACCACACTCATTTCTCATTGATGGGATCCCAACAGCTTTCATATTTGACAAGTACTCCGAACAATATTCTATAGCTTCTTCAGCAATATAACATTTGCAATGCAACCTTCTGGCCTATTGCGATTGCGTACATATCCTTTTAAGATCTTCATGAATCTTTCAAAAGGATACATCCATCTTAAATATACTGGTCCGCATAACTGGACTTCGCGTACAAGGTGTACGGTTAAATGAACCATTATGTCAAAAAATGAAGGAGGATAATTCTTTTCCATCAAACATAAAGTCTTCACAAGTTCTTCTTGTAACAAACTAAGATTGCAAGTATCCACAACTTTTTTGCAAAGTGCATGAAGAACAAACTTAGTCTAGTTATTGTAGATCTCATGTTCTTATTCAACAATCCTCGTAATGCCAATGGAAGAATTTGTTGGATCAAAGTATGGTAGTCATAAGATTTTAGGCCATAAAGCTTTAATTCTTCCATAGAAACACAATTTCTTAAGTTAGAACAGTATCCATCTGGAACTTTAAGTGCAGATAACATCTTGCAAAATTTGATTTTCTCAGCCTTAGAAAGTGTGTAACTTGCAGCAGGCAAATATGTTCTTTTTTCACCCACTATTGGCTGTAGCTCACTTTGAATTCCCATATTTACTAGATCTAAACGACTACTTAGTCCATCTTTTGACTTTCCAGGTATATCAAGAAGGGTTCCCACGATGCTCTCACATACGTTTTTCTCAATATGCATCACATCTAATACATGACGTACATGAAGAAACTCCCAATATTCAAGATCAAAAAATATTGACCTTTTTTTCCATGCAAGTTTAGACTTTGCCTCTGAAACCTTGTCCTTCTTTTTGATTTCTCAACATGCACTGTATTTGCTTGCTTTTTTCCATCACATAATTAATATTTCTGGTATTTTGTAAAATTTCTATTTCAGTTAAAGGTTTAGGCTCAACATCAAACTCTTGACAACCATTAAATACCTTTTTTGCTCTTCTATATGGATGATTTCTGTGCAAAAAACTTCTATGACCTTGGTACATATTTTTTCGACTATGTTTCAAGTATACACTATGTGTATTTTCAGCACAAATTGGGCAAGCCAAATAACCTTTAACACTGCAGCCACTCAAATTTTCATAGGAAAATCATTTATTGTCCATAGTAATACAGCCTTTAAGGTGAATACCTCTTGCAAATATGCATCGTAAATTTTAATACCGACATCCCATAGCATTTTTAAATCATCAATAAGTGGTTGCAAGAAGATGTCAATATCATTTCCCGGCTGCTTAGGACCCGATATCAACAAGGTTAACATCATAAACTTTCGTTTCATACACAACCATGGTGGGAGATTATAGGTAATAAGTATGACAGGCCATGTACTATGATGACTACTTAAGGAGCTATGTGGATTTATCCCATCTGCTGCAAGTGCCAATCGAAGATTTCGTGGCTCACATGCGAAATCAGGCCATTTGTGGTCTATTAATTTCCATAATGCTGCCTGTCAACTTCTCTTTCACTAGAATGCCATATCAAATCTTTGATATTTGACGAGTACCATACATTCTTCTAAACCTGGGTATTGGGGGAAAATACCACACAACTTTTGCCGGTATGCCTACTTTTAGATGATTGGATCCTTTAGGAATCTTCCATCTTGATTCAGAACAATTTGGACATACATCAACATCCTTGTTTGCATTTCTATACAAAATGCAATCATTTGGACATGCGTGTATCTTTTCATATTGCATTCCTAAGGCGCACAATGTCTTTTTTGCTTCATATATTGATGTTGGCATCAAATTTCCTTTTGGAAGCACATCACCCCAAAAGCTTAAAAGCTCATTGAAACTTGCATCGCTCCACCCATATTTTGTTTTAAAGTTGTATAATCGTACCAAAACAGAAAGCTTAGTGAACCCACTACAACCAGTGAATAAAGGGCGCTCAGCATCATCCAACAAGTCAACGAATTTCTCTGGATTACATTCAAATAGATCTCTGGCAGCTTCAACCATTTCCACAGCATTAATATCATCATTGTATTGAAGACAACATTCTTCAGCATCTAAGGTACACTTATCTTCCTCAACATTACATATGTTTTCTCCATGCCATATGTAATGTTTTAAGCATAACTTGAGTCGATACCATTACAAAAAAGATAATCTTTAACCACTGTGATATCATGAACTTTCATATTCCCACATTTTAAGCATGGACATTGTATGCTAGGGTCACTTAAATTTTTTTTAACATGATTAAAAAAACTTCAACACCATCCTCATATCTTTTTGTACGTCTATCAGTAGAGTACCATGACTTATCTAGTCTGTTTAAATTCAAAAAATACTAGTAACTAGTTAATTGAATCAACAAATATAATTAATTTTATCTAACAAACTAATTAAATTTATCAAACCACATAGAAGTAAAAAAAATTGAAAGATGACAAGTAAATTAAAAAGATAAATAATAACTCATAGTGGTTTAGCTTCCTTTGCTTTGTCATCAATATCTTTGGACTTACTTTCCATGCCTGATGAATCCACCATCTATGTTCCTAAAATAGAAAAGATATTATGTTCAGAAACATATAAACTTTTTCTATTTGAATCACGATATTAATTTAAATGGTAAGGATTAATTGCATCAATCTCTTTGAATCAAGTTATTAGATCATTTTTTATTTTTTAATACTTAATTTAAATGGTAAAAATTAATTGCATCTTAATTCAGTCTTTTTTTAATTAAAAAAAATTAACAATCACCTTTAAAAAAAAGAAAAAAATAGGCATTCACCTAAAGCCCCCCCCCCACCTTTAAGGAAAAAAAAACTGGCATTCACCTGAATGCCTCCCCCCATTGCCAAAGGGTTCACTCAGAGAGAAGGAATCGACTACATGGAAATATTTTCTCCTGTATCCAAGAAAGATTCTCTTCGAATAATTATGGCATTGATAACTCATTTTGATTTTGAGTTACATCAAATGGATGTGAAAACTGCATTCCTTAATGGAGATCTAGAGGAAGAGGTTTACATGAAATAACCTGAAGGATTTTCCTCTTGTGGTAGTAAGCATTTGGTTTGCAAGCTTAAGAAATCCATGTATGGATTGAAACAAGCCTCACGTCAGTGGTATTTAAAATTTTATGATGTGATCTCTTCCTTTGATTTTAAAGAGAACATCATGGATCAATGTATATACCAGAAGGTTAGTGGGAGCAAAATTTGTTTGTCCTATATGTGGATGATATTCTACTTGCAACCAATGATAAGGGGTTGCTATATGAAATGAAATAATTTCTCTCCAAGAATTTTGATATGAAAGATATGAGTGAGGCATCTTATGTCATTGGTATTAAGATCCATAGAAAAGATCTCGAGGCATTTTAGGATTATCTCAAGAAACTTATATCAATAAAGTCTTGGAGAGATTTCAGATGAAAAATTGTTCATCAAGTGTTGCATCTATAGTGAAGGGTGACAAGTTTACTTTGAACCAGTGCCCTAAAAATGAACTTGAACGGGAATAGATGCACAACATTCCATATGCTTCAGCTATTGGAAGCCTAATGCATGCTCAGGTTTGCACAAGATCTGACATTGCATTTGCAAAAGTTATCGATATCTTCCCAAATAATATAACAGATCCGTTCATGATCAAAGACACCAACATCCAATACCACAATTATTGTATTTGTATCTTCCAAAATTTTTGCAATATTATTCTTTAAATATGACAAACTCCATGACCATTTTCTTTGCTTTTTATCTGTAACTTTTGTGGTCGGACAATCTTAGCCTGTTAATAATAATGAAATTCAATTCACAAATGCTCCAGGTCCGATGGGGCTGTCGGTCGTGGCTCAGGCTCGGCGCCATGAACGGGAGCCGATTTGGCTCCCGCACAGGAGAGGGCCGTGGCCCTCTCCTCTGCTCTCCGCCCGCCTCCATCGCTCAGTTCTAGTGTCCCCCACCGGATGCTGATCCAGGTCCGTGGGGCTGCCGGCCGTGGCTCAAGCCCGGTGGGCACGCCGCGGGCCCGAGCCAAACCCTACACCGGCACCCCTCTTGCCCTCTCTCTCATCGTTAGATTTAAAAAAAATTACCTGCAGTTGAATCTCAGCCTGGTGAAGAACAAAACCCTAATCCTACATGGTGATGGAGTCCTTATAAACGAAATCCTGATCAATGATGGTGGAGTCTCCTCAACCTTAATCCCGTGTGGTGGGCGGTGGAGTCTCCACAAACGAAATCCTAGAACAAAACTACGGATGGAAGAAAGAAATTTGATTTTGGGTATCGCGAGGGTTTCATTTAGGAAAAGGGGAGAAGTGAATTAGGAGGAGGGAAATTATATTAGACTACGTCTTAATTAAAAATATGTTAGACTACGTCTTAATTAAAAATGTAGTCTTTTATATTATAAAATATTAAAAATATAGTCTTTTTATATTATCTGATAATATAAGACTACGTCTTAATTAAAAATGTAATCTAAAATTTATTATCAGATAATATAAGACTACGTCTTATTTAAAAACGTAGTCTTCTTATATTATCATATAATATAAGACTATGTCTTAATTAAAAACATAGTCTTTTTATATATAAGACTACGTCTTATTTAAAAACGTACTCTTTTTTAAGACTACGTTTTAAATAAAAGATATAGTCTTTTAATTTGTAAAAATATAAGACTACATTTTTTATGAAAAATGTAATCTTTTTCCTAAAACCTACTGTAGTCTATTTAACTTTTTGTAGTAGTGAGCAAGAAACACAGTAAAAAAAAAAGTAGAGCAAGAAAAGCAAGATTAGGGCTGGAATAAAAAGCTGGAGAAAGAAAGAAAACAGATCACCTAGATTTGGATCACAATGAGGTCGTGACGGAGGGGCCGTCTATTTTGGCTATTTCGGAAGGGTTTGGATGCAGGTTTGTAGAGATAAAGAGGCTGAATAAGATGACGAAAGGAGAGGGAGAGAGAGCGAAGAGAAGGGATTCACCGCATCGAAAACTGGAGATTACACCATCGATCGCTATCTGTCCAGTGGAGCAGTGATAGCGAGGCCCGAGGATGCGTTGTCCATCTCCGCTCCCCATCTCTCCCTCCCCCTCGATCCTCTGCCAACCTTCTTGCAAAGCTGTATGGTTGTTACTCTTGACTGACATTGCATCGTGCCCTACCGACATGGTCGCTTACCTCCCTGCCGGTAAGGGCATCAGCGGGGGAGACGCTGGCGTCGCAAAAGGAGCGAAGAAGGGTGGCGAGGTTGAGGAAGGCATTGGCCTTGCGGTGGTGGCGAAGAGGGAGTCAAAGATGGCGAGGGCGTCGAAGTGGATGGAGGATTGAAAGATTGAGGGAGGCGATGCCAAGGGGGGGCGGGTCTCGAGGAAAGAAGGCCTGTGCGAAGGGTTTCTTCTTCTTCTTAGAGAATTTTTAGGAAGGGGAGGGCGGTGGGGTTAAGGAGATTGGGCATGGGGGTATCAAAACCCTAATCTCGCATGGTGGTGTAGTCTCCGCAAATAAAATTCCGATGACGGTGGTGGAGTCTTCGCAACTTTAATCCCGCATAGTGGTGGAGTTTCCATAAATGAAACCCTAACCCAAAACAAAACTGCGGTTAGGAGAACAAAATTTGAGTTTGGATATCGAGGGTTTCGTAAAAGGAGGAAAGCTAATTAGGAAGAGGGAAAAAGATAAATTTTTAGTTTTATATTAGACTATGTATTAATTAAAAATGTAATCTTTTATATTATAAGATAATATAAGACTATGTCTTAATTTTAAACGTAGTCTTTCTATATTATCAGATAATATAAGACTACGTCTTAATTAAGAACGTAGTCTTTCTATATTATCAGATAATATAAGACTACGTCTTAATTAAGAATGTAGTCTTTCTATATTATCAGATAACATAAGACTACGTATTATTTAAAAACATAGTTTTTTTATATTATTAGATAATATAAGACTACGTTTTTAATAAAAGATGTAGTCTTTTAATTTATAAAAAAAATATGAAAATATAGTCTAAAATATTAGACTACATTTTTTACAAAAAACGTAGTCTTTTTCCTAAAACCTACTGTAGTCTATTTAACTTTTTGTAGTAGTGCGTCCAGGACCATTTGCCAGATACCTAGAGGAGTGTAGAATCGTTCTACGGTATACCATGCCAGGGACACCTAGCATGAATGGTGTAGCTAAAAATGAAATGGGACTCTTAAGGATATGGTAAGGAGTATGATTTGTCATTCTACTTTACCAGAGTCACTCTCGGGAGAGGCACTAAAGACAGCAGCCTACATTCTAAATAGAGTACCAACTAAAGCAGCTGTCAAAACACCTTATGAGCTTTGGATAGGACACTACAATAGAAAATAAATATAGCAATGCAAAAATGCGTCACATCGCTAAACTGGGTTTTGCGACGACGACGCAACTGTAGCATCGCTGTAAGTCTCATCACATAATGAATTTAGTCGCAATTGTATCGCTAAATAGCGACTCTCAGCGACGCATTTATTGTGTCGCAATATTGCGACACAACATCTTTGCGTCGCAATATTGCGACGCAAGGTCGTTGCATCGTAATATTTAATAATAATATTTTAGAAATATTAGCGACGCAATTTCAATCGCTAATGAGTCTCTAATTAAATTTTTATAAAAAAATATTAAAAATTAAAAATTAAAACGGTTAAATTTAATATTGCGATGCAACCAAGTGCATCGCAATATTGCGACGCAACCATATGCGTCGCAATATTGCGACGCCAAGACGTTGCGATGCAATATTTAATAATAATATTTTAGAAATATTAGCGACGTAATTTAGTCGCTAATACGTTGCTAATTAAATATTTTTTAAAAAATAAAAAGATTAAAAATTAAAATGGTTAAATTTAATATTGCGATGCATTCAATTGCATCGCAATATTACGACGCAATTGATTGCATCGTAATATTTAATAATAATATTTTAGATATATTAGTGACACAATTTTAGTCGCTAATGCATCACTAATTAAATTTTTTAAAAAAAATATATAATATTATAAATTAAAACGGTTAAATTTACAAAAATTATGATCGAAATACTGATATTGATCGAAATGCTAATATTAATCGAAACATTCATCATTAAATTTTAAAAATAATTAATATATTATAATTTTGAAGTTTCCATGTACAACACATAAAAAGTAAAGAAAAAAATACATCAAGAATCTACTATCACGATCACGTGGTGGCTAGAAACCCTGCGACATGCGCCTAACCAAATCCCGCATGCGACACATCTGCTCTCTTATGTCAGAGAGCTCGTGCTGAAGGACTTCCGTGCGCTGATCGAACTCGTGCTGAAGGACTTCCATGCACTGGTCGAACTCATGCTGAATCTCCTGCCGAACCTCCTCCGTAATAGATCTCTGAATATCCTCTAAACGCTCGGCAGGAATATCGCCAGAATAGCGCGAACTGGAGGCCTACTGGGAAAAATATACAGAAGCTCTAGTGCCCAGATCATAGACCCTGCGGTCTCGCGGTTGGGCACCAACAGCCTCCAAAAACACACGTCGACTCTCCTCTGATGAGAGTTTGACGGGCGGTCCCCCATCAGTGGAGTCGACCTACGATTCCTGGGACTGAAGCTCCTCGACTCGTGCCTTTGAATTATAAAATCAATAATAAATGAATCAATAAATTTCTCTAAATAAAATTTTAGAAATTAAACAGATACAATATAAAGCTAATTTCTTACCGCAACCTCCCGTGATGGTGTATCGACCCAGGAACCGTCCCTCCTGGTGTGTGTCGCCCTGAATAGACGAAACTCACCAGGATCTCCGTCCTCCTGTTCAGACTACAATAACAGAAAGAAAAATTGATATAAATAAAAGTATTTGTAAACTAAATTAGTAATTAAAATATTTAAGTTTTCTTACCATGCGGCGTCTGTGCTCCTAAATCGAAATAGACCCCGCAGTGTGGCGGGAGAGACCCGTGCCAGGACTGCCCCTCTCGGATCGACGGTTCGTGCTGGCTGATGCGGACCTCCTGTGCCAGCCATCAGACTGCCACGCCTGCTGCCACTCGTGCCAAATACCCTCCAGCATAAGGGCAGGATGCTCACCCAATGTCCTCCAACGATGAAGCATGTCGGAGTATCGACGTGCTGTAAGAGCATTCCATGCTGCCCTAATGGCATCATGGATAGCAGGGTCCCACATAAACTTTTTTTGCATTGAAATAAACAGTTAGTTTAAGAATTTATTAAGATTAAAAAATTTAAGATAAATTTTATTTAATAAGTTTACCTGAAACTCTGAAAAATAAAACTTCCTCGTGGCTGCAGATACATGGCGCCAATCGTAGCCACTGGGATCAGCACGCCTCTGAAATATGGAGCTGATCTGGCTCGATACATGATGCTACTCAATAAATCTGTTAAAAAAATACATGTTTATAGGTAATTGACTTAAAAACATAAACGATATATTTACAATTACTATATACTTACAGCCCATGAGCATCCAGTACAAGTACGGTGCGGCCGACGGTGGAAGAACTCTCGGATGTATGTGCCGATCGGCTGGATGCTAATACTAATGCAGGATCACCACCGATGGCTGAAGAGACTGAAGGTTGTGCGATGTGTAGAGATCCGAACTCTCCATCTCCAAAGCTCCTGGGATCTGATGCGGCAGGGCTACATCTATGCTCACTCTGTCTGTCGCCGGTAGATCTACCTCAGCCTGTCATACTGAAAATACTAAAGATTTATGAATGTTATTAAAATTAATGATTAAATATGTAAAAATATAACATTTGTAAAAATAAATTGAATTTGAAAAAACCTCTATGTTTAGGCGATTTCATTTGTTTCGTAAAATGTTGGTTCAACATCCGATGTCGTATCGGACTGCGATTCAATTTCATTATCATCGGAAGGAAACCGAACATTTGAATCCGCAATTTCATAGACATCACCATTTGGATCTCTAAGTGATGTTTCAGGAGCCCTTGTGTCATCCTCAATTGCATGCATTTCCATCTCATCCTCTTGAAATGCAGGGCACTCGGCTGATTGACTTGATGAACTCTCGTCTAATACGATTGTTGAACATGGGACGATTTTAGAAACAGCCCACCAATCTCGCTTGTCGTTGCATAAACTTGGATATCCGCAGTAAAACACTTGCTGAGCTTGGGATGCAAGGATGAATGGATCATATTTCTGCAATCTTCATCGATGGTTCACTTCAACTAGATTGTAGTCGTTATGAACCCTTTTTTCCACATGAAGTGTCAGATCAAACCAATCGCAACGAAAAATATGGTTCATTTTAATAGCCAACCGGGATATTCAACTTCAACCACCTCTACTAACTTTCTGTAATAATCCTGCATATTTGCTCCAACACTTTCTCCTTTAACACACACGCCCCAGTTCTATGTGCCTCTTGAAGCTGTTAGTCGTTCAATCTAAAATTTGTACCCATTAACAAAATAGCAAGTAGAGGTTGTTATGGTCTTCAATGGCCATTGCGATAGACATATAATGAAAATATTATCATTTCTATAAAATTTCCACCCTGGACCGTCTGATACAGCAACATTGGTATCTTTCCATTTAGGCTCCACTCTTTATTGAATTAAAAAGAGCAAAGCCATTTCCTTCCCCTTTTCCCTTCTCTTCCCCTGTGTCTCCCCATTCCTCTCCTTCCCTATAATTTAACCCTTGCACAATCCATTTACATTGCTCTTTTTTTTTTTTTTTTTCACTCTCCATTTTCTCCGCTGTTCCAAGTGGCTATTCCCTCTCCAGCCGGCGATGAGCAAGAGAGCCGGTATGCCACATCCAATTCATCCATCGAGTCAAACCGGCTTGGCTGGACCACATCCGCTCCAGAGGCCAAGTCAATTCGGAACAAAGACAGAGAGATCTGACCGTAGTAAAGTGAAAACTTTTCACTAACCATATTCGGATCAAGAGTCAACAAATTTTAAAACTGACCATTTTTTGACTCGCACTAAATTAGTTTGATCATTCGTATGTACAAAAAAAAAAAAAAAAAAAACTGGCCACTATTTACCACAGAGAAATCTGATACAAAAAAATCAATGCGCTTAATCTCCTTATCTTGCTGCTACCATTTCTCTTCTAAAAATGTTTTTTTAATCGTTTTATAGGCATATTTACTGGATATCAAGATAAAATTTTGAAATTAAATTATACAATTTACAGAATTGATTCCGCAAGTGAATCCAACGCTAGACCAATTTCGTTAAATCATTCTCAGTTCGTCCATCTAGAGGGTGCATTCCACTGCTCATCACAAATACCAAGGAAAACAATAACTGAGAGAGCATAATGAGCCTTAATTTTTACTAGACAGGACAAGGTAAAGCTTAAAAAAAAACCAAATATCAATGATCCATTAGTAATTCATGCAGTAACTGAGGAAGGCGTGAAAGATTAAGTGGTCTAAGACGAACGGAGACACCAAAGCTCAGGCCATGATGATCCGAGCTGACCTCACATAAAGGCTGTCCTCGACCTTGCCAATGTTGGCAATTGTTTCAAAGTGTTGCAGGAAAAATGTCATCAGGCTTGCGATCTTCAAAGATGATAAGGCCACCAGCACCCTGATAAGCGTCCCTGCAAACTTTTTGTCAAGCATCATCTGAGAGAGCTTCTTTTGCACATGACCCATGGGCAACTCAACCATCTCTGCAACATGTGCAATCTCTACCCTAGAGTAAGGCTCGATCAACCTGCACAAGTTCTGCTCCAAGAGGGTTATCATGCAAATATGGTAGATGTCTGTGAACGATTGGATCTTCCTCCAACTGGGCCCTACAATCTTGAAGAGCAGTTTCAAAGAATAATAGCGTTGAGTGCTCATCAGCAACAGCTTTCATAGCATCCAAATCAGGACCCACGTAATGCAAACCAGCCTTGGAAGAGATAATGCTTGCAACATCATCAGCCTGGTTAACCATTATCTTGCACAGCAGCATGAATTTGAGGCTAAAAACAGCACGGGCATCCTCAAGTTTATTGAAAGCTTCAAATGCTTCTCTTCAAAGAAGTAACTGTAAGCAGTTTTATAATCTTTCTCCTCTGCATGGAGGATCCCACTCTGAAGATATTGTTGGCAATTTCGTGTATTTTTATATGAATCGAATTCATATATCATGCAGCAGTGGAAGATAAAATAGATATGAATTTCATTCCCAAAGCTCAAGAGCCTCAGAAACAGATTCAGTTAATAAAAATAATACATGATTAAATAATAGATTATACTTGTGTTCTTTATTGGGGATGAAGACTGATGAAGCCGATAAACGATTTACCACTAGCCGTCCATGCGTCCGATCTCTAATGGTGATCTACGTAAAGATCTTTGGATGATATCCTCTCAGGATTGGATGATGACCTTCTAGCGAGGGATGCTAATGCCTCTTTTTTTTTTCAATTGATTTTTTAAATCAAGAGAGAAAACAATTTCTTGATCAAAATCAAATCTTGATCAATCAAGAGAGAAAAGATTTTTTGATCAAGATCAAATCTTGATCTATCAAAGAAAATAATTTCTCGATCAAGATCAAATCTTGATCAATCAAGAAAGAAAAGATTTCTTGATCAAGATCAAATCTTGATCAACCAAGAAGAGAGAGAAAACCTTCCTTCAACCATCCAAGAAAGAGAAATGTGAGAAAGAGGGACATGAGAGAGAGGAGCTTTCAACCCATCTCCAAAAAGAAGTGGGTCCTAGAGAGAGAAAAGATGTTCTAGAAAGAAGTGGGTGTTAGGTATCAAAGAGAGAGAAAAAGGAGGAGTTAGGAGTGTATATTCAAGGGGGCGCCTCTCTCTTTTTTATACATGAAGAGGAGGTTGTGTGGTTCTATAAAAAGGTTACTTTATTTCAACCACCTAACCATTCAATCATATCAAGTTGATAACAAATTATCCTAACAAATTTAGGATATTTGTTATCATAATAATGTTAGGATTACAACCATAAAACCATATCCCTAAAAAATAAAAAATTGGTTATCCCATGAAACCAACATCCCAACCTTAAATTTGGCTTCATGATGACACCCCAAATCATCGGTGTTCCCTCCTCCATGATGTGGAGATGGGTCATGTCCATCACATGGGCATGAATCCATCCTCCACGTGGCACGATCTCAGCTCTCGGCTCAATTAGTTTCCACGAATCAAATCATGCCATCATATGGATCGAATTAAATATCACATTATTAATCTCAATTAATCTAAGCCATCCATCACATGGATCAAGCCTAATTGAGTATCGAATTAATAAATTTAATATATACATCTCATGTACAAAAGGTTTCTTCCTTGAACACAAAATTCTTTCCTCTATGATGAATCCTATTCATCAATTTCATATTCTCTCATTAAGATTGAGTCAAACCCAATCCTAATTAATTGGTCATCTAATTTGAATTAAGTCCAACTTAATTTTTATTTTAACTTCATCCAAAAACTCCTTAATGCGTGTGACCCATTAGGTTCCTTGACACATTGGCAATAATCATGTCCTTAATATTGACCCTAAGAATGACCTGGTCAATACTTTGTCCAAGTCAATTCTTTGATCAAATCAAAGAATTCATGATTATAGATCATAAGCGGCATTTAGCAAAGCATCATGACCACCCAAGTGTTAAGGATTTTGTTAACGTTGTCATCAACACATTTCCATGAATGGTTACCGTACGATTCAATCCTTTTGTCACATATCTCAGATCAATCAGTGGTATGGAATGTGTCAACCCTGTAATTGATCTTTGTTTACTTGATCTCAGAAAAATTGACTTACATGAAATAGAACTTCGAAACCATTTCGAATTTCAACTCAACTTTGCAAGGATTTAATAATCAATTCTATCCATCAAGTGGCCGTGAGATGTAACCCTCTCTATCAAGGAAGACAAATCATATTTTGATCAAACACCGCCTTCATATGTTTCATGTTATACCTAACCGACACTATATTTGCCATCCATGGCTAGAGCGACATTTGTATGTCGTCAAAGCATAACATTCCATACATGAGGTGCAATGAAGATCTCAAGTCAAAGGATCACTCGCACCACCGTCATCAGAGATCAACCATCGACACTATATAGAATATCTATATAGGATCTCTGTGCGGATCATCCAATGCATCGTTACAATAACGAGCATCCGCACACCTATCCAAGTATCACCATACTTTAGCTTGCGAGATCAGCTGCTCACCACAAGGGTGAAGATATGCAATGTGTGCTAGTTTCAACGGCGTTCGACATGCCCAGTCCTGTCTACGCATCAACTAGAAAAATTTAAAGAATCGAACCATAATATGTAATTTTGGATCTTACAATTTAATTCTATTACAAATTCCATATGCACGGTTTACATTCTTTTAGATTTTATCTCATAAGTAGAATATATCTAATATATATAAGAATTACATCTGGATAGATAAAGAAACCAATAAATTTAATTTGCATTCATAAAGAAATGTACAAACTAGCATCTAATCCGATTAGATTTAGGGCATACACTAATAGATCTATTGTTTTCTGCAGTGCTGGAGGAACGTAAGTGGCATTAGCAGCTGTTCTTGCCGCAGTTAGTGCAGCTTTGGCCATTGGCAAATTTCTCAGTGAAAAATGAAGCTTGCTTTCTAAAAGATTGATGTCCACTAGAAGTAGTTATCATCCAATCTTCTAACCTCCTTGACCAGGCCTGTAAGAAGAGTTAGGACTTCAGAATACTCTTTGTTTTACATTAAGAGAGCTGCAAGCCTTGCCTCAACACGTTGCCAGAGCCATGCACTCTTCTCTGCCCTTGGAATCATAAACTGATTAAGACTGGTCGAGAATAATCATCTTATTTTGCAGGGCTCGGTATATGTCACCGTCTCTATCCACACAATAATGGAAAGAGCAATCATTTACAATCAACTTATATCAGCAAAAGTTCTAAAATATTGTTCCAGAGCCTGTTTCGGAGCCATGCGTCTACCTTGTTTCGCAGAATGCCAATAAATCAGACCCTCACTCAAATGATCAATTTACATTGGTTCATATCAGACATGATCAATTACATCAAAAACAGCTTCCTTTTAAATCAGACAAATTCTCATCCAGACAGTCTCGAGTTGCTTTCATCCAAGTCCCACTATTCTGGATGAGAAAAAACGAAGGAAAAAATATGGCATTATTTGTTTTTAACATATGTTCATGGTCTTACAACACAAGTTTGAACATAATTCTTACCCATGGTGAGGACAACAATGACACAAGATAAATCAAATGCACACAGGTTGACCATCACGTCTAAAGAGAGCAAATTATGGAATTCTAGCAGCACCAGATGATCAAAGTAGACAATTTAGTGTTGCTACACCCAAAAGCTCAGCATAAACATATGTTTGATACCAAACCATCTATCATGCTGAATAATGTAATAGAATCAGCAAAATTAGGACTTCTGATATGCAAATACTTTTAATCAATAATACAGAAACAATGCAAGAATTCAGCTCAAGACTAAGAAAGATAAAAGATTAAAACATGTTAGATGTAACTGTAAGGAAACAACTTCTAATTTTGGATTAGGATTCCTGCCTATAATGCAAAATCTATTCCGGACCCTCTCTTACATTCCATTGCCTTGTCTTTTATTGATGCAACTCCTAGGCAGTATCTACTTATTCTTTTCTGTCCTCTCAGATTCACTATGCTTTCAACTCTACAATTTTTTTTTCTACCACACTAATTAAAGCTTCTGCAGTGTTTTTATTAAGCCGACATTGTTGACCTTAGTGTTGCCATGGAAACATCTGACAAGTTTCCACTGAACATGGCCGTTGTACAACACGGTGAAGGTAAATCCTAGCTTAATCCACCCCGTTCAAATTCGACTTCAAATCATAGTTGTCAGAACCGGACCGAACCGACCGGTTGAACCGATTGAACCGGGACCCGAAGGCTAAGCCGGTCCGGTTTCAATAAAAACCGAATGTGTAAGTGACCCAGAATAACCCGATCAACCCATCCGGTTCACCCATGAACCGATCAATCCAACCTGAACCGGTTCGGATCACGGGTTTTATTGTCATGTTAATCTTGAATTTTTTATTAAAAATTTTTTATTAATATAAATATATTTTTATATTAATATAATTGATCGATGATTGAACCAGTGACCCAACGGTTGAACCAGTGACCCGGTAACCCGAGCCTTTGGCCGGATCAATGTCCAGGCCGGGTCTGACAACTATGCTTCAAATTCTCTCAATTTTTTTAATAAAATAGCCTGAATTTCTATTTCTCTTCCTACTGAAAATGTATTTCAAACACTCTGTGCAGAGTGCCAACTAGAACAACTTTTTCAATCCCAATTTTGAAAAAAAGTTTCGTGAAAATTTTACTACATCATTTTGTCTGTTACATTAGGACATCAAATTTGAGTGATCTTGTTGTTTCAGGACACCAAAGAAAATGATCTTGTTGCTGCTCAATGTGTCAGCTTATTGTAGATATCATTTTAGGATCTAATAGGAACAAAAAAGAAGGGGGAACTAATCTGGCAAGACAGATCATCAAGTTTACTGCTCGAGGAAAACTAGAGACGCTCATAGCCTTGATGATAATTTGTATATACTCATATTTCGGTTCATAGACATTCCCAAATCCAAATACTCATTTTGGTTACTTAAAACCTTTGTTCCAAGGGCTCAGGGAATTTCTACAAAATAAAGTAACCATTTCCTACCGTCTTTCTTTTATCTGTCATCAATTTTCTCCTGTTGTTCATTTTATAATTAGTTAGAGATGAGCTCATATCAGATGTTGACTATGATTCTCATCCTGAGATCACATCAACAACCACCAAGAGACTAGCCTTTGCTGACCATTAAACAACAAGCGCACCTTTTGTCATAATATTATCCAATATAATTACCATGCAGAATGGATTGAAAGCTAATATCACGCATAGAAATAATGAAATTGAAGAAGTGAATGACCAATAACTTCAGTGAGATTGGACAAAGGGAAAAGAAACCTCATTCCTTAATGGGCACGTTGATTTTTCTATCAAGATGATGTTTAATTAAGACAAACAGAGGCACCATCCTCAAATCAACTAGCAAAAATAATTAAGAGAAGGACGACTTCACTACAAAAATTATGAAATAGTGACGCAACTTAACGGCGCAAATATTCGTTGCAAAATAACGACAGAATTGTGACGCAATTGTGACCCACGAAATCTGCGACGAAATAGCAAGAATTCGTCTCCATTTAGCGACATATTAAATCAGTCGCTAAATAGCGACACATTTAGCGACTCCCAAAAAAATCCGTCGCTAAATAGCAACTCTATTAGCGACATAAGCGATGTATAATCGTGCATCGCTAAATAGTGACTCATTAATGCGTCGCTAAATAGCGATGCACCAAAATGAGTCGTTATTTAGCGATGCACAGTTATGCGTCGCTAAATAGTGACGCACTGCTTGCATCGCTATTTAGCGACTCATAAAAATGAGTCGTTAGTTAGCGATGCATAATCGTGCATCGCTAAATAGGGTTTTAGGATTTAGGGTTTAGGGTTTTTTTGCGTTACTATTTAAGGTTTTTAGGGTTCAGGGTTCAGGGTTCAGGGTTTAAGGGTTTAGGGATTCAGGGTTCAGGGATTAAGGGATTAGGTTTTAGGGTTTAGGGGTTTAGGGTTTTAGCTAGGGTTTTAGGGTTTTATAGTTTTAGGGTTTAATTTTAGGGTTTATGTTTAGGGTTTAGGGTTTAAGGGTTTATGGTTTAAGGTTTTAGGGTTTTAGGGTTTTAGGGGTTTTAGGGTTTTAGGGTTTTAAGTTTTAGGATTTTATGTTTTAGGGTTTAATTAGGGTTTAGGGTTTTAGGGGTTTTAGGGATTAGGGTTTTAGGTTTTAGGGTTTTAGGGTTCTAGGGGTTTTAGGGGTTTTAGGGTTTTAGGGTTTTAGGTTTTAGTTTTGTTTTAGGGGTTTAGGGTTTAGGGTTTTAGGGTTTAGGGGTTTAAGGATTAGGGTTTTAGGTTTTAGGGTTTGGGTTTTGGGTTTTAGGGGTTTAGGGTTTAGGGTTTTAGGATTTAGGGTTTTAGTTTTATGTTTTAGGGTTTAGGGTTTTAGGGCTTTAGGGTTTTAGGGTTTAATTAGGGTTTTAGGGTTTAGGATTTAGGGTTTAGGGTTTAGACTTCATTCTCGGCCAAAAGCATGGATCGGACTGAAGGCAGCGTCTGTCCTGGGTAGGATCTTGTAGTCGGCCACTCGGGCACACCATGGGGCTGTCGGTGCACACCGTACCATGGGACGAACTGACCGGTTCAGCCCAAGGTCCAACTACGAGCTTTTTAACTGCAACAACTTAAATATACGCTATTGGAGCTGGAATTACCGTGGCTGCTAGCACTAGACTTGCCCTCCGATGGATCCTCGTTAAGGGATTTAGATTGTACTCATTCCAATTGCCAGACTCGAAGAGCCCGTCGGTATTGTTATTTATTGTCACTGCCTCCTCGTGTCAGGATTGGGTAATTTGTGTGCCTGTTGCCTTCCTTGGATGCGGTAGCCGTTTCTCAGGCTCCTGTCTGGAATCGAACCCTAATTCTCCATCACCCATCACCACCATGGTAGGTCCCTACCCATCTCTGAATTCGGGGGAGGACGGGAATGGCACAAGGCCAAGCCCGGCCCCTCGGTCAGCCACCAGGGAGGTAACCCACGATAAGATCGAAGCACCATCAAGAGCAGAGGAGAGGAGCAAGGGGTAGGAGCGTCGCCCATGGGAAGTTCCTGAAGGAAGTGACCAAGGAACATCGCAACCACCCACGTCACCCCAAGGGCTCAGCGAAACAAGCAGCATTATAAAAAATGAGCAGCATATATTATATATATCAATATATAAAATTATCACTATATAATATTAATTATTATACACTATAATAATTAATATATAAAATTAACATTATATAATATTAATATTTAGCGACGCATAATTGCGTCGCTAATAATGACGAAAATGCGTCGCTAAATAGTGACACATTTTTTATGCATCGCTATATTCCCGCCTTATCCGGTCTTATCCCACCAAATTAGCGATGCAATTATGCGTCGCTAAAATAGCAACACGTAAATGCGTCGCTAATTAGCGACGCATAGTTGCATCGCTAAATAGCGACGCATAGCATCGTAGCGACGCAATGGTATGCGTTGCTAATTAGTGACGCATATCTTTGCATCGCTAATTAGCGATGGATTAGCGTATGGCGTCGCTAATCCAGTTTTATAAAACCCCCCCTCCCTCCCTCCCTCTTCCCCACCTCCGGTGGCAGTGCTTCCCGGTGCAGCCCCTTTCCCCCTGCCCCTCAATGTTGCGGCCTCCCCCATCAGGTGCACCCCCCCTCCCCCTCTCTTTGGCTGCCCACGGTCAGGCCGTCGCGACTGCGGCCTAGCCACGCTGTGGCCAGGCTGCCTGGTGCCTGGCCACGGCCTGGCCATAAGCCGTGGCCAGGCAGGCCACCGACCACATGGCCAGTCCGACTAGCCACGTGGCCGGGCGACCTAGCCACCTGGCCAGGCCACGTCCAAAAAAAATATCATATTATATTTATTTTATTACATAATATAATTATGTAATAATTATATTATAATATAATACTATTATATTAATATTATCATATTATAATAATATTAAGATATATTAGTTTATAGTATCGTAATATAGTATAAGAAATTATGGTATTCTAATAAATAATGATTGCAATATAACATCATTGTAATATTAGCTAATTAGTGGTTCTGATAGTACATTAATTAAATAAATTGGTAAATGATTAATTAGTGGTTGTTATAGTAAATTAATTAAGCCATAATTAACCTTGGTAGAAGGGGTCAATTGGTAATTTTTAAAATGTAGGCTGGAAGGGTAAAATGGTATTTTTACAATTATGAATTTTAGTAAATTAATTATTATTTATGTTTAATTATAGGTTATCAATGATTGATTGATTTTGTTGAAGAGATTAATTGGAATTAGCGATCGAGTTTCACATCTATCATTATGCAATATATAAAATATATCTTGTATGCCTCCATATTTTATATATTTATTGTTTAATTTTTCAGCATGTTAAACTATGCATGATAGTTTATTGGTGAAGTTCTTACATATATTGTTGCATCTTATTTTTGCTATGAAATGGTTTTGACTTTGATTTAAGATACAAAAATATGATATATTGAGATATGTTATTTTGGTTATGATATGGCTATGCTTTAATAGATGTATGATGTGAGCATATTGAGGTTTTACATAATTTTTAGAATTACACTTAAGGGCTACGTGGCGTATTATATGTCTCACGGTTGATGTGTTATGAAAATATTCAGTCCAGCCTGTCCAATTTTAAAACCATAGTATTATTGGATAATACTATGCATAAATATTAGATTAAGGTTATTATCTTAGACATAACAAGCTTAAGAAGTTAGTGACTATAAACCACTATCAAAATATGTATAATAGACAAGAAAACTTTTTCACAAGCATAAGTTCGATTGTTTTTGGAATTGCATATTATTTCTCACAGCACTATAACCTTTAGACCCATTTGAGAATTTGTAAGACTTAGTCTTGCAAATTCTCAAATTGTCCTAGTGGACAGTTTGAGATTATTTTTTGCGATATGTTAGTCTGCTATTATCGTTGGTTGAGATTGCAGTTTGTATTTCCTCATACGTTCTCCTAGTGTGGCATATATGCCACATATTTAGGAGAACATATGAAGAAATGCTACTGAAATTTCAACGTAAATGATGATAATTAATAGTAGAATAATATATCATAAAAATAAATCTTGAATGGGATAGGACCTAATTACCTTTTAGATATGAAGTGAAGGTGAAATTAATTTAGGACACTTGCATACTTGTGAAGTCTCATAATTGAATGAACCCCACATGGCCCGGCCTTGCAGGGCAGGGACCTTAGCCCTGGCCTGGCCTAATCAATGGGTTACAATCATTAAAAATAAAATTGATTTATTGTTATAAATAATTTAAATAGTTATTATTTACCTTATATGTGTAAAAGAAATAATTTAGTTATATATTTACTAATGCTTGTTGACCCCATATTGATTTTGATGATTACAAAACAATTAGGCAATTCTAAGCTTGATACAGGAAGTTCGGTTGCCTTGCAAGTAAGTATCTTCGTGCAAAATTTCATTGGTAAGAAAGTACTTCATTTAATTTGCTTTGAATATTTTTTATTAGCTTGGGAGTTAACTGGTTAGCTAACTGTTATTCCATTTAGCTAGCTGGCACACCTCTCAACTAGCTGATACATTGTCTCAGTGCTTGGCTGAACGATCTTGTATTTTAGCTAGCTGGTTAGCTAACTGAAGTTTCTTCAGCTAACTAAAATGCTCGTCACAGTGCTTGGCCGAACGCTCTATAAATTTAGCTAGCTGGTTGGTTAACTTATTAGCTAACTGGAATTCATTTTAGCTAACTCCAGTTACCTGTAAACTCTCCTGGCGAACAGTCTTAAATTTTAGCTAACTATGGAGCTAGCTGCCAGGCCTTCTAGCTAGCTGACGTTTCTTTTAGTTAACTACTTAGCTAACTATTTTATCTTGGAGCTAACTGCTTGGCTAACTATTTTTCACAGGAAACGTTGAAGCCGTGAGGATTCAAATTTTAGTTAACTGGAGAGCTAGCTGCCTATTGGCTAGTTAGCTGAGAGTTAGCTACCTTATTCTGACGTATGGCTGCCTTTTTGCTTAGCTGGAGAGCTAACTAAGCCGGACCGTTCCTACGTTACTTTTGTTTTAGTTAGCTAGTGAGCTAACTGACTATCATTTAGCTAGCTATTGAGCTAACTCCTCTTCTCCTGCATCTCCTGCAACCGTGAGCTTTAAATTTCTAGTTAGCTGGGAAGCTAACTACCAATGCATGAACCCTTTACTTTGCCATTTTATATTGCCTGTTAGTTAGCTGAAGAGCTAACTAACCTTTGCTTAGTTAGCTGCCTAGCTAACTAAGTGATCTGCACTTTAGTCTTATGGCCGTTGTTTCTGTTGTTAGTTAGCTGAAGAGCTAACTAGCAATCATTCTAGTTGACTAAAGAGCTGCTTCTGGACGATTTATTTGCCGTGGCCTCTCTTGTTAGCTAGCTGACTAGCTAGCTGAGGTTACTTACTTATCTCTTCACCGAATGCATTGATGTCTTCAGCTACATGGAGTTATTTTTCAGTCAACTGCCGCCTGAGTTCTTAAGCTGCTCTTTCTCTCTTACTCTCTCTCTCTATTGCTATTTTAAGCTACATTTAACTTTTATTTTTGATTCTTTGCAGTGCTCTTCCTTCCTCAAATGGAGATCAACATTCAATGCTTAAGGGAAACATTTATAACGGTTATATTTTCTTCCCGTTTTTATTTTCATTTGTTCCTAATGTATCTAACGGATCTTTTCTTGTTAGATGATTATAAAAAGTGGGATTTGAAGCACACCATGACAATTTGAAAAAGAGTTTTTAAAGAGAAAGAAAATCCAAGAAAAGAGCTTATATTGCATATTGTTGAGTGGTTGTTGCTGTGCATTCAAGTTCATTCATTGCTCCAAAAAAAAAAGTGTCAGGATCTTTGAAGCTTTTCAAGCAATCAAGACTTCAACTACTTCGACCTCGTTCATTTACTGCTGAGTTTATTGCTTCAAAAAAAATTGTAAAGTATATTCTGAATATTTGCTCATTGTGGGAGCTTCTCTTTATCATTCCTTGATCATTTTTGTAAAAGGGTTAGTGTTAACCCTGATTATTTTGGGCTTCCTTGTGCCTTGAAACAAGAGGACTAGCCTAGGTTTGGCTAGGGGATTTGGCTTCCTTGTGCCTTGAAACAAGAGGACTAGCCTAGGTTTGGCTAGGGGATTTGGCTTCCTTGTACCGTAAAATAAGAGGACTAGCTTGGTGTGGCTAGTGGTTTTTGGCTACCTTGTGCCGTATAAACAAGAGGGCTAGCCTGGTTTGGCTAGAGGTTGTAATCGTTGTGATACGATTAGTGGAATTTTCAAAGGTTTTGGGGAGTGGATGTAGGTGCTGAGTTTGGCACCGAACCACTATAAACTTTTGTGTGTTTGTGGTTGTTTGATTCTTCTTTGTTATCTTTCTGTGCACTCCACTACACCGCTGCAAATCAAAATTAGGGTTTAAGCACATACTTGCATAGTAATCAATTTTTTATAACCCAATTCATCCCTCTCTTGGGTTGCTACATCTGGGCAACAAGTGGTATCAAACCAGAGTGCTCTTGATTTCTATAGCTTTGATTAGTTTGGAGCTAAAGATGAGTAGTAATCCAAATGAGTTCTATGTTGACTGAAGGACAATCAACTAATAGACCACCTTTATTCAATGGAACAAATTACACATATTGGAAAGCACGAATGAAAATCTTTATTCAAGCACTAGATTATGATTTATGGGAATCATAATTAATGGACCACACACACCCACTATTATGATTGAAAATATTAATATTGCAAAGCCTCAATCTGAATGGGATGAGCAAGACAAGAAATTAGCTCAATTAAATGCTAAGGCTATGAATGTTCTTTATTGCTCTCTTGATGCAAATGAGTTTAATCGCATATCTACTTGTATGTCTGCTAAGGAAATCTGGGATAGACTTGAAGTCACCTATGAGGGTACAAATCAAGTCAAGGAATCCAAAATAAATATACTTGTTCATAAGTATGAATTATTTAAGATGGATCCTGCTGAAAATATTACTGATATGTTTACAAGATTTACTGACATTATTAATGGATTGAAAAGTCTTGAAAATCTTATGCTAACAGTGATCTTGTTAGAAAAATCTTAAGATTTTTACCTAGGACATGGGAAGCAAAAGTCACTGCAATTCAAGAAGCAAAAGATCTCAACACTTTATCACTTGAAGAGTTGGTCGGTTCTTTGATGACTCATGAGCTTAGCAACGACAACATATCGATGAAGATGAATCAAAGAAGAAAAGGACTATGGCTTTGAAGAGTGTAACTCAAGAAGATGAAAGTGAAGAAACCACTAGTGAGAAAGATGATGAAATGACACTTATTTCAAGAAAATTAAAAGGTTCATGAAGAGAAAGAAATTTGGAAAAAAAAAAATAATTTGTCAAAGGAGACCATAGCAAAGATAAGGAAAAGAGTGAACCTCCTACATGCTATGAGTGCAAGAAGCCTAGACACATCAGACCAGATTGTCCACTATTAAAGAAAGGATCTAAAAGAGTAAAGAAGAAGGTAATGATGGCTACTTAGAGCGACAGTGAAGCAACAAGTTCAGAAGATGAAGAGAAAACTGAAGTTGCAAATGTTTGCTTCATGGCTGATAATGATGAGGTAAGCCCTAACTTTTTAGATGACTTTACCTTTGATGAATTACAATGTGCATTTTATGAACTTATTGATGATTTTGCAAATTTAAGTTCAAAAAGCAAAGAATTAAAAAATAAAATCAAAAATCTTACTCTTGAAAAAGAAAGAATTTCAAAGGATAATGAATCATTGTTAAAGGAAAACCAAGATTTGAAAAATGAAGTGGATAATTAAAACCAATTGTTGATAGATTTAGTCTAAGTTCAGAAAAATTGGAAATGATTTAAATAGTCAAAGAGCTGTTTATAATAGAGCTAGTCTTGGATACAATACCTTTAAAAGATAGAAATTTTTGAAAAAAATTTATGAGATACTGATAATTCTACTAAAATTACATGTTTTAAATGCAAAAAAATTGGACACAAAGCTTATATTTGTCTAACACAAAAGATAAGAAAAATATGGGTTCCAAAAGGAACCATCTTGACTAACCCTAAAGGGCCCAAGAAAGCTTGGGTACCTAAAAACAAAATTGAAATTGTGTATGCAGGTGTGTCTTGCAACCCGAGCAATTAAAAGACAATGGTACTTGGATAGCGGGTGCTCAAGACACATGACCGGTGATGAATCGCAATTTATCACTTTGGAAGCAAAAGATGGAGGTGCTGTTACTTTCGGTGATAATGGCAAGGAAAAATAATTGGCATTGAAAAATAGGTATCACACCTCATGCTTATATTGATAATGTTTTGCTTGTGAAAGGACTGAAACATAATTTACTTAGCATTAGTCAACTATGTGACAAAGGATTTAATGTTACTTTTAAATCATCTCTATGCATTGTTAAAAATCCTGCAAATGAAAACATGAAATTTGTTGGTCATAGGCATGGTAATGTATACATTGTTAATTTAAATGATTTGCATGATCAAAATATTGATTGCCTAGTTGCTACAAATAATAAAACTGATAATAGTTGGTTATGGCATCGTAGGCTAGCTCATGCAAGCATGGATTTACTATCTAAATTAATTAAGAAGGATTTAGTACATGGTTTGCCAAAACTTGTTTTGAAAAAGATAAAATTTGTAATGCTTATCAATTTGGAAAACAAACCCAAGTTTCTTTTAAATCAAAGAATTTAGTTTCAACCACTAGACCTTTGGAGCTCTTGCACATGGATTTATTCGGTCCTACAAGAACAACTAGTCTAGGAAGAAAAAGATACGGTTTTGTTGTTATTGATGATTTCTCTCGCTTTACATGGGTTTTATTTCTATCCAGTAAAGACGAAGCATTTTCAGCATTTCAAAAATTATTCAAAAGAATTACAAACGAAAAGAATTCTTCTGTTTTATCGATACGAAGTGATCATGGAAAAGAATTTGAAAACAAATCTTTTGAAGAATTTTATAATGAAAATAAAATTGAACATAATTTTTCTGCACCAAGAACACCACAACAAAATGGAGTAGTTAAAAGAAAGAATAGAACATTAGAGGAAATGGCGTGTACCATGTTGTGTGAAAGCAATCTTCCAAAATATTTTTGGGTAGAAGCTATTAACACTGCATGTTATGTTTTAAATCGTGCATTAATCAGACCTGTTTGAAAAAGACTCCATATGAACTTTGGAAAGGAAGAAAACCTAATATAAGTTACTTTCATGTTTTTGGATGCCGATATTTTGTATTAAATAATAGAAAATTAAACCTTGATAAATTTGATGCTAAGTCTGATGAAAGAATTTTTCTTGGATATTCTTTACATAGTAGAGCTTTTAGAATATTCAACAAAAAGACTTTAGTAGTTGAAGAATCAATTCATGTTATCTTTGATGAATCTAATGATCTTCCATCAAGGAAGGAAAAAGATATAAATGATGCAGATGACATTGAAGATCAATTCAAGACATACACTGAAGGATAAGAACGACACAGATACACAAGTGGTAAATGGAGAAGGGAACGCTGACCTACCTGAAGCCTCACAAGGTAATGATGAATTAGAAAGAGGATGGAGGTATGTTCTCAGTCACCCCAAAGATCTAATTATTGGTGATCCTTCTCAAGGAGTTAGAACTAGGTCATCATTTAGAGATGCTTATAATAACTTAGCATTTGTATCTAAAATTGAACCTAAATGTTATGATGATGCTAAAAATGATGCTGATTGGATTAATGCCATGCATGAGGAATTTAACCAATTTGAAAGAAATAATGTTTGGATTCTTATTGAAAGACCTTATGATCATCAAATTATTGGAACTAAATGGGTTTATAGAAACAAATTAGATGAACATGGTAATATAATTAGAAATAAGGCAAGATTAGTAGCTAAGGGTTATAATCAAGAAGAGGGAATTGATTTTGATGAAACTTATGCCCCTGTTGCTAGATTAGAAGCTATTAGATTACTTCTTGCTTATGCTTGTTATATGAATTTTAAATTGTATCAAATGGATGTTAAAAGTGCTTTCTTAAATGGATACATTGCTGAGCAAGTTTTTGTGGAACAACCTCCCAGCTTTGAAAATCACTTGTTTCAAATCACGTTTTCAAATTAAACAAGGCTCTATATGGTTTGAAGCAAGCACCCCGGGCATGGTATGAAAGATTAAGCAAATTCTTGATTAGTAATGATTTTATTCGAGGAACTGTGGATACAACTTTATTTATTAAAAGATAAAATGAAGATATATTAATTATTCAAATCTATGTTGATGATATCATATTTGGTGCCACTAATGATTCTTTGTGTAAAGACTTTGCTAAGCTTATGCAGGGAGAGTTCGAGATGAGTATGATGGTGAGCTGACCTACTTCCTCGAACTACAAATTAAACAAAGCAAAAATGGGATCTTCATAAGCCAATCCAAATATACCAAAGAAATGATCAAGAAGTTTGGCATGGAGACATCCAAGTGTATCGGTACCCCTATGAGCTCATCATGTAGACTTGAATCTTATGATTCTGAAAAATATATTAATTTAAAATTATATAGAGGCATGATTGGATCATTATTATATTTAACTGCTAGTAGGCCAGATATTTTATTTAGTGTTTGCCTGTGTGCAAGATATCAAGCAAATCCTAAAGAATCACACTTGCTTGCTGTTAAAAGAATATTTAAATATTTAAATGGAACAATAAATTTAGGTATATGGTATGATAAACAATCTAGCATTGATTTAATAGGATACACTGATTCAGACTTTGCTGGATGTAAATAGATAGGAAATCAACCACTGGAACCTGCCAGTTTCTAGGTGTTAACTTAATTTCATGGTTTAGCAAAAAGCAAACTTCAGTAGCACTGTCTACGGCTGAGGCCGAATACATTGCAGCTGAAGTTGTTGTACTCAAATTTTATGGATTAAGCAAGAGCTAGAAGATTATGGTATTAAACAAAAGGCTATACCTATAAAATGTGATACAAGTGCAATCAATTTAACTTAGAATCCTATTCAACATTCTAGAACTAAACATATTGAAATTAGACATCATTTCATTAGAGATCACGTAAATAATGAAAATGTTGTTATTGAATTTTTAAACAAAGAAAATCAAATTGCTGATATTTTCACTAAGCCTCTTGATGAAACAAAATTTTATGAAATCAGAAGAGAATTGGGAATGTTTGATCCAACCATTTAATGAATCAATCAATGAATTGATATGATATCTAATTGATGTGAACATTCTTAATGGAAGAGTTTTTCATCACAATGAATCTGTCATGGAGCGGATCCTAAAAGAGATTAATTTCCTAAAAGGTAAGCTTGAGAATTTTGAAACTAAGGCAGAGTGGGTAGAGCACCGAATGAGATCTACAGAGACCCAGACCCGGGATGCAGCAAACGCTGTTGACCATTGGACCGCATCCTTCACAAGGCTGAGTCAACTCCTAGAGACTTACATCACTCTTTCTGCCGCCTCTGTGCCTGATGCTTCTTATTTTCATCCGCACCTCTGGACTCCACCAACACAGCCTTCCTCCGAGAAGCCTGGATCTTCAAACAAACCAAATATTTCTTCAGTGCATATTTCCTCTTCTGATGACGACAAGTGATTATGTTTGACTTATGTTGTGACCATACTTAGTACTGTTGTTTTTGTAATGCATGACTATGTTTTATGACTTGAGACCATGGCGTGTAATGTTTGTAATATTCTATTTTGTAATGATTAAATGACTGCTCAAATTATGTATGTTTGATCACATCTCCTTGATATATTATGCTTAAATTTATTGCAAAACTCTTCAAACTTCTTTTTGATTAATGACAAAAAGGGGGAGAAGATTATTGCATACATTAAGGAATGGAGTAAAGTAATAACTCCATATATTCAGGGGGAGAAAAAGAGTTCACTTAATTAGATTGACAGGGGGAGAAATTAATGTTTTCTGATTACACTCCTGTCTATATTAAACTTCCTATATTTCTCCTCTTGTGCTTAAAGGTTTTGTCATCATCAAAAAGGGGAGATTGTTGACCCCAGATTGATTTTGATGATTACAAAACAATTAGGCAATTCTAAGCTTGATACAAGGAAGTTCGGTCGCCTTGCAAGTAAGTATCTTCGTGAAAAATTTCATAGGTAAGAAAGTACTTCATTTAATTTCTTTGAATATTTTTTATTAGCTTGGGAGTTAACTGGTTAGCTAACTTGTTATTCCATTTAGCTAGCTGGCACACCTCTAAGCTAGCTGATACATTGTCTCGGTGCTTGGCCGAACGATCTTGTATTTTAGCTAGCTGGTTAGCTAGCTTTTAGCTAGCTAAAGTTTCTTCAGCTAACTAAAATGCTCGTCACAGTGCTTGGCCAAACGCTCTATAAATTTAGCTAGCTGGTTGGTTAACTTGTTAGCTAACTGGAATTCTTTTTAGCTAACTCCAGTTGCCTGTAAACTCTCCTGGCCGAACAGTCTTAAAATTTAGCTAACTATGGAGCTAGCTGCCAGCCTTCTAGCTAGCTGACGTTTCTTTTAGTTAACTGCTTAGCTAACTATTTTATCTTGGAGCTAACTGCTTAGCTAACTATTTTTCACAGGAAACGTTGAAGCCGTGAGGATTCAAATTTTAGTTAACTGGAGAGCTAGCTGCCTGTTGGCTAATTAGCTGGAAGTTAGCTACCTTATTCTGACGTATGGCTGCCTTTTTGCTCAGTTAGCTGGAGAGCTAACTAAGCCGGACCGTTCCTATGTTACTTTTTGTTTTAGTTAGCTAGTGAGCTAACTGACTATCATTTAGCTAGCTATTGAGCTAACTCCTCTTCTCCTGTAACTCCTGCAACCGTGAGCTTTAAATTTCTAGTTAGCTGGGAAGCTAACTACCAATGCATGAACCCTTTACTTTGTCGTTTTATATTGCCTGTTAGTTAGCTGAAGAGCTAACTAACCTTTGCTTAGTTAGCTGCCTAGCTAACTAAGTGATCTGCACTTTAGTCTTATGGCCGTTGTTTTTGCTATTAGTTAGCTGAAGAGCTAACTAGCAATCTTTCTAGTTGACTAAAGAGCTGCTTCTAGACGATTTATTTGTCGTGGCCTCTCTTGTTAGCTAGCTGACTAGCTAGTTGAGGTTACTTACTTATCTCTTCACCGAATGCATTGATGTCTTCAGCTACCTGGAGTTATTTTTTCAGTCAACTACCGCCTGAGTTCTTAAGCTGCTCTTTCTCTCTTACTCTCTCTCTCTATTGCTATTTTAAGCTACATTTAACTTTTAGATTTTTGATTCTTTGCAGTGCTCTTCCTTCCTCAAATGGAGATCAACATTCAATGCTTAAGGGAAACATTTATAACGGTTATATTTTCTTTCCATTTTTATTTCCATTTGTTCCTAATGTATCTAATGGATCTTTTCTTGTTGGATGATTATAAAAAGGTGGGATTTGAAGCACACCATAACAATTCTGAAAAAAGTTTTTAAAGAGAAAGAAAATCCAAGAAAAGAGCTTATATTGCATATTGTTGAGTGGTTGTTGCTGTGCATTCAAGTTCATTCATTGCTCCAAAAAAAAAATTCGTCCGGATCTTTGAAGCTTTTCAAGCAATCAAGACTTCAACTACTTCGACCTCGTTCATTTACTGCTGATTTTATTGCTTCAAAAAAATTGTAAAGTATATTCTGAATATTTGCTCATTGTGGGAGCTTCTCTTTATCATTCCTTGATCGTTTTTGTAAAAGGGTTAGTGTTAACCCTGATTATTTTGGGCTTCCTTGTGCCTTGAAACAAGAGGACTAGCCTAGGTTTGGCTAGGGGATTTGGCTTCCTTGTGCCTTGAAACAAGAGGACTAGCCTAGGTTTGGCTAGGGGATTTGGCTTCCTTGTACCGTGAAACAAGAGGACTAGCTTGGTGTGGCTAGTGGTTTTTGGCTACCTTGTGCCGTATAAACAAGAGGGCTAGCCTGGTTTGGCTAGAGGTTGTAATCGTTGTGATACGATTAGTAAAATTTTCAAAGGTTTTGGGGAGTGGATGTAGGTGCTGAGTTTGGCACCGAACCACTATAAACTTCTGTGTTTGTGGTTGTTTGATTCTTCTTTGTTATCTTTCTGTGCACTCCACTACCGCTGCAAATCAAAATTAGGGTTTAAGCACATACTTGCATAGTAATCAATTTTTTATAACCCAATTTACCCCCTCTTGGGTTGCTACATCTGGGCAACAATGCTAATATAGTTTTATATTATGGTTTTCTTTAATGGTTTACCAGAAATCGTATAAGTTGGTAAAAAATGAGCGGGGCTTGCTCGTGGATGTATGTAAGGATAAAAGATGGCTTGCTTAATCCAGATTTTCTAATATATAGATTGGAAGAATTTATTACATTTGCATGTAGCCAACCTGAATGGATGGATGGGCCTAGGATTAGGTGCCCCTGCAACTTACACAGGTGTTAGAATAAAGCCTACAGAGATATTGAAACTGTGAAGGTGCATTTGTATAAAAAGGGGTTTGTTCCTGGGTATGATGTTTGGTACTATCATGGTAAAACAAGAAAATGGATGCAGCTGTCACAAGCCAACAAGTGTCAATTCTCATTGATGAATCATTTGTGAATTTAAACACATATGAAGAAATGGTGATAAATGCATCAGATAATGAATTTAATCAGAATATATTTCTGGAAGAACCAAATCCAGTTGCACAGCAATTTTATGATATGTTGTGTGCTGCAAATCAAGAATTGTATCCTGGTTGTGAGAGTCATTCTCAGTTGTCTATGGATGCTCGGTTATTGAATATTAAGGCAGAACATCGATTATCAGAAAAGGCATTCAATGCTGTAGCTGGGTTAACGAAGAAAGTTTTGCCAAATGATAATATTATAGTAGACAGTTTTTACTCAACGAAGAAGTTGTTGCATGGCCTTGGGCTCGACTTAATAAGATTGATTGTTGCATGAACAATTGTATGATATATTGGGGTGAAGACTCAGAGCTGAGATGGTGTAATATTTATGGGCAATCGAGGTACACCAATGATGAAGGAGGAGCTAGTACAAGTAGGAGGAAAAGTGTGCCTTACAAGAGGATGCATTACTTTTCTCTTACTCCATGCCTGCAGAGATTATATAGATCCGAGGCTACAGCTGCTGATATGAGATGGCATACCGAACATGAATCTAAAGAAGATGAAATGCGACATCCATCAGATTCAAAAGTTTGGAAGCATTTCAATGAAAATTATTCTGATTTCGCTAAAGATATAAGGAATATGAGATTAGGTCTTTGTACCGATGGCTTCCAACCATTATCAAGCGGGGCAACAGTATTCATGTTGAACCGTGATACTGACTGTATATAACCTTTCTCCATGGAAATGCATGAAAGATACTGCAATATTTTTGATAGTTTTGGTTGCAGGACCATCAAATTCAAAGGAAAATATTGATGTCTTCTTGCAACCATTGGTAACCGAATTGAAAATATTGTGCGAAACAGGAGTCATAGCCTACGACATTTTTATCAAACAAAATTTTATCATGAGATCTGCTTTGATGTGGACAATCAGCGACTTTTCGGCATATGCAATGTTGTCTGTTGGAGCACTGCTGGGCATCTGGCATGCCCTCATTGCATATATAATTTAGATGCATTTACACTAGAAGAGTGGTAAGCAGTTATGGTTTGATAATCCTAGAAAGTTCTTGCCTCTAAATCATCCTTATAGGCGAAACTTGATCGCCTTCCGGAAGAACAAAGCAGTCACAAAATTTGCTGAACCAGTTAGGTCTAGCACAGATATATTTGATACTATAGAGTATTGGGGGTTGAGGTATGCTTGGGAACCAGATACAAATAGAATAAATGGCAGTATATGTAAAGAACATAACTGGAAGAAGCAGAGTATTTTTTAGGATTTGTTGTATTGGAGCACAAATCTCATCTGACATAACTTGGATGTTATGCATATTGAGAAAAATTTCTTTGATAACATATTTAACACGGTGCTAAACATCCCAGGAAAAGCCAAAGATATTGCAAAGTCAAGAGAATAACTTAATCAGTATTGCAGAAGATCTAATTCGAGGAGAAATGCTGATGGGACCTATCCTAAAGCCTGTTACACTCTTGACAGAAATTCACGAGAAGTTTTATGTAACTGGGTTAGAGGGTTAAAATTTTTAGATGGTTATGCTTCAAATATCGGTAGGTGTGTGGACATGCATAAGCTTAAGTTATTTGGCATGAAGAGTCATGACTGCCATATTTTTATGCAACAGTTATTGCCTATAGCTTTTCATGAGTTGCTTCCATACCATGTGTGTAAGGCATTGACAAAACTTAGCTTGTTCTTTAAGGAGTTATCTGCCGCAGTCATTACTTATGCATCCATTGCAAGGCTTAAGGAGGAAATTTCAATTATTTTATACAAGCTAGAGCAAATATTTCTCCAAGTTTTTTTGACTCAATGGAGCATTTACCGGTTCACTTGCCATACGAAGCGAGTATAGTTGATCCCGTGCAGTATCGCTAGATGTGTCCTTTCGAGAGGTAAATATATAAATCAGTAGTACATGTTGACATTTCAAATATTATTTCATTGCGAGAAAGTTGGTTTGTTTTTTTTCTCACCTTTACATATAGATACCTTAAAAAGTTAAAAAATAATGTGCGTAATAAGGCAAGGGTTGAAGGTTCTATATGTAATGCACACTTGGTTGAAGAAGTTTCAGCTTTTGCCTCGCTTTACTTTGAGGGTCACGTCCACACGAGGAGCCAAAATCTTGGTCGTAACGATGATATATGTGTAGACGAAGGAGAACCTAATGATGGTTGAATATCAGTTTTTAAAGGTATTGGCTGTTCATTTGGGAGGCAGTAGTCAAGAGATTTGAGCGATGTGGAGTATAATGCAGCACATTATTACATCCTAATGAACTGTAGAGAAGTCAATCCATACATTGAGTAAGTATATACTTCAATGCTTAATTAGAACTTCTACTTTAAATTGTAATATACCACACTATTTAAGTAGTCAAGAGATTTGTTAATGGGTACAAATTTCAGATTGAACGACTAGCATCTTCAAGAGGCACACAGAACTGGAGTGTGTGTGTTAAAAGAGAAAGTGTTGGAGCAAATATGTAGGATTATTATGAAAAGTTAGTAGAGGTGGTTGAAGTTGAATATCCTAGTTGGCCTATAAAACGAACATATTGTTTCTTTGCGATTGGTTTGATCCGACAGTTCCTGTGGGTAAAAGGGTTCATAATGACTACAATCTAGTTGAAGTAAACCATCGACAAAAAATGCAGAAATATGAACCATTCATCCTTGCATCCCAAGCTCAGCAAGTGTTTTACTGCAGATATCGAAGTTTGCACAACGACAAGCGAGAATGGTGGGTTGTTTCTAAAATCGTCCCACATTCAGCAATCATATTAGACAAGAGTTTATCAAGTCAATCAACTGAGTGCCCTTCATTTCAAGAGGATGAGATAGAAATGCATGCAATTGAGGACGACACAAGGGCTCCTGAAATATCAGTTAGAGATCCAAATGGTGATGTCCAAGAAATTAAGGATGCAAATGTTCGGTTTCCTTCCGATGATAATGACACTGAATCACAGTCTGATACGGCATCAAATATTGAACCAATATTTGATGAAACAAATGACACTGATTAAAATAGAGGTTTATTCAATTTTAATTTATTTTTATAAGTGTTAATTTTTTACATATTCAATCATAATTCGTAATTATATTGCATGAATCTTTAGTATTTTCAGTATAACGGGCCAAGATAAATCTACCGCCGATGGACAGAGCGAGCAAGGATGTAGCCCTGTCGCATCAGATCACATGAGCATTGAAGATGGAGAGTTCAGATCTCCATCCTTCGACGGTCATAGCCGATCGGCATAGACCTCTAAGAGTTCTTTCTATGCCGGCCGCATCATACTTCGATTGAATGCTGATGGGCTATAAGTATATACTAATTGTAAATATATGTTTATATTTTTAAGTTAATTACTTATAAACATGCATTTTTTTAACAGCTTTATTGAGCATCATAATGTATCGAGCCGGATCAGCTCCATATTACAGAGGCGTGCTGATCCCAGTGGCTACGATTGGCACCATGTATCTGCAGCCATGAGAGAGTTTTATTTTTTAGAGTTTTAGGTAAACTTATTAAATAAATTTATCATTGATATAAAATTTCTTAATCTTAATATATTCTGAAACCAACCGTTTATTTCAATGCAGAAAAAGTTTACGTAGGAACTTGCGATCCATGATACCGTTAGGGCAGCATGGAATGCTCTTACGGCAACGCCAATACTCCGACATGCTTCATCGTTAGAGAAGATCGGGTGAGCATCCTGTGCATATGCCGAAGGGTATTTGGCACGACTGGCAGTAGGTGTGGCAATCTGAGGCCTAGCAAAGGAGGTCCACATCAGCCATCATGAACCGCCGATCTGAGAAGGACGGTCATGGCACGGGTTTCTCCTGCCATACTGCGGGATCCATTTCGATTTAGGAGCACAGACGTCGTATGGTAAGAAAACATAAATAATTTAATTACTAATTTGGTCATTTACAAATACTTACATTTATATCATTTCTTCTGCTTTTGTAGTCTAAGCAGGAGGGCAGAGATCCTGATGAGTTTTGTCTATTCAGGGCAACACACATCAGGAAGGATGGTACTGGGTCGATTCACGACCACGGAAGATTGGGGTAAGAAATTAGCTTTATATTGTATCTGTTTAATTTCTAAAATTTTATTTAGGTTCATATATTTGATTCATTTATCATTGATTTTATAATTCAAAGGCACGAGTGGAGGAGCTTCAGTCCCAGGCATCGTAGGTCGACTCCACTGTTGGGGGGCCGCTCGTCGAACTCTCACATAGGAGAGTCGACGTGTATTTTTGAAAGCTGTTGGTGCCCAGTCACGAGACCATAGGGTCTACGGTTGGGCACTAAAGCTTCTAAATATTTTTTCATTAGGGCTCCAGTTCGCACTATCCTGACGATATTCCTACCAGCATTTAGACGACATTCAGAGATCTATTACAGAGAAGGTTCAGTAGAAGGTTTGGCAGAAGTTCGACCAGCGCACGGAAGGCCTTTAGCAGTAGCTAGCAGACATGAGAGACCAGATGCATCAGATGCAGGATTTGGTTTGCCTCATGTCGCAGGGTTCATTCCAGCCTCCGCAACCTTCCCTTGATCGTTATAGTGCAAATTCTTAATGTATTTTTTCTTTACTTCTTATGTTTTGTATACAAAAACTTTAAATTATTAATATATTAAATTTTTATATATTTTTAAAAATTTAGTGATGAATGTTTCGATCAATATTTAAATGCAATGAAATTGTATTAAGAGGTTTAATTTATAACATTTTAAATTTAATTAAAAAAATTAATTAGCGATGCTATTGTGATGAAAGTTTTTTGTTGCAATTATTTTTTAAAAAAATTAATTATTAATTTTGCGATGCAAGTTGGCTCAATGCCAGGCGTCGCAATTTTGCGATGCCAAGACGGGCGTTGCAATTTTGAGATGCCAGTACAGGCATCACAATATTGCGATGCCAACTTGAATGGCAATATTGGGACGCAAATATTGCGTCGCAATATTGCGATGCAATATTTTACCATAATTTTGCGACGCAAGTAGGCGTCGCTAAATTGCGACAACCTCAATTTAGTAGCAAATTAGCAATACATTTTTTTGCATCGCTAGGCATCGCTATTTAGCGACGTAATTGCGATGGATTGAAGGTTGCGACGAGGTTGACAGCGATGCCCAAATTGCATCGCTAATGCGTTGCTAAATTCATTTAGCGATGCAATTTGACGTAGCTAAAACTGAATTTTCTTATAGTGCTTTAATGGTTTGAGCATGTATAACATATACCTAGAGGTGCACTTGTGCAAAGGAATGACTTGAAATATATGTAAAAGATAGAGGTAGACCAAAATTATGTAGGAGGAAGCGATAAAGAAAAATTAGAATCTTTATATTTTACAAAAAATATAATTCAAAATCGATTGAATGAAAAGAAACATTTATGCAGTCAATCCCAACTAGTTTGGGATTAAGATTATGTTGTTGTTATTATTGTCATCGTTGTGTATGTGTAAGTATATGTACACACATGTATAACAGCAACAATGAGATCCCAAGTAAGGATGTTATGTTAGGAAATTTTCATTTTTATTTCATACACACACTAAAACTATAGGAATCAATGACTGATTACCAAAACATAAAAAAGAATTTAAGTTTAATATAGAAAGATTGCTGCAAGCCTAAACTAACAAAAGATCTAGTGAAATATCTTAAGGTTCTTACCTAAGGATAGGTTATATATATATATATATATATATATATCCTATCATGATGAAAATAATCGTAACAATCATAAGAATCAAACATCAATGTCACCATTCAATCACTATGTAGATTCAATTAGCTAAAAGCAACAAGAAGCACTTTTCATCAGGGTGGAGTTGGTTAGTTGAGAACTCCTCAAGAGAAGGCAATCCTAAATGGTTAGGCAAGATTATACAACCAATAGGAGAAATAGCATCAACCTAATGGTTCCCAACATTCATGTCTTAAGCTAGTTATCATGTAAAGGGGCCAACCAAAAGATCCCATCATATTCTCACCCTGAGTGATACTTTCTTCCTCTTTCATTCTAACCATAACTTAAAGATATAGGTAGGCAATCTAATCTCTTCAAAGCAACTTGCTAGAGTCTTCAAAATTAATCTTAAAAATGAGCATATGATAAATAAGTGATCCACTGACTCATGATTGATCTTGCATAACACACACTTGTACTTGCTGGCCACCTTTTTCCCCCCAAAACTTCACCTGTATGTAGTTTGTTTAGAACCAAAGAAAAATCTTAACATTTTCAGGAATGAATCTTCCCAAGTTACTCTACAGAAGTAATACTTGACTTCCTGATGATTAATAAACCTGTACAAGAAGTCTACTGAATATCTAACATCCCTACAAAGCTTCTACACTAGAACATTGTAACATCCTGAAAACCTTGTAATTTATTGGTAATATTAATGGCATTTTTTATTTGAAATGAAAGTCAGAGAGTTTCAGTGAAGTGTGGGCATGTTGGCCTTTTGATAAATGTTAAGAGAAGAAATTTTGGAGTAAATGAGTATATTTTTAAGTGCTAATGAGTTTGATTTAAGAAATTAAGAGATTTAAGTTTTAATAGGCTTAAATCATAAGAAAAATCAAGTTTAGTTTGACTTTTATCCTTAAATGATGTTTTTAGTAATTAGAGTCGACTCTAATTGGAGTGGAGTCGACTCTGGCATGGTTTTAAACTTCCAGCACGCTTCAGAGTAGACACATGTAGAGGGGGTATCGATACCTGCAAAAAAATAAAGGTTAGCATTTCTACTGAATTAGAGCTGCCTCTAATTTTTGCGGGATCGACTCTAATTCTGTTGGAGCCGACTCTAAGACGGCAATTTTTGGATTAAATCTTGAAAATTTATATTTATTATGTTTTAAGTCCGATTTGAGTGCCGTTTGAACCGTTGGATTTCTAAAATCAAGCTCTTCAAGTTGGTGAAGTCTTTTCTTAGAAATGTTACATAAAAGTATCAATTTAAATAAAAAATGATAATCTGGCTACAAATCGATTAAAAAAATGCTATATCAGGGGCAAATTTGGAAAAGGCTGATGTCAATTGCTAATTGTGTTAAGGGCAATTTGAAAAAAAAATCTAAGGGTAAAATATCATGGTTATAAGTGAGCCACGTGTTTTTCAAAAAGCATACGTTAAGGGTATTTGAGGGCGAAATAGGAAATTTGGCATGCCTTAGCCCTTATGTTACCCATGACTTGGTCCCCAAGTCATTAGAGAAAAAGGAAACATGGGTTCAGCCAGAGAAAAGAAAGAAAGAAAAAAAGAGAGAAAGAAAGAAAAGAGAAGAGAGGAAGAAGAAGAAGAAGAAAGAAAGAGGAAGGAAAAGGGAAGCTTGGGGTTTGTGTTTGACTCCAAGTAAGCTATAGCTTCCTAGATCTTGTATGACTTTAGATTTTCTTAGATTATTGTATTCTGAGGTAATAGTGGAAGTAACCTTGAGTAGAGAAAGGATGGAAGAAAATAATGAGATATTAGAGGATAGATCATGTATGCATGCATGGGTTCATAGGAAAACCTCGTGTGGAGGTAACCCTAATAGCTATCGTATCTGTATATTGACGTAGGTCAAGAGGGTTATTCCAGGGAGCCGAAATACCGGAGTTGAGTATCAATTGAGGAGTAACCTGCTAAGGTGAGTGGGTTTCTCATCTAGCAATGAAAAGTTAATTTAAGCTACTATAATGAGATTAATACCTAGTTGTGGTATGTTATGTTTAGTAGAGTATTATGTATGTTTTAAATCTGAGAATTGAGAACCTAGTATATGATATTCTGATAGCATGAGTTTTGAGCATGAGTTTTAAGCATAAAGAAGTAAGCATGAGTTTTGAGCATGAGTTTTAAGCATAAGACATAAGCATGAGTCTCGATGAGGGGATGGTTGATGTATACATGGCATATTTGTATGATAAAGCTTACAAATGACATATTTTGATGTATGTATCATACTGAGCATTAGGTAGCTATGGAGATGATCACCCTTTAGACTGTGCTGTAGCATGAGCATTGCACACTACTATTGAGTGGGCACCTCCTTGTGAATCGATCGTACGATGAACCCCAGAATCAGGGGTGAGTGCATGCTTGACCAGGCCAGAGGGGCAGGTTATAAGCAGCCCGTGGAGGCATGAATCATAGCTCAGTGGAGCTGGTTACTATATATATAGCCCGTGGAGGCAGAGAGAAAACCTGAGGTTCCAGGGTTAAGGAACAAAGCACTTGCCGGGTGACCGCACGGGTAAGGGATGCTATTTATGCGGGGATCCTGTTGCTAGTCATGCACCCGATGAGAGTACACCTGCAGGAGAGCAACGTAGGGTGGTACCTCAGAGGCATTACACACACAACCCAGTATTATAAGATTTAAAAGCATATATTATGATTTAAAAAGGGCCAGTGGGCCAAGTAGTTATCCCAAGAGGGAGAGTTTACATGAGATGCCAGTGGGCAGCAGATCCCAGTGGAAATCTGAGAATTTAATAAAGAAAGTCTGGACTATAGGTAAAGAATGCATATCTTCATATTGTAATACATGTTTTTTTATTATTGATGAGTTTCTTTCAGTGGAAAGTTATTGTAGAGTATTTCAGTACTGGTATATTATTTGAAGAATAAGCTACATTTTACTTTATCTGATATTATGTTAAAAGTATACTTTGAGTTATACAAGCTATATAGTATCAGCATATGTTGAAAATATGAGATTATGGTTCTCTATTTCTCTATGGTTGGATGGTTATCCAGTCACTGGGACTTAGGTCTCACCCTCTATGATTAAAATTTCTTTCAGATCAGTGAGTATTTCTGTCAGGATCACAGGATAAGCAGGACTGGATCCTTAGCTGGTGAAGCTTGTTTGGATACAAGGGTGTATAGGATAGCCATGTATATTGAGTTAGTGTGGATGATGTTTGTATATTTGCATAAGTGTATGTGTACAATGAGATATGGTGATGTATCAGACTTATTTAGATATGAATACAAGTCATATGTTTTTTATGTTGATTGTCAATGTGATCTTGTAAACTGCATGAGGATGTCATGAAAAATATTATTTGAGCAGGTTGATGCTTAGGGTTCATTTGAGTGATGTGTATATATAATTGAGCTAATAATAAAAAGTTTTTTAAATATGATATATTTTCGAGTGTCTGCCACTTATGATAATTAGTTGGAGTTCTCTAGCTCTTTATGGAGCGCTACATAAAGACTAGTAGAACTCTATTCGATTACCACAGGTGTGCAGGTGTGCTATCGATGGCTCCAGAGAGAGGGGGAGCTGACAAGTTTTGGTATCAGAGCCCTAGTTATTAGGTCCTAGGGGAATAAGTATGAGCATGAGTCTAGGATGATTTATGATTATGATTATAGCTATTGATGATGAAACTGATGTAATGAATAATGTCTTGTAGGACGATTACTACAAAGGCATCTAGAGAGACAGAGCAATCCTCAGGCCGGGGTAGAAGCGAAGGTCAAAGTAGACCCAGAAGGTCAGTTAGAAGAAGTCAAATTGATAAAATGGCTTCTAGTGATTCCATTGAGCCAGTATCTAATGAGGCTAGGGTGAGGGCATCTTCAGAGCAAATGCCAGAGTCTTCTTCACAATCTATTACCCCTGTGCCAGTGGACCCATTCGGGTACAGACTCAGGGGCCTAGTATGCCAGAGCTGGTAGGCATGATTACTCAGGCTGTGGTAGCAGTTGTGGGTGCTAGTTCTAGCCTTCCAGCTAAAAATTTGGAGGTTGTGAGGAATGTGGAAAGAGCCAGGAAGTTAGGGGCTCTGGAGTTCCAGGGAACTACTGATCCTATTCAGGCCGGGGCATGGCTACAGAGGATCGAGAGGGTATTTGATGTGATGGGATGCTCTGAGGAGCAGAGGTTGGGTATTGCCACCTTTTTACTGGAGGGTAGAGCCCAGAGTTGGTGGAGATCTATTTATAGCAGGCAGCCCAGGGAGTGGAGTTGTCATGGGAAGATTTTAGAAGAGAATTTCATCAGCAATATTATTCTGAGATTTATAGGGATCAGAAGAGGAGGGATTTCCTTAGTTGACCTAGGGAGGATGTCTGTGGCAGATTATGAAGCCACTTTTGTTGAGTTATCTCAGTTTGCTAGGGCCTTGGTGGCTGATGAGAGGGAGAGGTATCGACTATTCCAGGATGGATTGAATCTCCCTATTAAAGCCAAGACCTGTATGCAGACCTATCATAGTTATTCTGAGTTGGTGCAGGGAGCACTCAAAGCTGAGGAGATTGAAAAAGAATATATGAGTAGGAGGCAGGATAGAATGAAAAGAAGTGCCCCTAGTTATTCTTCTGCTCCGGAGGGACTCAGCCATTTAAGAAACCCCAAAGGACTGACAGTTTTATTCTGGTTTAGAGCCCCTGGTGATGTGGGCAGGAGATCATATCTGTGTCAGCATCTAGCCCAGCCCAAAGAAAGCCTTATGGGGTGTGCCTCAGGTTGCCACCAGCAGGGTGTCTGGTGATGTAGGGGAGCAGGGTGTCCTTCTGGTGGAGGGAGAAATATACCTCCATGTAATGTATGTGGGAGACTTCATTTGGGAGAGTGTAAGAGGGGCAATAAGGGATGTTATATTTGTGGTGATCTAGGTCACCTGAAGAGAGATTGCCCTAGGAGAGGGCAGCAGGCTGGTGGGCTTCCTCAGGGCCAGTAATGCCAAGGGGACAGCCTGGTAGGAGGGGTGACAGTGGTGTTGGCTTCAGCCAGTCAGGTGGGGCCTAATGTTAATCAGCCAGGAGGGTCATCCAGTATTTCAAGGGCCGAGGCCAGAGTGTTTGCCATGACCAGGCAGGAGGCTCAGATTGATCCTGATGTGGTGACAGGTATGCTACCCATCGATAATCATGATGCTTATATTTTAATTGATTCTGGATCTACGCATTCATTTATCTCATGTGAGTTTGCTAAGCATCTAGTTAGAGATGTGGGCCAGTTGGGTAGCCAGTTGGTAGTATCTATGCCCGTAGGGAGGCCTTTTATAGCAGACCAAGTGTATAGAGGCTGTGATATTTCTGTGGAGGGTCAGAAATTAGCAGCAGATTTGATTCCTTTGAGTTGAAAGAGTTTGATGCCATTTTGGGGATGGATTGGCTATCTGTGCATAGAGCCAGAGTAGATTGCTTAAGGAAGGAGGTGATGTTACAAACTTCTGATGATAGAGAGGTCTGTTTGTTGGTGATAGGAGGGGGTTACCCTCAGGAGTGATTTTAGCTCTGTCAGCCAATAGAATGCTAGCAAAAGATGTGAAGCCTATTTAGCTTGTGCAGTGAGCCTAGAGGGCAATGGTTTAGAGCTGACGAATATCCCTGTGGTAAGGATTTTTCAGATGTATTTCCTGAGGAGCTGCCAGGGTTACCTCCTGACAGAGGATTGATTTCAGTATAGATCTAGTTCCAGATACCAGACCAATAGCCAGGGCACCTTATAGAATGGCTCCAGTTGAATTGAAAGAATTGAAAGGTCAGTTACAGAATTATTGGATAAAGGGTTTATTAGACCCAGTATATCGCCATGGGGTGCACCAGTGTTGTTTGTGAAGAAAAAGGATGGTACCTTGAGGTTGTGTATAGACTATAGACAGTTGAACAAGGTGACCATTAGAAACAATTATCCATTGCCAAGGATCGATGATTTGTTTGATCAGCTGCAGGGGGCAGCAGTGTTTTCAAAGATTGATCTGAGATCTGGGTATCATCAATTGAGAATAAAGAATGAGGATATATCTAAAACTGCTTTCAGGACCAGATATGGTCATTATGAGTTCTTGTGATGCCATTTGGCTTGACAAATGCTCCAGCTGCTTTTATGGGTCTGATGAATCAAGTATTTCAAGAGTATCTAGATAAATTTGTGATAGTATTCATTGATGACATCTTGATTTATTCTAGAAGTAGTGAAGAGCATGAACAGCATCTGAGGACAGTTTTGCAGATATTAAGAGAAAAGCAATTATATGCAAAGTTTAGTAAAAGTGAATTTTGGCTGGATGAGGTAAAGTTCTTGGGACATGTAGTTTCAGCCAAAGGTATTATGGTAGATCCTCAAAAGATTGAAGCTATAGTGAATTGGGTATCACCTACCAATCAGACTGAGGTGAGGAGTTTCTTGGGGCTAGCAGGATATTATAGAAGATTTATAGAAAATTTCTCGATTTTGGCTTCTCCTATGACTAAGCTGCTTAGAAAGAATATCAAGTTTGATTGGTCTAATGAATGCCAGAAGAGTATGGATGAATTGAAAAGGAGATTAACCTCAGCCCCAATCCTAATACTACCTGATAGTGCCAGTGATTATGTGATCTATAGTGATGCCTCATTGAAGGGTTTGGGGTGTGTTTTAATGCAGAATGGAAAGTGGTGGCTTATATATCTAGACAGTTGAGATCCCATGAAAAGAATTACCCCACCCATGATTTGGAGTTAGCTGCTGTTATATTTGCATTGAAGGTTTGGAGGCACTACTTGTATGGAAGAAGATGCCAGATATTTACTGATCATAAGAGCTTGAAATATATTCTGACCCAGAAGGAATTGAATTTAAGGCAGAGAAGATGGATTGAATTGATTAAAGACTATGATTGCACTATTGAGTATCACCCAGGGAAAGCTAATGTTGTGGCTGATGCCTTAGTCGAAAGTCTATGGCCACATTGGCTTCTATCAGAACCGTACAGCTACCCTTGATGATTGAGTTAAGGAGGTTAGATGCAGAGCTAGCTGTAGAAGAATCAGGAGCCTTGTTGGCTACTTTCAGAGTGAGACCCCAAATGCTAGAAGAAATAAGAGAAGCTCAGTTGCTAGATCTACATTTGCTTAAAGCTAGAGATTTAATTCAGAGTGGGTCTCAGTCAGAGTTTTCTGTTAGAGGTGATGGAGTGTTATTATTCAAGGGCAGAGTTTGTGTGCCAGCTGTGGAATCAGTGAAAGATCAGATTTTAAGGGAAGCACATAGCTCAGCTTATTCAATGCATCCAGGTAGTACTAAGATGTATAGAACTATCAAACAGAATTACTGGTGGAATGGTATGAAAAAGGAGATAGCTGAGTATGTATCTAAGTGTTTGGTGTGTCAGCAGATTAAGGCTGAACATCAGTGTCCAGCTGGAAAGCTTCAGCCTCTGTTTGTGCCAGAGTGGAAATGGGAGCATATAACTATGGATTTCGTTGTAGGACTCCCAAAGACCAGAAGGGGCAATGATGCTATATGGGTGATAGTTGATAGATTGACTAAGTCTGCTCATTTTCTGCCTATTAAGATTGTCTTTACCTTGGATAGATTAGCAGAATTATATGTGCATGAAATTGTGAGTAGGCATGGTGTGCCAGTATCGATAGTATCAGATAGAGATCCAAGGTTCACATCTCAATTTTGGGCAGAATTACAGAAAGCTTTGGGGACTAAATTGAGGTTCAGTACAGCATTTCATCCCCAAACCGATGGTCAGTCAGAAAGAACCATCCAGACACTGGAGGATATGCTGAGAGCTTGTGTCATGGAATTTTCTGGTAGCTGGGATGATCATCTACCTTTAGTAGAGTTTGCTTACAATAACAGCTACCATTCTAGCATTGATATGGCACCATATGAGGCCTTGTATGGGAGAAAATGTAGAACTCCAGTGTGTTGGGATGAGGAGGGAGAGAGAAGGCTGTTAGGCCCTGAGTTAGTGCAGCTTACAGCAGATCAAGTTAAAATTATAAGAGCTAAATTAAAGGCAGCCCAGGATAGACAGAAGAGCTATGCAGATAAAAAGCATAGAGAGGTAAAGTTTGAGGTTGGAGATAGAGTCTTTCTGAAGGTATCTCCTTGGCGAGGTATTATGAGATTTGGAAAGAAAGGCAAGTTGAGTCCCAGGTATATTGGACCCTATGAAATTCTGGAAAGAGTTGGGACACTAGCTTATAGATTGGCTTTACCTCCAGAGTTATCTCAGATTCATAATGTATTTCATGTATCAATGCTTAGGAGGTATGTGCCGGATTCCTCTCATGTGATTCAGTCTGAGACTATAGAGTTACAGGGGATTTATCATTTGCAACAGAACCAGTGAAGATCTTGAGTAGGGAGATTAAGCAGCTCCGCAGTAAAAGAATTCCATTAGTTAAGGTGCAATGGTTAAATCATCAAAAAGAGGAGGCTACATGGGAGCGAGAGGATGAGATGAGATTGAAGTACCCCCATCTATTTGAAAATATATCTAGCTAAATTTCGAGGACGAAATTTCTTAAGAGGGGGAGAATTGTAACATCCTGAAAACCTTGTAATTTATGGCATTTTCAGTTAAAATGAAAGTCAGAAAGTTTCAGTGAATGTGGGTGTGTTGGCCTTTTGATAAATGTAAAGAGAAGAAATTTTGGAGTAAATAAGTATATTTCTGATGTTAATGAGTTTGATTTAAGAAATTGAGAGACTTAAGTTTTAATGGGTTTAAATCACAAGAAAAATCAAGTTTAGTTTGAGTTTTATCCTAAAATGATGTTTTTAGTAATTAGAGTCGACTCTAATTGGAGTGGAGTCGACTCCACGGTTTTAAACTTCCGGCACGCTTTAGAGTCGACACTGCAGAGGAGGTCGACACCTGCTAGCTTTCTGCGGAGTCGACTCTAATTTTCTGGAGCCGACCTAATTTTTTCGACTCAATCTGTTGGAGCCGACTCCTAAGACGGCATTTTCTGAGTTAAATCTTGAAAAATTTATATTTATCCGTTTTAAGTCCGATTTGGATGCCGTTTGAACCGTTGGATTTCTAAAATCGAGTTCTTCAAGTTGGTAAAGTTTTTCTTAGAAATGTTACATAAAAGTATTAGATTTAAGTAAAAATGATAATCTGGGCTATAAATCTATTAAAAAAATGCTATATCAGGGGCAAAATGGGAAAAGGCTCCGATGTCAATTGCTAATTGTGTTAAGGGCAATTTGGAAAGAAAATCTAAGGGCAAAATATCATGGTTATAAGTGAGCCACGTGTTTTCCAAAAAGCGTGCGTTAAGAGTGTTTGAGGGCAAAAGGGAAATTTGGCATGCCTTAACCCTTAAGTTTCCCATGACTTGGTCCCCAAGTCATTAGAGAAAAAGGGAAACGTGGGTTCAGCCAGAGAAAAGAAAGAAAGAAAGAAAGAGAGAGAAAGAAAGAAAGAGGAGGAAGGAAGAAGGAAGAAGAAGAGGAAGAAAGAGAAAGGGAAAGGGAAGCTTGGGGTTTGTGCTCGACTCCAGGTAAGCTATAGCTTCCCTAGATCTTGTATGACTTTAGATTTTCTTAGATTATGTATTTTGAGGTAATAGTAGAAGTAATCTTGAGTAGAGGGTGGAAGAAAATAATGAGATATTAGAGGATAGATCATGTATGCATGCATGGTTCGTGGGAAAACCTCGTGTGGAGGTAATCCTAATAGCTATCGTATCTGTATGTTGACGTAGGTCAAGAGGGTTATTCTCAGGAGCCGAAATACCAGAGTTGAGTACCAGTTGAGAAGTAACCTACTAAGGTGAGTGGGTTTCTCATCTAGCAATGAGAAGTTAATTTGAGCTAGTATAATGAGATTAATACCTAGTTATGGTATGTTATGTTTAGTAGAGTATTATGTATGTTTTAAATATGAGAAATGAGAACCTAGTATATGATATTCTGATAAATGAGTTTTAAGCATAAAGAATAAGCATGAGTTTAAGCACATAAGCATGATTCGATGAATTTTAATGTATACATGGCATATTTGCATGATAAAGCTTTACAAATGATGTATGAGTATCATACTGAGCATCAGGCAGCTAGGGGGCTGATCACCCTTTAGACTGTACTGTAGCATGAGCATTGCACACTACTATCGAGCCGGCACCTCCTTGCGAACAGATCGTACGATGAACCCCAGAATCAGGGGTGAGTGCACGCTTAACCAGGCCAGTGGGGCTGGTTGTGAGCAGCCCGTGGGGGCATGAATCATAGCTCAGTGGAGCTGGTTACTATATATAGCCCGTGGGGGCAGAGAGAAAACCCGAGGTTCCAGGGTTAAGGAACAAAGCACTTTGCCAGGTGAACCGCACGGGTAAGGGGTGCTATTTGTGCGGGGATCCTGTTGCTAGTCACGCACCCGATGAGAGTACACCTACAGGAGGGCGACTGTAGGGTGGTACCTCAGAGGCATTACACACACAGCCCAGCATCATGAGATCTAAAAGCATATGTTGTGATATAAAAAGGGCCAATGGGCCAAATAGTTATCCCGAGAGGGAGAGTTTACTTGAGATGCCAGTGGGCAGCAGCAATAGGAATCTGAGAATTTAATAAGAAGTCTGGGTTGTAGATAAAGAATGCATATCTTCATATTGTAATGCATGGGTTTTTTTTAATGAGTTATCTTTCAGTGAAAGTTATTATAGAGTATTTCAGTACTGATATGTTATTTGAAGAATAAGCTACATTTTATTTTATCTGATATCATGTTAAAAATGTACTTTGAGTTGTACAAGCTAAATAGTTTCAGCATACGATTGAAATTAAGAGGTTATGGTTCTCTATTTCTCCATAGTTAGATGGTTATCCAGTCACTGGGACTTAGGTCTCATCCCTCTATGATTTAAATTTCTTTCAGATCAGTGAGTATTTCTGCAGGATCATAGGATAAGCAGGACCGGACCCTTAGCTGGTGAAGCTTGCTTGGATGCAAGGGTGTATATGATAGCCTTGTATATTGAGTTAGTATGGGATGATGTTTGTATTTGCATATGTGTATGTGTATAGTGAGATATGATGATGTTTCAGACTTATTAGATATGAATACGAGTCTTATGTTTTTGATGTCAATGTGAATGTGATTTTGTAAACTGCCTGAGGATGTATGAAAAATATTATCTGAGCAGGTTGATGCTTAGGGTTGATTGAGTGATTGTATATATAATTGAGCTGAAAAAAAGTTTTTTAACATGATGTTTTTGAGTGTCTGCCACTTATGATAATTTGTTGGGGTTCTCTAGCTCTTTATGGAGCGCTACATAAAGACAAGTAAAACTATATCCGATTACCATAGTGTGCATGTGTGCTTTTGGTGGCTCCAGAGAGAGGGGGACCTGATAAACATTCATGAAGAAAATGGGTAAATAAGTGACATAAGACTTTAAAGTTATCAAAGTTGCAAAAACTCACTAAATGTAAGCGGACCAAATAAATGAAGCCATCACTATAGCTCTTTACAGCTTTATGCCGAAGAATAGAAAAATACTCTTTGTGGCTCGATCGCAAATCCTTAAAAAGGTGAGCCAAAAGTATAGGAGCAATCCAGCTATCCTCTCAGAATATGATACTCTTACCATTTCTCAGTTTGAAGGTCATGTAGCTCCAAAAGATGTCTAACTCAGCTTGTATCCTTCCAAATTAATGAAGGGCTACATATATTTATTGCCTTTAAAAATATATCTCTCTTTCCACATTGTATGATAGAGATAAGAGGGGCACATTCACTTCATACATTTGTGTAAACTGGCCTTATAGCCTTAGCCATCCAAAATTAGGCTTGATAATTGGATAATCTAAGTTGCTAATGGCCCATCTATTTTTAGCTTGTTTGGAACCAATATGATAGAAATAGAATTTTGATTTCATAGTTCTAATGATTTTCATAGGAATAGGATTCCAATTCTTATGTTTAGAATAAAGTTTAAAATTATGGATTTGAATTCCTATTCTTTTGTTTGGAACTAAGAGAGAATTAAATTTATAAAATAATTTTACTATATTACCCTCAATATAAGAAAACAAAAATTATAAAAGACAAAAAACTTATCATATAAAAAACTTAGGCATTGATGATTTAAAACAAAATCCAAAGGAATAGCAAATGCTATTCAAGAATTCATATGAAGATTTAGCTTTTATTTTATTTTTTTCAATCTCTACAAGTACAAAAGAACCACATGCAACTATAGTATGTTTACATAACAAAACTTTGAATCTTTTACTCATGAACAATAAGGTTTCGTTCATAATCTCTCATGTTCCCTATATAAATAGTTGAATAAAAATAATTAAATAAGAAATTTGTAATATAATAATTCATAATAAGAACAAGATAAATCATAAATAGGTAAAGTATCAAAATAGAGTCTTTTTAATAAGAAGCAATTAAATGATCATATATGTTTTGAACAACTATAATATCTATCTAAATACTTTCACAAATGTATATATGCTTAAGAAATAATATTAGAATAAGTAAAGCATTATGATATGAACAATAACATTTATTATATTTTATTACTTTTATAATAAATTATTTCTATAATATTAGATGTTTGTTAATATGTAATAACATTAATAAAAATAATATATCCATCAAATAAACCTATAAATAGTTTGTTTAAAAGGTTATGGCTATTTTACTATTATTTTCTATAATTTTCTATCATAAATATTATTATAATAAATTTATATTTTATTTTAATACTTAATTTAAAGGTGGATTCAAAATAATGCTCATTATTGTGTTTTAATTAATTAATTATTATATCTACTAGTAAATTCAAAAAAAAATTATTATAATAAAAGTTAACTCTTACAAAAGCTTTGATGAAATTTTATCATGGTATTTAATAAATTCGTCTATACAGTCCATGGTATCATAATAAAGAAAGTAAGAAGGTCAAAAGGAACTGACTACTACGTACTCAATATGGGTGAAGAAAATAAGAATCAAGAAGTTAGCAGCAAAACAAAAGCATAAACAAAAAGAAAGCAAGAAGTAATGGCCCAAAGAATAAAAAAAGTTAATACAAACATAAATTGTGTGAAGAAAAAAAAAAAAAAGAGAGAGAGACTCAAGAGAAAAGAAGGCTATCGTTCAATGCATGAGTGAGAAAGATTAACGTAGGCATCTCACAACTCAGAAGTCTTCCATGCTATATAGCAAGAGAAGATTCAAAAACGTTTGATCAGGGTTTTAAAAAAATATTATTTTTATTAATGGGTATCTAAAAAATATAATTAATTTATTGGGTCCCAAAAATTTTAATGCACCTCAATCATAAATCTAATCATTTTTTGGTCGGATTCCTGATTCATAGTTTTTAAGAATTCAGAATTTTAATATTATAATTTTATGCCACTTCAAACACTGCATCATTAAAATTTTAGAACCGGAAATCCAATTCCATAACTTTTAATGGTTCCAGGCTGCGAAGAAACCGACTCCTCTAGGCTCTAACCACATCTGCGGCAATCTAAAACATTTGCCCATGATTCCTCCGTTACATTAAATAGGTTGACCCGCAGCCTGCGGCCTGTGTTTTCTAACATTTGTATGATTAGATCACGGCCTGGGATTCTCTTACCCAACCTGACAGTGTGGTGGACTACTGGGCATTAGAGACCCTGTACTTGTGCTAGCTTTGTTAGATAAGAGAGCAAGTGCTCTTATATGAAATCCTTATGGTTTTTGTAATCAAGGCTCTGTATCACTTCAAGGGGAATTGGTGGAACTGCTGCACTCCATTCTTCTGTCCTCAATCTTGGCCTGCTATTTGCTGTTTGGGTCGTACCTTTGTCTTTCGTTTTCAGTGCAATAATGGTGATGATAAAAAAAAGTTTCCTCTCTATGATCCTCGGTTCTCATCTATTCCATTTCCAATGGATGTTTAGGAGATTAATATCTATGCTTGCATCAACTATGAATTGGGAAGTTTCAAATTTATCACTCTTCTTTCCAAGGAAATGGTGTAATCATCATGATTCCAATTCCTATTGCTGCTTCTGAATATATCATCATTTGGAATAGATTAGATCCTTCCGAAGTACTTGAAGCTTACCTTCAACTACTTCCAACCCATACTTTGCCTCACCCATAGCTTCATTGGTTTTGGAAGATTATGGTTATTCTTAATGTTCAATTCTTCTTATGGAGACTAATCTGGAATTGACCATCAACTGAGGCTTTACATCATCTTACCAACTTCTCCATATTGCTATCTGATGTGGCTGGTAGAGCCATGTGGACATTAACGGCAAAGCTGACCAACGGCATGAGCGAAAATTGACGGCCGCACTCTCCCAAGTCGGCCCCCAGCAGCCTTGACTCTCCCAAGTCTTTCGAGTCAGCCTCCAGCGGATCCGACTCTTTCGAGTTGTCCCCCGGCGGCCCCGACTCTTCTGAGTCAGCCCTCAGCGAACCCGACTCTCCCAAGTCGGCCCCCAGCGGCTTCTAGCAAGCCCACCTACCATCTAGCCTGCATCGCCTGATACAGCCAGGCCCACCTACCATCTGACCCATGCTGTTGATGGAACCAGGCCCACCAGTCGGCCCATGCACTCGATGGGACAAGATCCACCGACCAGCCTCTATTCAGTAATCGCCATTATCCCAGCAAACATTCCTTTTCATGAATTCCACGTGACTAATTCTCAGCGGATACCGAAGGTCTATAAATAGGATAAAAGGTTCCAGAACAAAGGTACGAGTATCCACACACTCATACTTGCATTAACTTACACATTCTAAAACCCCAAAAAGAGACTCCGACCCTCGGAGCTTTCTTCCTCTAAGGAGGTCCTCCGAGCTCCCTCTCTATGATGATCTCGGTTGCTAACTTGACCATCGGAGGGTTTCCCATCGGAGCTTCCTCCAGTACTGGGACTTCTTGCAGGCCTTTCGCTCTGGAGAGGACTACCTCAGCAGTTAGAATTTTTTCGACATCTAGTTTCAGTGATCGAGCATCAACAGATTGGCGCGCCAGGAAGGGGAGCAGGAAGATGAGCTCTATAACACTTGTTTGCGAGTTTTTCTCTCCCTTTTCATCAACAATGGTGGGGACGCATGCCCAAAATGCCTCCGCCACTATCCTGGGGGGCACCTCCAACCGCCGGAGCAGCGGGAGGCTAGTCTCCTTGCTACCAACCTTTCAGTTGTCCATGCGCCACCAGCTGCGGCCACTCAAGCTGAGCAATTGGCCGTGCTCATCCAACAAGTCCAAACTCTCAATGCAATGATCCATGTTTGTTCCATAAATATAGAACCATCACATATTCCATCCGTTTCATGCATATTAGTTGAACCTCCAAAGTTTTGAACCCATGTCGAAAAGCATCTATGATCAAACCTGTCATATCATCTCCTACAAGGTTATCTTGCATATTACCAAATCCAAGATCAGACGGGGAGGGTTGATTACTTGATAATGGCAACATACATTCTTCATAAAAAACCAATCGAGTATAACCTCTTGCAAAACTATTCCATACCAAATGTTCTTCAACGATTTGTGGATCTAGCCAAGAACTGTTAACAATCGCCGACACGGACATGAAATCATTCCATTCAAACTACTTTTATCCATACCAAATTTAATGAAATCACGAACTCCATCTAAATATTCTTTGGTATTTCTTGGTTTATTTATCCAACTTTTATCCATTCTATGATAAATGATTGATAAACAACCAACTTTTATCCAATATCATGCACGTATTTCATCATAGATCGGAAATCATGTGAGAGAAAGTGATAAAGAAAGACTTAGAATTTTTGCACCTTGCAAAAAATATGACTCAAAATATAGCTGAATGGAGAAAAATGATTCATATAGTTGATCCAACTAATTTGAGATTAAGGTTTTGTTATTGTTGTTGTTGTTATATAATAGTTAAAACATTGGATGTAGAATAGAAAAATATGAGAGAGAGAGAGAGAACGGTGGGCAGTCTTGTCTAAGTTCATTGCTACATTATAAAGGGATTGACAGCAAGCATCAGTGTACATTCTCGGTTGTTTTGTATCCCTTAAAACCTGCAGTTCAGGATGTTCAAATCAGCTACTTCTGATATTCACTGGTTTAACCATGACCACTGGCACACCCAAAATCATATATTTTTATGGTATTAAGAGATGGGAATGGCAATCAAATGAGATGGCAATAAATGTTATTAATAGTGATTCAAAGTCATGTTCATGGGCTTCAAATGACAAAAATGCTGCTCATATTGAATTGAACAGTCACAACATTCATAAATATGATGTCTGCATTCTTTAAATTCTAAGTTTCATGTTGAAAGAAATCATTTAGCAACCTATCTTCGATGATCATATTGACAGCTTTCAATAAATATAACAAAGTGCTAATTATTTGGAAATATCTTGCATGATTTGCATAACAATATTCACATATTTGACAACTGAGTATCTCTATTTGGGGGGAAGGAAGAAAGGTGACAAGGATTATATCCCAGTGCACGTATGGTATTAGGCTCATTAAGCACTATAAACTGATCCTAATTTGACATCCGGAATCCGTCTCAATAGGCATAGTCCATCAAATTATTGAAACAAGCGGCAAATTAGTGCAGTAATCTGAAAAATTAGGCTAGAATATTTCATCAACCATCGTGTTGAGATGGAGCTGGGTATGGCCCCGTCCTTCACAAAACAATACGAAAATTAAGCTTGCACTAAACCAATTACCACATATACGTACTGAAAGGCTATTTATAGGAGCCCCCCTCCAAGGTTGTCAAATCAACTTTGATGGGAGTGTTCGCAGCAGACTAGCTGGTTCGGCCTTCATCATTCGCGGTCCACAGGGCAATATGCTTGCGGCTGGCGGATTTGGTTCCCTGGACTCCTCTGTCCCCATGTTCGAACTTTACACTGCATGGACTGATATTTCTTATGCTTTTCAGACTCTTCGAGCTCAGAGGATTGTCATTGAGGGAGACTCTATGATTGTCATACAGTGGATGCGAAAAGATAGTGCTCCAGATGTATCCACCAATCCGATCTTGAGAGATATTTGGACCATGCTTCAGGAGGTGGAAACTGCCCAGATTCGTCATGTATTCCGTGAAGCCAACACGGTAGCTGACTGGGCAGTGACGGCCGTAGCTCAGCATGTAGGATATAGGATATGGACGATTGATGAACCATATCCCCCTGTGTTGTTACAAATATTGCATTTCGATGTATCTGGGCTGACCCACACTAGACTAGTGTGATCGCCCGTCTTTATCAAAAAAAAAAAAAGGCCATTTATGGTTATAATAGCCGAGATGCTTTTAAAGTAGTGAGCTAATGCATCTTTTCTTTTGGTCCCACTTAACTACATTGAACAATTGTCATGATTATCTGGTAGTGGCCGGGATCCAAACCAGGCTTTCAAAAATGCTTCATGAGATTATGTGAGTGCTCGCTGCAAGCCCAGCCTTCCAGTAGCAGGTCCTTGGTCACCGGTGTGAACAGAGTTTCAGATGATGACTCACCGCCAAGACAGGAAAAGTGGCCATGGAATTTAGGTCACGAGAAGAATAATACTATACTTCCAGAGAAAGTGCAGGCCATTAATATTCAAATATCTCACAACATTGATTAATATTATTTAAAAAAATAATTGTATTAAATAAAAAGGATATATATAATATTTGTTAATCAATCTAATATTAAATATCTTTATCAAAGATGATAGATAACTTAGGGGTATATTTAAGATTTCTAATTTAATTTTTAAGAGTATTTTATTTTTTTTAAAAAAATCTATGATCGATTCTTGAGTTAGAACAAAGGAACCGGCCTCCTGATTCGAGAATTGATCTGATGGGTTTCGGTTCCAGTATTTTGAATTGAAAACTAACCCTATAGTACTCAAAACCGAACCAATTCAATCCAACCAAGCTAGGTTAGTATTGACTCTCAGATAATCCTGATCATTGCTCACCCCTAAAAATATGCACAGAATGTGAAAAATGTTTGTTTTAAAAGTCAATGGACGAATGGATAAAAACTGAACCAGGATGCAGCAAGTCTTGCGTTCTATGTACAATGCTATCATTATCAGGAAGAAAACATGCTGATTTCTAGTAAACCAGCCAATTCACAGGCAGCTACTTCACCCCGAATGGTTTTGGGTTCATCTCCAAGTCCTTTCGGTCGATATTGAATAATTCAAAAGGTGATCTTTATTCATTTATCCAGCATCACACTTGGGAATGAAAATTCTTCAAGAAACCATGGCCTTATTTTCAGCACCAGTCCCACCGTCGAGAGAAGTGGATGATGATAAAATAAACGCATGGGCAAAGTTATGGGCCATAGATTTATCAGTACCGTGTCACAGGTCACAGATCAAGTGTGTGATATAGCATTGTACACTTGATTTGAGATCTCAAATCTTTTCTTATCGATTTGAGATCTGATCGATACGTGGGTCATATACAATGCTTAAAAAATCACATTTAGCTTAGAAAGGAAGATTTGTAACAAACTTACCACATGCTTTTAAAAATGTGCTCTTGCCCATGTAACAAAGACATGGGTGAACATAACAAGGAGAATATGGAACAAAGATGATGGGGAGAAAACTTTAGTAAAATATCAATACTGTAAGTCACAGAAATACCGAACAGGAACAATTCATATGAAAGACCGAAGCTTCAATGATCTCAATTAAATGTAATTTTTTATTTACTTTTTCATTAGGGTTTGTTTGCTAGTAGGAACTAAGTCTTTTGCTTAGGTCCAAGATGACTACCAGACAACAAAATTATAATTGTTCAGCCAAAAGAAAGGACAATTACATGAAAAGGTTTATAACAGTTCCAACTAATTATTGCTAGCTAAATGAGCTCAATAAAGCAGTTCATTTAGAGGCTATTTAATAGGACCACTTCTCAGTTTTATAATAGGCAGAGCATACTAGATGAATAGGACGATAGATGGAATAATCTACTAGGAGGTAATGGAGCATTCAACAATACAAATCGACCAGAAGCAAATCAAAAGCAGATTTACTAATTATAACATTTTTAGGATCATTATTTCCACATCAGCAAACAAAGCAACTATGAGATAACACATGCAAACAATGAAGTGCAGACAATCCCACAAAGAATTAAAGACATCAGTTCTTATGACACAAAACAACATTAATATAACATAAGCACACATAAGACACAAGCTGTGAATCCTCTGTCCATTGAATATACCATACATGCAAGGTAGAATATATGAAAAGGATACATGTAATGCAGGCAATACATACCTAGTGAGTTATCAGTTGTGCCCATGAAATCAACTAATTTTCCAAATAAATAATTATTATTTTCCTCCCATGCAAAGACATACACTCTACTTGTGGTGCATTAACTTATTGCCTCCAACACAATCAACCACTTGGTATACAATCATATGCATCAAAGGTAATTAGCAGAAAACTGACATCCTTAGAGGTATAGCATTTTATTATTATTAACACCTACCAGCAGGCAAGACCTCTGCAAGCACAAGCACACTTCCACTCTAGTTATCAGAGCAACTGAATTGACAGCATATGCCCCAAAGTTCAGGAGGTGTGATTGTAATTTAAAAATATGCAACAGTGATTGTCATCACAAGGCAAGTGATTGAATTTCTGATAACCAAGGTTCCCACATAACACGTGCCTACTAGCAACACAGACAACCAAATATAATATCTAAGAAACATAGGACAAATTCAAGAATAGACATAAATGCATTCCCACCCTAACAATTATGACACCATGTCAGATTTCCCCTCTTTATCTTCCATAATGCCCATTATAAAGTAACAATGGAAGCTCGAGTGGCTGAAGAGTCTATGCAAATACTCAAAACAAGCAAATGAACTTGAATTTGTACAACAAAATGACTGCATGAAAAATATGAAATTACATAAACATCTATGTGATAGTAAAATTATTTCAAGTATATTTATATAGATCTCCGAGATTTTTTAACTAAGCAGAAGGCATCTCCGTTATTGTTTAATGATCAAACTGCATAATATATATTAAACAGAGCTTTGAGAATTAAACAGAGGAAAAGAGCACAATAATTTTTTGGCCTCCCTACCTCACTGGCAACGTTAGCTCAAGCTCCGGCGACGTTCCACGGTGAAGGAGGTTCAAACTACACCCTCCAACAATGGTTCATGAGCCGAGATACCCTAGCACTGAAAATACAAATCGAGAAGAACTAAAAATACAAAAGAAATCTCTTATACCCTAGCACTGGAATAGAGCAAGTTTGCAGGGAGAGAGAGAAACGGAGATAGAAAACCTCACCTCAATCAGTCGTCGACCAGCAGAATGGTCGATGTGGATCCTTGCGAGAGAAGAAGAAAGGCGAGGAGAGCCGGACGAGGGCGAAGCGTAGAAGGCGAGATCGATGCCCTCTTGCCCTCTCTGGTCTGACTCGAGATCGATGGCAAGATCAATGCCCTCTTGCTCTCTCTCCTCCGCCCCTTCTCTCCGCCTCCTTCTCCAGCTCTGTCAAGATCGCAACCCTAGAGAGGCACTCGATCGGGAGGGGGAGGCACTCGATTGGGAGCTCGGGGGGGCTAGGGCACTGGCGGGGGGAGGCACTCGATCGGGAGCTCGGGAGGGAGGGGGGGTGGGTGACTCGATTAAATTAGGGTAAAGCCTGCCGACGCTTTTTAAAGCATCGGTAGGCTGCGTGAATTCCCCACGCTACCCCCCAGCGTCGCCAACAAAGGGTTGCTATTCCTAATTTTTGCTGTAGTGATAGTTTAAAAAATAATTAATTTTTTTTAAATAGCAGCTTTGTCGTTAAGAAATAATTTTAGTTATTTCTGGGGTCCTTAGGAAATAAGTTTAGGAAATAACTCATGGTTAAACATGTGTTATTTTCTCTGTTTAAACTTTTTCAAAATTATTTCTCCTAATTATAGCTTTTGAAAATAAAGAGAAATATCCCTCAAATATCCTCTCTTATCTTCCATATCAAACAAAGCCTTAGCCTCAAATTATTAGTCCACTTTCGCTGCTCCACCAAAAAAAATCACACAATGACACAACATATATATTAAAATTTAGGAGAGAAGGTTCCCTAATGAGTAACACTAGCATCTCGAAGATGACTCACTCTAATAGATCACTCGGAAGTGTGGAGACCAAGCAGCACTAGCGGGCCATTCTACTCGAAAACTAGCTAGATCTGGTTGCCACGTAAACTCCCACACCTTCGAGTGATTTATTCAAGCGACATTTTTTTTTTTTGGCTCTTTCTAATGATTCTAGTGAATAATTTGAGTTGCACTAGTATTTTTCTTTTCGAACTAAGCGGCCACTTGACTTGTTGCTACTCCGGCTCATCGCCGATAAGACCCTTTTGATGTTGGTAAATACCAAGTGTATAAATTTTATTGCATCTTATAATCGACTACCTTGGTTGCAAGTGGTGTCTTATTCTGAATGTTTCAGAAGTAGTAGAAGCAGCACTAAATTGTGAGGATTCCCCTACTATTAAACAGAACAGAATTAGACGGAAATATATATATATATATATAAGGATAACCAGCGAAAACACTTGGCAAATAGGATCTTTATGGCAATCATAAGTCATCATGCATATATGTACTTATATATAACCGATTTGCGTGAGTTTATTTCAAAATTATCCCTACGGATCTGACCAAACTCTGGAACCGAAGGAGTATAGGATTCGACGCTGCTGCTCCCTACCGCGGAACCCATGATGATCAAGTTACTCAATGTGTCTGTCACTAGTATGTGCCCTCGATTCTCCATGGACATCCTGTAATCGTCTATGTAATTCTTCACCCAGCCAAAGTTCTCGTTGCGAAAGCTGCAGAACATAAAACATTGAGTACAAGAAAAAAAAATGGGAACAAGAGTACTACTCTTTTTTTTATTATTTTTTGTTGACGAAAAGAAGAGCACCACTAGTTGTATGGGGATATAGCTGATAGATGAAAAAGCCCATTGGTGCAACCCGTTCGCAAACCATGCAAGGTAGATATATACAATGCATAAGTGCAACCCGTGAACAGAAACTTAACGTGAAATCAAACCATGCATGAACTTTGGGATGCAAACCATGAAAGACAGAAACAGTGCATGGTATATATTTGAATTCCTTGATAGAAATTGGAACCTAAAATCTCCGTAATCATTATATATAACATTCTATTAGATATACTTTTGAATCAAACATACCTAACATTTGTGTGCTTAATTTATAAAAGATCTTCCATCTTCTCGTAGTTTTTCCTCTACAATCAGGATTAATGGAAGATTCCAATTTTATAACACTACAAAAGGTTGGGACCATTCTCTTATAACCACAAGGTGACAATTCCATCAACCGACACCAAACAACCAATGACAACATTGCCCTTTGATATTAGATAATGACAACAACTCATAAATTAAATAAAACCATATAATATATATAGCATTCTCCCATTTGGTTTTATTTAATTTTATGAGTTTATCATTTAACAAGGACATCACTTGGCCTTTATAAATTGATAAATAATTTATCCAAGTAAAATAAATGACAATAACACATGTACATTAGCCGGCAAAAGAAAAGTATGTCATACTTTGGTCCAACAGTGTCTCAATTAAGAACACCACATGTCTTACAAATAAGACACAACAAATATCCATACATATGTGCGCCAATATGAAAAATACTATATAAAAGAGGATAAAAAAATGTGATCGCAAATACAAAGTGTCAGAAACTAGGCCATTACCATAACTCTTACTAACTAAAAACATCAAATGAATAATAAGACCCATATGAGCAACATGCTCATTATGCAACATAGGCGGCAAACCTTTAGTCATAGGATCGGCAATCATCTGTCATGTACCAATGTGCTCCAATGACACTAGCTGGTTATGAATCCTCTCTCTAACAACAAGATATTTAATATAATATGCTTTGACCTTCTTGAACTCTTGTTATTCTTTGAAAACATAACTGATGCAGAGTTATTATAAAAAATCACCAATGGTTGAGAAATATAATTAACTACTTGAAGACCTGAGATGAAATTTTGTAACCAAAGTGCTTGTGAAGTGGCCTCATAACAAGCAATGAACTCTGCCTTCATGGTTGACGAAGCTGTCAAAGTTTGTTTCATACTTTTCCATGATATCGCTCCTCCAGCTGTCAAAGTTTGTTTCATACATTTCCATGATATCGCTCCTCCAGCCATCAAAAAGATGAAGCATGAAGTGGATTTCTTACTATCTAGACAACCCAAAATCAGAATCCATGTAACCCACCACTTCAAGTGTGTCGGTCCTTTTGTATGTGAGCATATAATTTTTATCTGTTACATATATATTAAAACTTTCTTTGTCTCTTTCCAATGAATCAAACCAGGATCACATTGATATCTGCCTAGCATCCCGACAGCAAATGCTATATCTGTCCATGTGCATATCTGAGCATACATAAGACTTCCAACTACCAAAGCATATGGAATGCCTTTCATTTGTTCCGCTCTAGGTTATTTCTTGGACATTGAAACTTTCCAAATTTATCTCCCTTAACAATGGGTGCATTTCCACCTTTACAATTTTGCATATTGAACGTTTTTAGAATTCTATCAATATAGGTTCTCTGTGATAATCCAAGAAGTCCACGAGACCTATCTCGGCGAATTTCTATGCCAAGAACAAAAGAAGCCTCATCAAGATCCTTTATCTCAAAATTTTGAGATAAGAACTGTTTTGTCTCATGTATCATTCCTAGATCACTACTAGCAAGTACTATATCATCAACACACAATACTAATAAAATATTTGGTCCCACTAACTTTTAGATAAATGCACTCATTAATTTTATTTTCTTCAAAACCATAAGATCTTATTACCTCATCAAACTTTAAATACCATTGCCTTGAAGCCTGTTTTAACCCATAAACGGACTTCTTAAGTTTGCAAACTAAATGTTTCTTGCCTTTAGTCTTAAAACCTTCTGGCTGAACCATATAGACATCTTCAAACAAGGAACCATTTAGAAATGCAGTAGTAACATCCATTTGATGCAATTCTAGGTTAAAGTAAGCTACCAATGCCATTATAATCCTGAAGGAATCTTTCTTTGATACAAAACAAATGTTTCTTCATAGTCAATGCCTTTTTATTGAGTAAAACCTTTAGCAACTAATCTAGCCTTATATCTTTCAACTTTACCTTTGGAGTCTCTTTTAGTTTTAAATACCCACTTGCAACCAATGGGTTTGACTCCTTCAGGTAAGTCAACTAGATCCCAACTTCATTTTTATACATAGAGGTCAACTCAATTTTAATTGCATCAAATCATTTAGAAGCATGAATACTATCTTTGGCTTCAGAAAATAACATTGGATCACCTTCTTCACCTATATCAAAATTATATTGTTGTAGATAAACTACATAGTCATCTGGTATAGCATGCTTCCTTTCTCTTTATGATCTTCTTAATGGCAAATTAATTATTAGTTCTATTGAGACGAGATTTATTTCAATCTCCATGTGAGGTACATATTCATCAGACTCTTGGTGACTTTCATCACTTTCTTGCATGGCAATTGTTGGAAAATGAATATTATTTTGAGGAGGTGAATCCTTATTATGGTCCTCCTCAAGTTTCACGTGTCTGGACTCCATACCAACGCTATGGGAATCATTCTCAATGAACCTAGCATTTAAGGTTTCAATCAATTTGGTACTCTTAGATGGGCAATAAAATCTATAACCTTTGGACCTTTCTGGATATCCAACAAATGAACAAGATACTACTCTGGGATCAAGTTTTCTTTCATGTGGACTATATAGTCTAGCTTCTGCTGCACAACCCCAAACACGCAAATGATTAAGACTAGGCTTTCTACCTGTCCATAATTCAAATATGTCTTGGAAACTGCCTTAGAAGGCACTCTATTCAAAATATATGTAGTAGTCTTTAAAGCTTCACCCCACAAGTATTTGGTAAGTCAGAATAACTCATTATAGACCTTACCATATCCAAAAGAGTACAATTTCTTTCTTCAAATACATCATATTGCTCAGGTGTACCTAGCATAGTATATTGAGCAATTATACCACACTCTTGTAGATATCTAGCAAATGGCCTTGGATTATGATCTGTTTGATCATACCTTCCGTAGTATTCACCATCATGATTAGATCGTACAACCTTAATTTTTTTTTTTTAATCAAGCTGACACTTAACTTCTATTTTATAAATTTTAAATACATCTAATGCCTTTGCCTTTTCACCAATCAAATACACATAGCCATAGCGAGAGTAATCATCAATAAATATTATGAAATACTTCTTACCACTAATGGTAGTGGTATGAAATGGGCCACAAATATCAGTATGAATAAGAGCTAAAAGCTCATTGCTTCTAGTAGTACTCTTATTTCTAGACTTGGTCATCTTACCTTTAGCACAATGATTACAAAAGCCAAAGTCCAAAAAATCTAATGTGTTCAGCACTCCCTCCTTGACCAACCTTTCCAGTCTTGCTCTAGAAATATGGCCTAAACGTTTATACCACAACATTGAAGAATGAATGTTAACAAGACTACGCTTGGTACTCACATTCAAAGATAAAAGAGATTGAGAAAACAATAGATCAATGTTCAACATGTAAAGATCATCACTCAAGGATCCCGAACCAACAAACTTAGAATTATAAAACAAGGAAAGAGTACCATTACATAAATGAGATTCATAGTTTAACTTGTCAAGTTTTGATATAGAAATGAGATTTCTAGACATAGAAGGAACAAAGAGTACATCATCTAAAATAAGGATAAAACCACTATCAAGGACTAGGTGAACCACACCAACAGCTCGAATAAGAGCTTCAACTCCATTACCCATTATGAGCATTGTTGCTGCTGAAATCTGTCCTTCGGCTCGAGCATGATTGGGATGCAGCATGGGCTCCCTCCTGGGCGGACCTGCAAGACAGTCCTCATGCGAGAGGTTGGGGGTGGCCCTCTGCGGAAGACCCTCCGACGTCCAAGTCAGTGGAGACCAGCAATCAACAAATATGGAGAGAAGGATCCCTGAGGAAGAGTTTCTCCGAGCTCTCATGGGAGCTTTTATGGTGGAGTGTGAGAACCGTGAATGAAAAATGGCGTAGAATAGCCATACCTGAGAGGCTTGAGGGTGGTAGTATTTATAGGCGGTCACCTGACTTCTTGGACGTGCTCTGGATAAGGTCTGAAAGTTGTTGGGATTCGAAACAGATTCGAATCAGGTTGTTACAGGGCCGGTAGGATCCATATATGGTTAGTTAGAGGATCGACGGCTAGAAGGCAGGAGAGCTGGCCGATGGCTCGAGACTCAGTGGCTGCGTGGTCCCTAGGTCACTATTGTAAGTCTAGGCCATGTCTTGCATGATTCCTTATTTGGAATCTTATTCTGTTACAGTGAATTTGAACTCTCCCTTCCGTAGAGGTGTTTTGAATGCTGTGGTTCAATCATCATGGCTGGCGAAGGTCGGCGGAGGTAGGTGCCGAGGCATAAGGGGCCAACGTGGCAGCCATAAATGCCTTAATGCATGGAAGAAAATAAGGCATTGAATTCCTTAAAGCAGGTGGATATACGTGGCTTTATGAGATCATAAATGCCTTGATGGAAAAGACATAGCGTGGTTGCGGCCGAGATATGTTGGCGAGCTATGCCGAAGTTGGCCGAGGCTGAGGCTGTCCGAGCTATGGAGGCTGAGTATGTTGAAGCTGGCTGAGGCTGAAGCTGGCCGAGCTATGCTGGCCGAGGTATGCTGGCCGAGCTATGCTTTCTCCTTTCTTTTTATTCCATTAAATGCTGGCCAAGTCATTATGACCATTTCTGCACCATTAAATGCTCTAGCTTATTGATTTGACTGCCGAATATTAATGAGGGGGCCCTTGGGAGAACCCACGCACATGACGTGGCCCTTTTTTCCCTCTTGTTCTCTTTCTTTATTATGAGGAGACTATTGTTGCTAGAATGTCGCGCCAGCACGCCAGCTGGCAAGTAGGGCATTTGGACTGGGCACGACCCCATTGCCGATGTGAGCGGTCAACAATGCAATGATGATTTTACCCTCATCATATGCCCCCCACTCCCTAGTCCGAAGTATAATTTCGGATATAGGGAGTAGAATTCTGGAGCAATCTTATTTAGGGGACGTGTCATTCGATCCTCTGTAGAGGAAGTATTTATCTCTGTGTAGGTTAGAGAAAGGCCTGGGTGGCCTCTTGCTAAAGTAAAATAAGGTGCTTTAGTTGCACTAGAGTGTCCGAGAAATTATCCAGCTGGGATGAAGCTTTAGTGCTGTATCGCTCGGATTGGCCGAGGCTGCAGAAATATATCACTCAGTCTTCGACCGAGGCTTTTGATAATAAGAGATGCACTCCGGCTCTAGCCGGGCTTTTGATGATAAGAGATGCACTCCGGCTCTGGCCGGGGCTTTTAATAATAAGAGATGCACTCCGGCTCTGGCCGGGGCTTTTGATAATAAGAGATGCACTCCAGCTCTGGCCGGGCTTTTATAATAAGAGATGCACTCCGGCTCTGGCCGGGGCTTTTTATGACCTGCTTCTCATTGTAACTTTCAAGGAGAGTTATAAAAATTTTACAGCCTTTTAAAAACTAAACTTAATTCAATGAATAAAAATGGGTCTAGAAAGAGCATACTTTTATGGATGAATTTATTACTCGGTTGTTGCCGAGCCTTCAGAAATATATCACTCGGTCTTTGGCCGATGCTCTGAAATTTATTACTCGGTTGTTGCCGAGCCTTTAGAAATATATTACTCGGTTGTTGCCGAGTCTTCCCAAGATGCTACTCGGTTGTAACCAAGGCTTCCAATATTAATTGCTACTCGGTTGTAACCGAGGCTTCAAATAATAAATTACTCGGTGTTGCCGAGCCTTCCAAGATGCTACTCGGTTGTAACCGAGGCTTCCAAATATTAATTGCTACTCAGTTGTGACGAGGCTTCAAATAAATTACTCCCGAGCCTTCCAAGATTATATTTTACTTGGTGCTGCCAAGGTTCGAGACCGTTACTCGGTTGTTGCCGAGCCTTTCAAATAATAAATTATTCGGTGTTGCCGAGCCTTCCAAGGTGCTACTCGGTTGTAACCGAGGCTTTCAAATATTAATTGCTACTCGGTTGTGACCGAGGCTTCAAATAATAAATTACTCAGTGTTGCCGAGCCTTCCAAGGTGCTACTCGATTGTAACCTAGGCTTCAAATAATAAATTACTCAGTGTTGCCGAGCTTTCCCAAAATGCTACTCAGTTGTAACCGAGGCTTCCAAATATTAATTGTTACTCGGTTGTAACCGAGGCTTCAAATAAATTACTCGGTGTTGCTGAGCCTTCAAATAATAAATTACTCAGTGTTTCCGAGCCTTCCAAGATTATATTTTACTTGGCGCTGCCAAGGTTCAAAGACCGTTACTCAGTTGTAGCCGGGCCTTCAAGATTAACAACAAACTTCTTTAGCTTTTAGCCGAGGGTTCTGATATGTCACTCGGTCTTGGCCGAGGTTTTAGATAAATAGGAGATGCACTCCGGCTCTGGCCGGGGCTTCCGATAGTGAGAGATGCACTCCGGCTCTGGTTGGGGCTTCCGGTAATAAGAGATGCACTCCGGCTCTGGCTGGGCCTTTCGATAATGAGAGATGCACTCCGGCTCTGGCCGAGGCTTCCGGTAATAAGAGATGCACTCCGACTCTGGTCGGGGTTTCCGATAATGAGAGATGCACTCCGGCTCTGGCCGGGGCTTCGGAGATCATTGCTCGGCCTAGCCAAGGTTCGGAGATTTATTGCTCGGCCCAGCCGAGGTTCGGAGATTTGTTGCTCGGCCCAGCCGAGGTTCGAAGATTTATTGCTCGGCCCAGCCGAGGTTTGGAGATTTGTTGCTCGGCCCAGCCGAGGTTCGGAGAATGGTTGCTCGGCCCAGCCGAGGTTCGAAGATTTATTGCTCGGCCCAGCCGAAGTTCAGAGATTTGTTGCTCGGCCCAGCCAAGATTCAGAGATTTCCTGCTTAAATAGATAGCTCGGTCGTGCCGAGGATTGGTAAGCAGCATCTATTTTCTTCACGATTTTTGGTGATATAATTGTCGTGGTCATGCCATGAATCATGAAAATAATATGCCGACAAAATTTAAGAAGGTGGGCCTGTAGAAGGCATACCCTATTGATGATATTTGTGGAGGTTGTCCAAATTCCACGTCCAAGGAATGGATCTTCCGCTTAGATCTTGCAGGTTGTAGGTGCCGGATCCGACGACTTCCGCCATTTGGTAGGGGCCTTCCCAGTTTGGAGCTAGCTTTCCTTGCTCTAGCGGTTTGGAGACGGATGCTTTCCGGAGGACAAGATCGCCGGGCGAGAAAGATCTCCCTTTGACTCTGGAGGCATGATAGCATCCATGGATAGGGGGTCCTATCTCCACAGGGATGATAGCTTCTACGCCGAAGGCCATCTGGAACGGGGTCCCGCATGTAGGAACTCTCTGGGTGGTGCGGTGGGCCCACTGGCCGAGGTTGAAGCTGGCTGTTGGACTTCTGTGAAGCATGGAGTCAAGAACTCCTTGTCTTGGCTTTATAATGTCATCCTTCCTCACGCAAAAGGTGCAAGGGGGCAACGTGGCAGCCATAAATGCCTTAATGATGGAAGGAGATAAGGCATTAAATGCCTTAAAGTAGGTGGATGCACATGGCCTTTATGAGGCCATAAATGCCTTGGTGCGCATAGCGCGGCTATGGAAGCCAATATGTTGTGCCAAGGCAGGGAGAAGGCGGAGCGACATCGAGTCGTGGCGAGAGGACACCGGAGAGAGGGATCAGGCCCGCCAAGATCTGGGGAGATCCTTGTCGCAACCCCCTTGCGGGGCTGGTCTGGCCTCCTTAGGTTGATGTGGGGGGTTTGCGACTCCATGCGGACCAGAAGAAGAAGTAGCTGGAGAAAGAGGAGCTACGACCTCTTTGGGGAGGCATGGAGTAGGGGCAGCTATGACTGGATGGAGAGCTGTAAGGTGCTCTTGAACCAGATGGTTCAGGGCTTGGACCTGCTGGACCAGGGTGGCGAACTGGTCCTGGGTCACTGGAATAGCTGGTGGCGACGGAGTCTCAGCTGGTAGCGACGGAGTCTCAGCTGGTGGCGGCGGCGGTGCCACGATACTCATCGGATCGGGTCTCTGGGAGGCGACCTGGTCTTGGGCTTCAGAAGTTGCCCTTCTCCGATTAGCCATTGGAGATGTTCTCTTCCAGATCGAGATCCTTGTCTCCTTTCTTCAAGTTTAATGGGACTTGAGGCCCTTCCTCTAGCGCCATTCTGTTGCTGCTAAAATTTGTCCTCCGGCTTGGGCATGATTGGGATGTAGCATGGGCTCCCTCCTGGGCGGACCTGCAAGATAGTCCTCACGCGAGAGGCGTTGGGAGTGGCCCTCTGCAGAAGACCCTCCGACGCCCAAGTCAGTGGAGACCAGCAATCAACAAATATGGGGAGAAGGATCCATAAGGAAGAGTTCCTCCGAGCTCTCGTGGGAGCTTTTATGGCGGAGTGTGAGAACCGTGAATGAAAAATGGGCATAGAATAGCCGTACCTGAGAGGCTTGAGGGTGGTAGTATTTATAGGCGGTCACCTGACTTCTTGGACGTGCTCTGGATGAGGTCTGAAAGTTGTTGGGATTCGAAACGGATTCGAATCAGGTTGTTACAAGGCCAGTAGGATCCATATATGGTTAGTTAGAGGATCGACGGCTAGGAGGCGGGGAGAGCTGGCCGATGGCTCGAGACTCAGTGGCTGCGTGGTCCCTAGGCCACTATTGTAAGTCCTAGGCCACGTCTTGGCATGATTCCTTGTTTTGAATCTTATTCTGTTACAGTGAATTTAAACTCTCCCGCGCCAGGTTCCGCATAGGTGTTTTGAACGCTGTGGTTCAGTCATCATGGCTGGTGAGGTAGGTTCCGAGGCACAAGGGGCCAACGTGGCAGCCATAAATGCCTTAATGCATGGAAGAAAATAAGGCATTGAATGCCTTAAAGCGGTGGATATACGTGGCCTTTATGAGGTCATAAATGCCTTGATGCAAAAGATATAGCGTGGTTGCGGAGGCCGAGGTATGTTGGCCGAGCTATGCCGAAGCTGAGGTTGTCCGAGCTATGAAGGCTGAGCTATGTTGGCCGAGCAACGCTGGCCGAGCTATGTTGGCCGAGCTATGCTGAAGCTGGCTGAGGCTAAGGCTGGCCGAGGTATGTTGGCCAAGCTATGCTAGCTGAGCTATGTTGGCCGAGATATCTCCTTTCTTTTTATTCCATTAAATGCTGGCTAAATGCTCCAGCTTATTGATTTGACTACCGGATATTAATGAGGGGGCCATTTGGAGAACCCACGTACATGATGTGGCCCTTTTTTCCCTCTTGTTCTCTTTCTTTATTATGAGAAGACTCTTGTTGCTAGAATATCATGCCAGCAGGCCAGCTGGCAAGCAGGGCATTTGGACTGGGCGCGACCCCATCGCCGATGTGAGCGATCAACAATGCAATGACGATTTTACCCCTCATCAAGCATCCTTTGGTTTGGTTTGATCTTCTGACTCCTTATGAAACCTGCATAGAATTGAAAATATGAATAGTGGCTCCTGAATCAATCCACCAGGTATTTGGTGGAACAGTGGCTAAATTAGATTCTTAACATACTAGACAATGGGTACTACCTTTCTTTGGTAACTAATTCTTGTAACTATTGCAGTCTTTCTTGAGATGGCCTTGTTTCTTGCAAAAGAAACACTGTACTCACTTTTTTCCTTTTGGCATGTGTACTCGACTGGATCCAGAATTAGTATTGGTCTTGGTGTCATACCCAATTTTGTTATATTTTTTATTCTTGTTCTTATTAGTAACTGATTTCTACCACATAATGTGCTTCTTCGAGCTTACTCGACTTAAGTCGATCTTCCTCTTAGCACACATGCCAATTAATTCTGTCAGCTTCCACTTCTCCTTTTGTGCATTATAGGTAGTTTTGAAAACATCAAAATGTATAGCAAGAGAGTTCATAATGAAGTGGATTAAAAATGAGTCATTAACTTCCATATCCATATTCTTTAATTGACTTGCAATATTATTTTCATGATATGGTCTCTCACCCCACTATGTCCATCGTAGGTTATAGTCACTAATTGTGTCATTAGCTCATTAGCCAATGGTGCATCAGGAATGGCTTCCCTAATGTATTTAGAAATATTATTCTTTATGTACATTAGGCTTAAACGGTTAGATCTCTCCCACCGTTTCTATTCTTTTTTCACCTTTGGACCACTAGTGACAGTGTGTCGAGGTGGCTCATCCATTTGAAAGGCTAAGTCCAAGTCTTCTACCCCTAGGTTAATCAATACTTCATCTTTTCAGTCTGAGAAATTAGACCCAGTCAAGGCCTTCGCACACGGTAATGAACCAACTAAAAAGAAAATAACATCATGAAATAAGCATCACATACAATAAATAATAAGGCCACATAATTAAACAATTTAATTGATGGAGAAGTCAACTAAATTTTTTAGAATTAATCAACATACCTCATAACAATTAATTCTGAATGGAATCAACATCACATACAATAATTTATCCTTTGAGACAAAACTATATATGTTAGTCTCCCACTAGTCTTGACCATTGTTTATCTCTCTAAACACCAACTCCATTATTATTAAAATTTAATCAATTAAGTCATTTGGTGAACATTAATCAATATAATTTAATAATATTGGTGCCTTGGATTATGATGATTTATTTCCCCACAAACTATCAATTAATACAAATGAAAAAGATAAGATATATATATATATATATATATATACTATCAACATAAAGTCAGAACACCCCTCCTCTTATTCACTTTCATCCAATTAACGGCCTGTATACACTACAAGAAAATGTTAAAATAGTGACAAAAATTAGTGATGAAAATTTTTATCACTAAATTGTGATGGTTTAGTAACAAAATAGTGATGAAAATTAAAATTAGTGATGGATTAGTCTATCCGTCACTAAACCATCACTAAATTAGTGATGAATGGAGCAATCCATCACTAATTTAGTGACGGATTGCCCTTCCATCGCTGATCCATCATAAATTAGCGACGGAAGAGTAATCCGTCACTAAATTAGTAACAGATTAGTGATGGAATTCTCTTCCATGACTAATTCATCATAAATTAGTCATGGATGGGACAATCCATCACTAAATTAGTGACGGATTGTCCCATCCATCACTAATCCATCATAAATTAGTAACGAAAGAGTAATCCATCACTAAATTAGTGACGAATTAGTGACGGATTGCCTATCTAAATATTTACTCTAAATTTTTAAAAAAAATTGTGACAAAAAAGTCATGTCCGCATATGCCAGTTACGTGCGCCACCTCCTATGCGCGTCCCAGCCACATGTCTGCCTCTCAGCGCACGCCATACACATCTGCTACTCAGCCTGCACGCGAGCCTATCATGGCCAGCGCGCATTTGCATCAATCGGCCAGTCTCTTCGGCCGCACAACCTTGCCTGTGTTCGGTGCCCCTTGCGCCGTGTTTGTGCGTGCCCAGTGCCGTGTCTGCGTGTGCATGCGCCTGTGCATGACTGCACTTGGCTACACGTGCATCCCTAATTTAGTGATGAATTGCGCTTTCGTCACTAATCCATCATAAAATTAGTGACGGATGGGGTAATCCGTCACTAATTTAGTGACGGATTGCCTTCCGTCACTAATCCATCACAAATTAGTGACGGAAGAGCAATTCGTCATTAAATTAGTGATGGATTTCTCTTCCGTCACTAATCAGTCACAAATTAGTGACGGATGGGATAATTCGTCACTAAATTAGTGACGAATTGCCTTCTGTCACTAATCCGTCACAAATTAGTGACAAAAGAGTAATCCGTCATTAATTAGTGACAAATTAGTGACGAATTAGTGACGGATTGCCTATCTAAATATTTACTCTAATTTTTTTAAAAAAATTGTGACGAAAAAAGGTGCGTCCACATATGCTAGTTACGTGCGCCGCCTTTCATGAATGTTTCAGCCATGTGTCTGCCTCCCGGCGCGCGTCATACACATCTGCTACTCGGCTTGCGCGCGCTTGCCATAGCCCGCGCGCATTTGCATCAATCGGCCTATCTCTTCGGCCGCACAACCTTGCATGTTAAATATGTCTTGAATTTTATATATCGGGCCCAGTTTTTTGACCCGACCCGATATACTTGTTGGGCCCGGACCAAACCGGTCCGCTAGGGTTTTATTTTATGAAAGTATTTTTTTGGGGAGTATATATATAGATATACATGTGAAAACTTTTGTAAGGGTTTTGTAAAGGGTTTTGAGCCCTCCTCCTCCTCTCTTGATAATGGAACTTTGTTTGCCTTGCCCGTGGATGTAGATCACCATGATCGAACCACGTAAATTCTTTGTGTTCATTTGTTTGTTTATTGCTTTGATTTGTTTATTGATCTGATTTCCGTAACAAACTGGTATCAGAGCTTTTGGTTTGGAAATAATTTTGTTGAAAAAAAAGGAGAAAAGAGTTACCCTAATCCGCCTGCCGCCTCCCCTGTTTCTTCCTCTGCGCCTGGCCGCTGTAGAGGGATCCAGCGTGGAGCAGCTTTGTGAGGAGAAGCCAGACGCTCGGGTTCCGGCTTTGTGAGATCGTGAGGGAAAAGAAGCGGCTGTTTCGTCCGGTCTCGCGTTAGATCTGATCTCCGCCTCGGAATTGACGTGTGGCCGTCGCCTTTTTCCTCTGCTCTCTGTTTCCTGCCAAGATCCCTCCGAGCTACTCTTCTGGCCTTCGTTCTCGTCGCTCTCTTTTCGGTAGTGGCGGACGATCCCGATATCCTGTACAAGTCTGGCTGAAGGAGGGTGGTTTGCTTGAGGGGTGTTCTTGGGCGTTGTGAGGTTGGATCGCAAGAGGAAGAGTAGGAGGAAATTCCACCACCGAAGCCCTTCTTGTATCTCCAGTAGAGACCTGGGCCAGAGACGCAGAGAGCGGAGGCCACAGCGAACAACACCAGGCAGCACTTCATGCACACCCCCGACCGCCGTGACCCGCCTGACATCTCCTCTTGCCCTCGCTCTCTCGTGCTCTCGCTCTCCCGTCTGCCGTCAACGGCCCGCGCGTGAGAACGTTTCCTTGTGACATCGATCGCGACATCCAATCCTTTTTTTGAGTTCCTCTGTTTCTTCCGCTGCCTCCTCTGTTTCTTCCGCTGCGCCACGTTGAGGGGGGATACGGCGGCGGCGAGCTCCTCTCCTACCTCTGCTTTGGTGGAGGCATTGATGAACTCCCTGATTCCCTCTTGGTTTTGACAAGTCCGTGAACCAGATCCGTGAAGATCTGATCTCCTTGCTGCTTAAACAAATCAAAGTGGAGTTTTCAAGCGGTTGCTTCAGAACAGCGTGAAGCTGTTGGATGCTGAGAAAGTGGGAAATCAAGTGGAGTCGGCCAGTGATGCGAAAAAAAAAATTGGAAAATTTCCTTTGGTGTTGTGCTTGTCGAAGAAGTTCCTTGACCTTGCTTCAGCTTCAGAGACAGTTCAGGGCAATAGGAAAGTTCTGTTTGGTTTGCATGATGGTTTTCTCAAATTGGAGAAGGATTTAGAGAAATCTGGAGTTCATATCTCAGTTTAGCATCTAGAAAAGGGGAATTTTTTTTGTGACAGCAATCGCGACTCTTCTCCTGTCTCCCGATCCGACGCGCTAGGCGTATCTGCCGTGAAGAGGAAGCGGTTGTTCCGTTCGTGAAGCTGTTCCAGGATCTCTTCTTCTTCTTCAATCAAAACAAAAAAGATCATTTCGTTCTTAGAAATTTTTGGGATGTCATCTTTGAAGTTTCAGATTGCTCCATTTGATGGACAGAATAACTTTGGATTATGGAGAATAAAGATGAAGGCTTTATTGAAGCGAGAGGGTTCTGTTAGGGCACTGGATAATAATTATACAGATGACATGACCACAGCTGAGATTGAAGAGATGGATGAGAAGGCACATAGTGCGATTCAGTTGTCTCTAGAAGACAATGTTTTGCGAGAAGTCGCAGATGAGGAAACAGCGGCCGGTCTCTGGAAGAAATTGGAAAGTCTCTACACGAAGAAATCTTTAACATCGAGACTTTATTTGAAGCAGCGTCTTTATACCCTAAAGATGCGAGAAGGTACGCCTATTAAGGAACACTTGAATGAGTTTAATAAGATTGTTATGGATATGAAAAATCTAGATATTAAACTCGAGGATGAAGATCAAGCTTTGATCGTGTTATGCTCTTTGCCTGCCTCATACGAAAATTTTGTGAACTCAATGCTTTATGGACGTGAATCCATAACTCTAGAGGATGTTAAAGCATCCTTGAATTCTGCAGAATTGAGAACAAAATTGAATGGAAATACTAGTGGAGACAGGGCAGATGGTTTATTCGTGAGAGGTAGGGCCAAGAAGAAGGATAAAGCTTTTAGAAAGAAATCTGTTGGTCGTTCAAATCTAGGCCACCTGGAGATACGACGAACATTGAGTGCTACTATTGTCACAAGAAAGGACATTACAAGTCAGATTGTCCTGTGCTCAAGAGAAAGGATAAGCAACGTAGTCAACGTCAAGATGCGGCGAATGTTGCTGAGAAAGATGAGTCTAGTGTGTCAGACATAGTTCTTACGACATGCTCTGTTGTTAGTCTTTCAAACGATGTTTGGATAATGGATACAGGAGCATCATATCACATGTGCCCAAATAGGGAATGGTTCACCACATACGAACCATTGAATGGTGAATCAGTTTTTATGGGAAATGATGCAGTATGCCAAATTGTGGGAATTGGTACTGTTCAGATTAAGTGTCATGACAAAGTTGTGAGAACCTTGACTGAAGTTAGGCACATACCAGACTTAAAGAGAAACCTTATTTCTTTGAGCTGTTTGGATTCCATTGGGTGTATGTACTCAGGTGGAGGTGGAGCTCTAAAAGTCACCAAAGGCAATCTAGTTGTGATGAGAGGAAACAAGGTGAATCACTTGTATCATCTACAGGGTAGCACAGTTGTGGGTTCTTCGATTGGCACAGCAAATTCTGTTTCTGCTGATGATAGAACAAAATTGTGGCATATGCGTTTGGGCCATATGAGTGAGCGTAGCATGACAGTTTTGAGTAAACGTGGTTTACTATGTGGTGAGCAGACAACCTCACTAGATTTCTGTGAGCACTGTGTTCTTGGCAAGCAGTGCAAGGTCAGTTTTAGTACAGGCACACATTCAATGAAGGGTACACTCGACTACATACATTCTGATTTATGGGGACCGGCACAGGTTCCATCTAAGGGTGGTGCTCTTTACTTTGTGACATTTATTGACGATTATTCCAGAAAAGTTTGGGTTTATTTTCTGAAAAGAAAAAGTGAAGTGTTTGAAACCTTTAAGAAGTGGAAAGCCCTTGTTGAGAATCAGACAGGGAAGAAGATCAAACATCTGAGGACCGATAACGGTCTTGAGTTCTGTGGTGGTGATTTTAATGAATTCTGTGCAGATGCAGGTATCGTTCGACACCGTACAGTCAGGTACACTCCACAGCAAAATGGAGTGGCAGAAAGGATGAACAGAACTTTATTGGAGAGGGCAAGATGCATGCTCTCTAATGCTGGCATGGAAAAGGCTTTTTGGGCTGAAGCAGTTAACACGTCTTGCTATCTGGTTAATCGCTCTCCTTCAACAGCAATTGAATGCAAGACACCTTTTTGAGATGTGGTCAGGTAAGCCTTGTGATTATTCAAATCTAAAGGTTTTTGGATGCCCTGCTTACTATCATGTTAAGGATGGTAAACTTGAACCTAGAGCAAAGAAGTGTATCTTTGTTGGTTATGCTGATGGCGTGAAGGGTTATCGTCTGTGGTGCATGGAACCTGATTCACCTAAATTCATTATTAGTAGGGATGTTACTTTTAATAAAAAGTTTATGCTAGATCAAAGGAATGTTGTTGATGAGTCTGCAGGAAACCATGAGAGTGATACAAATGAGATGGAGGTTCAGGTTGAGCTTCGAAAAAAGGGCTCTCAAAATGATTTGAGCGAGCAAATTGTTACTATTGATTCTAGTTCAGATGAGGAAGCTCCAGATGAGGTGGAGCAGCCATACTCTATTGCTACTGGCAGAGAAAAGAGGGAGATTCGAGCCCCTCAAAAATATGGGTTTTCTGATCTGGTGGCTTATGCCCTTACGACAGCAGAAGATATGGGTATTCAGGAACCATCTACCTATACTGAAGCTGTTACTTGTTCGGAATCAGAAAAGTGGACTGTTGCTATGGCTGAAGAACTGGAATCACTTCACAAGAACCAGACTTAGGACTTGGTGCCATTGCCTAAAGGAAAAAGAGCCATTGGGTGTAAATGGGTCTTTAAGAAAAAGGAAGGTATTCCAGGTGTTGAAATTAGTAGATGCAAGGCAAGACTTGTAGCTAAAGGTTACAATCAGAGGGAGAGAATTGATTATGATGAAGTATTCTCTCCTGTTGTGAAACACACTTCTATTTGTGTGTTGCTGGCTATAGTTGCTCAATTTGACTTAGAGCTTGAGCAACTCGATGTGAAGACAGCCTTTTTGCATGGTGAGCTTGAGGAGACTATTTATATGGCCCAGCCTGAGGGCTATTATGTAGAAGGCAAGGAAGACCATGCTGCTGATATGCTGACCAAGATAGTTTCCGCCAACAAGTTTAAGCATTGCTTGGACTTGATTGGCATGCTTGTTTGAGGTTTGCTCCTTATGGGGCTTGGTGGCGAGGTGAATGAAAGTTCTATTTTGTTTTGAAGTGGATATGTTTTTTTTCGTTGCATCCCTTGTTTCCTACACCGAGTTAGGTCACGTAGGCTTAGGGATGCTGGGAGAACATGTTCGACTTCTAGTTTGTTAAATTCAAGCCAAGGTGGAGATTTGTTAAATATGTCTTGAATTTTATATATCGGGCCCGGTTTTTGACCCGACCCGATATACTTGTTTGGCCCGGACCAAACCGGTCCGCTAGGGTTTTATTTTATGGAAGTATTTTTTTGGGGAGTATATATAGATATACATGTGAAAACTTCTGTAAGGGTTTTGTAAGGGTTTTGGAGACCTCCTCCTCTCTTTTGATAATGGAACTTTGTTTGCCTTGCCCGTGGATGTAGATCACCATGATCGAACCACGTAAATTCTTTGTGTTTCTTTGTTTGTTTATTGCTTTGATTTGTTTATTGATATGATTTCCGCAACATTGCCTGTGTCCGGCGGCCCTTGCGCCGTGTCTACGCGTGCCCAGTGTCGTGTTTGCTCATGAACGTGCCTGTGCATGACTGTACTTGACTGCGTGCGTATCTCTAAATTGGTGATAGATTGCTCTTTCGTTACTAATCCGTCACTAAATTACTGACGGATTACCTTCCGTCACTAATCCATCACTAAATTAGTGATGAAAGAGTAATCCGTCACTAAATTAATGATGAATTAGTGACGGATTATCTATCTAAATATATATTTTTTAATTTTTTTTTAAAAAATTATGATGAAATTATTATTTTGGTGTGTCTAATTCAGTGACAGAATTCCGTCACTAATTAGTGACGAAATTATTATTCCATCACTGACCCCTTCCATGTGAACGCAGCGAGGCTCTCACGATCTCCGCTCTGTCCTAGACTTTTCCATCAAAGCAACCGAGGGAAAGTGGGGGAGGAAGAGATGGGAGGAGATCGGAAGGTCGGGATGGCAATGGACTTCTATAAGAACAGCAAGAGGGCACTCGGGTGGGCCATCAACAACCTCCTCGACGGGCTTGGGGACCAGACAATACCGGGGAGTGAAGAGGAGGATACATTGTCCGTCGGACCGGAGCCATCGGTTGCAAGCTCGATCAGCGATAGCAGCAGCATCGCCAGTGCCACCGACGAGTTCTCGAGCTTTGACGCGTATTCTGAGACCGGGACTCCAAGCTCCGTGGCAAGGCCTGCTTTGACTTTGAGTGTGGGTGTGCCGCCGACCATCGCTGAACCAGAGGTTTAGGGAAGCCGGGCCAGTTCAAGAAGTGGTGGTGGGCGCAGCGTGTTCTTGACGAGTAATGTGCCACTCTGGGGCCATGTGTCCATTTGCGAGTGGAGGCCGGAGATGGAAGATGCTGTGGTGGCGGTGCCTTGCTTCTACGAAATCCCTCTCCGGAGGCTAACCAGTGATTGTTTTGTGGATGGGATGGATCCGAGTTTGATTACCTTGCCTGCCCACTTCTTCGGAGTCTATGATGGTCATGGCGGCGCCCAGGTGATCCAATTCCTCTTTCCTTTACTTCTTGGGTTCTATTTGTTCATGTCATATGGGATTGCTTGGTTTGAAGCTTTCCTCTATATCTCTTAGGTTGCTAATTACTGTCGTGATGGAGTTCATCTCGCTTTGGTAGAAGCGCTGAGAAATGTAGCCCAAGGTATGGGAGGAGTGGGTGGAGGTGCTTGGAAGCAGCAGTGGGAGAGGTTGTTTGTTGATTGCTTCAGAAAGTTGATGATGAGGTGGGAGGCAAAGTAAGCTGACAGAATGTAGGAGTTGCTACTGATGCACCACCGGAACGGAGACCATTGGATCAACAGCTGTGGTTGCTGTTATCTGTTCTTCACATATCATCATTGCAAACTGTGGGGATTCGAGGGCTGTCCTTTGTCGAGGCAAACAGCCTGTGCCTCTTTCGGAGGATCATAAAGTAAGGCATGTGCTTGTTGTTTTGGTAGTGTGTGTATTTCCCCCTCTAGTTTGTGTCAAAAAGATGAAAATTCTGCAAGAAATTGATTGTTTCTTTAATTCTTCAGCCGAACAGAGAAGATGAGTATGCGAGGATTGAAGCAGAGGAAGGCAAGGTCATACAATGGAATGGATACCGTGTATTTGGTGTTCTTGCTATGTCCCATTTGATTGGTATGTATAATTTTCTCTTAGGAGAACAACATTAGCGATGATGAGGAAACATCACAAAAAAAATTACACTTTTTCTCCTTTTTTCCCCCCTAACATGGCGATTCTTTATAATACTTAGTCAATCATTAAAGGTTATGTTTATCAAATTTGTAGTATACATACATAATTGGATGAGGATGAAAGGATCACCACATGAAAGTGGTCACTTAATAAGGTGTACCGACTATTGCCAAACACTTTTTTGGTGTTGAAATATATTTCAAGTAAATGTGGTTGTTCTATGATTAAAGATGGTATGAAAATGATGCCAAGGTGCTTTTTGATTTCGATGAAGTTGATAGGTAATTGAGTATAAAATCTTCAATATTAAGTACGAGGAAATCTCAGGGCTTGTGCATGATTGGATGGTTTTTCATCTATCATCACAACTTTGAGTCTATCAGTAGTTATTTATAATTTTTTTATTTAGTTAAATTAGATCATTGGTCTAAAGGTGCATTCCTTTGTGAACCAATTTTCTTAGCTAGTCAGTCAACTTGTCAACAAACCGAAGAATGCGTACAAATTTAAGTTATCTTTTTAAGCGGTTTGCTTGAACATGTGCATATTGTGCAATTTATATGAATTTCCAGTTGTGTTATTTGTTTCCATTAGTTGCAACTCACCCGAATCTCACTTTCAAGCAACAGGAGTTTCTAGTATTTTCTTGAGCTATTTGAGGATCGCCGTGGGTCACCTATTGGCTTTATTGGAAGCTTCTAGGCAGTATTATCAATAGCAAACAACTCTCTCAAAACTCATAAATGCAATATATTAGCCAGAAAATGTTGCCATGTTTGTGTTCAGTGGCCTTCTTGCTAATTATTATGTTCATCCTAATTGTCATGTTTCTTCTATATTTTTTGTTAGGACACTAAGATAAATTGTTATTTCACTGGAAGATCAAAAAAGGTGTTATTCACTCGAAGAGAAGCAAGCAGACTATCTTGTGCCACATTTGGAACAAAGTTCCAAGCATCAGTATAATCATACCTTTCGAGTTATAGAAAACTTATTCTTGAATTTACTTTTATCTTGTTATTCTACTATATGTTTCTCCCATCTATTGCCAAATAAATTTTGATAATAGCATATCAATAATGTTAGCCACCATCACCATGAGCACAAGAAGCTTGCATATTAAAAATATAGTGAAGATGATCACTCAGTTGAAATTTATGCAACTTCTTTAGAGCACCAAGTCTTGTTTATGTTTATATTTATTGTAGCGAGATTTCCATTTATGGGTCACAACAAAGGGAAAGTGATTCCATCTAATGATGGAGATTGGAGTACAGTTGGCACATATGTATTTTGTTGCTATGAATTTATGCATGCTTGGCTGTTGCAAGCAATTTTGTTTTTCTTTTTATTTCATATGAAGAAATGTTAGTTTATTTTGTAATATATACTGGTTTGTATTAGTTCCTTGTTGTTGTACAAGGTATGCTATGTTGATGATAGGTTAGGGGATTTCTGTGAGAACTTTAACTATCTTTTGCTTAGGTATCAATCTTATCACATTAATCAAGCAGTATTGCTAGCCATGTGTCTTTATCGGACTTAAGTGCATCAACAATTAAAATATTTGTATCATTCTGATTTTGTATCAAGTTGATGCAGATCCAAAATTGTCATGTACATTATTCAACACCCAATTCTAATTTTATCTGTTTTTTGATTGTAGGTGGTCTTTCATTTTTGCTGCATTGAAGGTTGTGAAGTTCTTAGAACCACTTTCCCTTGCACAATAATCATAAGCAATCACCAAAGAATCTATTGGAGATAAATATATTATTTTTTATTTGAAGTTCCGTGATATTTACAGGCACGTTTTTTGTGTTTCTTCATAATATAGTGATATTATAAGTATATTTTGTGTTTCTTCAAAATAATAGAGCAGTCCAAAATATAAAGATATTATATGTTTATCTTTGAATGCATAACGTATTATAACTGATCACCTCAAGCTTTTAGTATTGATCAACACTAAACTTACTTTGTACATGCAGGTATATAGATCCAGTGCTTTGCTCATGCAGTAGTTAGGGAGTTCTTTGTATTGTCTTGTCAAAAGATTAACAGGCACAAGTTAGAAAATTGAGGCAGAATGAATCTACTGTCAGATTGAGCAAAACAATGGAGCAGAGTGAATGATAGCTGATACTCTGTTGCTATATCAATGGTAACATAGCATTGAACCGGATCCTGAAAAGGATTCAGAGGTATTTGTGTATACCTAATTTAGATGAGAAATATGCACTAACTGTTATGTTGGAGAGGATATCTTTATGGTTATTGAGTTTGAGTTGGAGACTTTAGCTCATCCATATATGAGAATAACCCTACTCCATTTAATTGGTAATTTGTGGTATCCCAGCACTTGAATTTTATGTGCAGTTGCCCTACAAGCCTGCCAACTTCAGCCCTCAGTCTCCTCTTGTTGACTGAATCATAAGTTCTAGTACTTAAATTATGCTTTCCACCCTGAAGACAATATCATAAAATAAGGTATAGCTGGGCTCCAGTTTGGCTCATAAAATAATTTTTGTATTTGAAATATGAAAGGAATTTTAAGTTGGATCAGCATCATAAGACGACATAAACCTTCTTAGTATTAATAAGCTGAACATTAACATTTATAAAATATTTGTTCAAAATTTTGAGATTCTACTTCAGATTCCGTGACAGAGAAATTGTCCATTATATCTGCACATATTTTTATTCATGCATCACAAGAACGGGAATCGTTTCAATTGTAACTCTATGCAGCGAGATGTCTGTTGGAAATGAATGCTTAGTTTGTTAATTTCTTTGCTATTGCAGGTGTGAAGGATGCCGATGCCAGATGGATTGGATGGGCTGGTGTAAATGTGCCAGATGAAGTGGGACAAAGAGCACTTACAAGGGCCTTGGCAGAGAAGGTCCACTTGCTTGCATATATTTATTTGTTTATCTATTTGTTTATATTTCTGAAGGAACCTTGTTGCCTGGTAGACTTCCTGGTAATTTCTTAATGCATGCTTTTGCCTTTTCAATTACCTCGTGTAATGCTATTATTTTATTTGTAGCAGAGATGCATTCCAGTATTTCTTGATGAAGAGATAGTACATCAGTACTATAATGGATACTGCAACAATATCTTGTGGCCACTCTTTCGCTACCTCGGGCTTCCACAAGAAGATCGGCTTGCAACAACTCGAGCAGCTTTCAGTCCCAGTTTGATGCATACAAAAGGGTGAACCAGATGTTTGCTGATGTTGTGAACCAGCATTATAAAGAGGGAGATGTTGTTTGGTGCCATGATTACCATTTAATGTTCCTTCCTAAATGCCTCAAGGAGTACAACAGCAAGATGAAAGTTGGCTGGTTTCTTCAGACACCATTCCCATCCTCAGAAATTCACAAGACCTTGCCATCTCGCTCAGAGCTATTGAGATCTGTTCTTGCAGCTGATATAGTCGGGTGAGCAAATTTATTCTTTTGGTTCTTGGGGTAGCATGTTTGTTGCACATGACTTGGCACTCCATGAAACCGTATTCCATTGAAACAATCAATTTTTCTTCCACATGGCACACATTTTCAAAAGAATCTGCATGCTTGTGAAATTGAATGTGGATAACAATCATGCATGTGCAAGTGCTCTCTCTTTCCTTCCTATACACATGTAGTGTGACCATATGGAAATTTTACAGATATTCTATTCTGGTTTGTTTGGCCTTGTTATGGCGCATGACTGAGTGGATTGCAAAAAGAGCACCGGTACTGCATGATGAGTGTTATTGTCAATAGTATTTCATGGAGTAATATGGTTTGCTTGAACTCCTGTGCACTATACGATGGCTTTGCTTTCTTGTTTGCATATGATCAAGCGATGCCTTTCCATAAATTATCCTCTTTTGTTTGCAATTGTATATCTTCTCTGGCTATGATGATGGTCATTTGACTATTAAAATACTGCAGCTAATATTCAATTTTAATGTTATTTTATAAATGTTAATGTTCAGCAAGGGATGCTGGAATAGGATAATTTTAAGTTGGGTTGAGGCTGCCAGTGGCCAGGTCTTCCCTTTAGCTTGACAGGGTTGCCTTGATTTAAGCTGGGAAGGCCTGGTATGATGGCCAAAAGGCTAGCCCTAGGATGACAATTAATGTCTTGCATACCAGCTTCAGATTTTTATCTCTGACTAAAATAAAGTTTACATGAACTGAATACGGACACAGCATATACTTGTATTAATATACTAAAATAAAGTTACAAAATCTAGTGCTTGTTTTGCAGGGACTGCAGTCGCAGCAACCTGCTTGCTTTAATTGGAAGCTGCAGGTGCGTTAACAACACACAACTGACCTGATGGGTGGAAGTTACATGGGCACCTCACTTGCTGCGGTTTGTCCTATGGATGATTCAGCCATAGGATGAGATGCCACAATTGAGGCCCAGGTGTAACTTAAAATGCATGGGACCTGCATAAAATTTGGAAACAAGGTGGGCACACAAGGAGCTTTGATACCAAATTGATGAAGTAGAGAATACTTTCAATAAGAAAAATAACACTCTCTTATTATGGAGATGTAGAGGGAATACATCTTTTGGGTCTCTCTTATTTTTCATCATCATCATCTTCTTCTTCTACATTTCATGGGCAAACACCTCCCATATTTATAAACATCTAGATGTCTTTCATATACCACTATTTAATACATACATAGAAAAACTAAAAGACATTTGCAAAAATTAAGAGTCAATTACAAAATATTAAGAGTCAATTTTAAATTTCTGAACCATCTTATCTTTTCAAAATGACTCTTCCTTTCTCCAAGAAACCTTTGGTCTTTTCAAGAGTGATTCTTCCTTTCTCCCATGAAGTCTTTGGTCTTTCAAGAGTGCATTAAAATAAGTTTAATATTTCAACATTTCTCCCGTAAACTTTTTTTTCTTGGTGCCATGACTCCAAGCATCTTTCTCAGCTTTTAAAATCTTCACCTTTGAGTGATTTTGTAAATATATCAGCAATTTGCTCATTTGATTTACAGTACACAACCTTCACAATACCTTTCTTAACTTGATCACGAAGAAAATGAAATCTTGTGTCAATGTGTTTGCTTCTTCCATGTTGAACTGGATTCTTAGCTAGTTCAATAGCAGACTTATTATCAACATATATCTTCATAGGCTCCTTTGTGAATGACTCAATTCTTTCAATAAGTTGCGCAACCATATGGCCTTACAAGCACTTGATGCTGCTGCAACATACTCTGCTTCACATATAGATAATGCAACAATGGATTGTTTCTTTGAGCTCCAAGAAAAAGCATTAGCACCAAAATAAAATATAACCAGAAGTGCTTTTCGTTCATCAAGATCTCCTCCCCAATCACTATTAGAAAAACCAATTAAACTTGCATCATTGGAATGAGTATAAAACATACCATGATCAAGAGTTCCTTTGAGGTATCTTAGAATCCTTTTTGCTGCCATCCAGTGTGACTCCTTTGGATGTTCCATATATCTACTAATCAAACCAACTCCATAGACAATATCAGGTCGGCTTATAGTAAGATAACGAAGACTTCCAACAAGGCTTTTGAAGAGAGATGAGTTCACCTCCTTTCCTTCTCCTTCTTTACTAAGCTTGGCTCCATAAGCAACTGGGGTGTTTACTTCTTTGCAGCACTCCATTTTGAATTTTTGTAGAATATTTTTAGCATAACTTTCTTGAGAAATGAAGATGCCATCTTCACTTTGCCTTACTTCAATGCCAAGAAAATAAGACATCAAGTGTCCTCCCATCATTTCGAACTCCTTGCTCATGGTTGCTTTGAACCCATATATCATTTCCATGCAATTACCTGTCACAAGTAAGTCATCCACAAATAGACATATAATTAAAATGTCATCTCCTTTTTTCTTTACATAAATAGCATGTTTAGGAGTATTTGTTGAAACCACAATCTTGAAGATAGTGATCAATTCGAGCATTCCAAGCTCTCGGTGCTTGCTTTAATCCATACAAAGCTTTGTGTAACTTATACACTTTATCTTCCATGCCTTTATGGATATAGCCCTCAGGTTGCTCAATATAGACTTCTTCTTCAAGGTAGCCATTGAGAAATGCCGACTTTATATCCATTTGATATATTTTCCACTTGTGATGAGATGCAAGTGAGAAAATGAGCTTTATTGAATCAAAATGGGCTATAGGCGCGAAAACTTCATCATATTCGAGCCCTTGTGCTTGAAGCCTTTGGCAACCAAACGAGCTTTGTATTTTTCTACCTCTCCATTAGCAGTGCGCTTCACTTTATACACCCATTTGACGCCTATCGCCTTTTGTCCTTTTGGAAGTGAAGTCAACTCCCAAGTATTATTCTTTTCTATGGCAAGAATCTCCTCCTCCATTGCTTTTCTCCATTCAACTTTCTGCATAGCTTCATCAAATGTTAGAGGTTCAATATCAGCAAATAAACAATATAAATCAACTTGTTCAACTTCTTCTGTTTCATCATAAAGATCACTAATACTTCTAAACTTTCTTGTTGACTCTTCAGGGCTTATAGAACTTCTTGAGGAAGTCGGTGTAACTTGTGGTGATGAAGATGATCTTGCTGGTGACAAGATTGGTTGAGTAGCTTCCTCATTTGTATTCCCCTCAGCTTCATTATAAGGTGTTATATATTTGATATGAATCTTTGTCATTCCAATCCCATACTCCATCTTCATTGAAAATCACATCCCGACTGATGATGACCTTATTTGTCATTGGATTATACAATTTGTAGGCTTTGAATTGCTCACTATATCCTATGAAGATGCATTTTTGGCTTCGATCATCAAGCTTCTTCCTCTTTCTTGTGGTACTTGGGCATAGGCAATACACCCAAAAATCATATGGCTTATTCCTGGTTTGTAGCCACTCCAAGCTTCTTCTGGTGTCATACCTTTGATGGCTTTTGTTGGACTTCGGTTGATAAGATATGCTGCACATGCCACCCCTTCAGCCCAAAA
>UESW01001847.1:276870-342948 GCA_900491605.1 Calamus simplicifolius
AAATTACGGAATCCACGTGGCCTCCAAGAGTAGCCTCTTGCTAAATCTATGCGTTACCAGGGCAACCATAACCACAACTTTTCAAACAGACCATTACATGTCCCCTTCTGTCTGATGACGCGCCTGATGCTGCTAAGGACCGTCGACGGCAAGGAGGATGGGGGTGAGTCGACCTTCGAGTGGGTTTCATTGTTTCCATTTCTGGCGAAGGTTGCTAACCTGGAGGCTTGCTTTCTCGACATTGTCCATATTCTGGCTTCGGACCTGGAAGATGAGATTGATAGCTGGAGAAGATGGCTGTCATCGTCCGCACTTTCCACCGCTGGGTCCCCCGAAGCTTTCATCCAAGAGTTCCGGTGCGCCAGCATTCTAGGGGAAATCCAGATAGTCGTCTGGCCTTCCGGTGCCACATCGTCAAATTCTTGAATCCTTGTGCAAAGGGTTTGGCGCTTGGTAAGCCCTGGCTGGTTAATGGACAGCCTATGGCATTGGAGAGCTGGAGAGCAGACTTCATTCCGGCTGAAGACGTTGTTGCGTCGTCTCTCATTTGGATTCGGCTGCCAAACCTGCCTTTGGAGTATTGGTCGGATGCAACCCTTTCTTCCATTCTTGCTCCGGCCAGCAGCTTCGTCTTCTTCGATCCTCCTACTGTGGCTCGTAGCAGAGGGGGTTATGTGAGGGTCTGTGTCAGAGTTGACCTGCTACGCTCACCTGCGGCCGGGTGTCCGTGTGAGGGGGTCCAATGCTCCCTTTTGGCAACTGTTCATCTACGAACAGTTGGAGGGGTTATGTTGTAGTTGTGGAACCTTGCACCTCCGAGGCCACTGCAATCTTCAGCCGCACGCAGCTTCATCTTCGTCCCGGCTCTCCCCTGTTTTGGGCCTTGGCTGGTGGCAATCCAGCAACGGAAGGATTCTCTAGGGTCCCTGCCGGTGGGAAGAAGAAGTCTGCTGCATCCTCTGCTGCTCCTCCTTCTCCGGCTGCTCCTGCTTCGATTGACTTAGTCCTGAATCCCTCTGTTCCAGGCGAGGCATCGGATGCAGCGTACTCTGCTCATGGATCGGGGCAGACTCAGGTGGACTGGTCCGTCCCTGTGAAAATTGCCCGCCGGCAGCCTTCAAAAGCTAGTAAGGTTCAAATCTCTCCACTGATTCAATGTGGTGATGGGGAGATTGATGGAACCCCCATGGATGATACAATGTTACTGGATGGCAAGCGTGCCGGTTTTTCTGATACAGCTGCTAGTGAAAAGGGGAAGCAAATGGACTGTGCCAGTTTAGCTAGTTATGTTGGACAGTCCAAAGGTCCTCTGTCTGTTGATCAGACAATGTCAAAGGTCTCAGAATGTTCAGACTTCCAACCCATTTGCCATTTTAGACTCTGATACTTTGCTCGGATCCCCTTCGGACTGTCGGGATGTTAACTCGGGTCCTATGAAGAGAGCTAGACCGGAAGAGTCTTTAACCCATCGGGCTATCCTGAAACCTTTCAAACGAAAGGGGAAGTCTACTTTGGGTAAAGTTAATCTTCCAGTCAAGCAATCAGCTGCCTTGGACTCTGGGCCTCTGCCTGTTCGACTTGCCAGCCACTGGAGGGTTAGGAAGTTGATCAAGCAATGCGGCCCGGTTGGTGTCTTTCGCGGGCCATAGTCATGAGACTGTTGTATCCACTCTAAAGATGGCTATTTGGGTCAGGGTACGGACTCCTCGCTCTCAATTAACGGTCCGCTGATTGAGGCTGAGAGGGTAATGGAGACAAATGCTTTGGAGCCAAGTGGCAGCTCCCTATCCTTTGGGGCTCATGCTAATGGTAGTTTGGCGGAGGATTCGTCAATGTCCCAGTCCCCAACTATGTCTAAATGAAGATTCTCTTATGGAATGTCAGAGGAGCTCGGAAACCATCATTTCGAGCCACTTTTCTAAGATTGGTTCAGCTTTATCAATTTGATATTTATGTTCTTCTGGAAACCCGACTATCGGGGACAGCTTGGTTTCTTTTAGGAGACAGATTGACCGATCTTGGTCTTCTTATGCGGTGGAGTCGGTGGGCCTCTCTGGAGGAATTTTAGCTATTTGGTGCAATTCCTCTATCAGAGTTGATGCTTTTTATCACTGCATTCAACATGTGTCTTTGTTGTCTCTGAGGGAAATTCTGACCCCATGCTTCTGTCTGAGTTTATGCTAGTACCGACTTCCGAGAAAGGAGAGTTTTATGGGATGAACTTCTTTCCCTTCTTGCGCATGGTCTTTCTGCCTTAGTTGCTGGTGATTTTAACTACATCACTGGGGGCAAACGAGAAGAGAGGTGGAAGACAGGTTGGAGGCTCGGTTGAGATCTCTGAGTTCAGATCTTTCATCTCTTCTGCTGGATTGTTTGATTTGGGATTCTCGGGACCCCAGTTTACATGATGCAATAATTGTCAAGGCTCAGCTCGAGTCTGGGAGAGATTGGATAGGGCTATGGCCTCTTTCCAATGGCTTCTTAAGTTTCCATCTACTACTGTTACACATCTTCCCAGGATTGCCTCAGACCACTGCCCCATCCTGGTTTCCACTGAGGTTATCTCTCAGGTTCAGATGCAGTTCCGGTTCGAGCAGTTATGGTCTTCTTATTCCTCGGCTCGGACTATTATTGCTCAGGTTTGGCATCTACCGGTTAGAGGCAATGCTATCTACAAGTTATCTAGGTGGTTGGAATTACTTAGGCGCAGACTGTCTAGGTGGAACAAAGAGGAGGTCGGGCATATCCTGAGGCAAGTTGAGGGGGTGGAAGCGGATATTGTTTATCTTTAGGCCAAGGAAGCTTAGGATGGTTCTCTTTCTGATGGGGATCTCTCTACTCTTCGAGCTAAGCTTGCTATTCATCACACCCTCCTTCAGCAGTAGGAGACCTATTGGAGACAGCGATCTAGGGTCCAGTGGATTCGAGAAGGGGACCGTAACACCAGATTTTTTTATCAGTCTACCTTGAAGCGTCGTGCAGCGAATCAGATTCAGCATCTGGTAGATGATGAAGGGAGATCTCTGGAGGATATCCAAGTCATTTGTGATCGGCTGTTTCAGTTCTTTCAGTCGAGGTGGACTGAGCAGTCTAGTATTAGTGCTCTGGTCCAGCAGGTTTCCTCTTCGAAGAAGGTTACTGCCCAGGAGAATGATTTTCTTGTCAGGGCGATTAGAGAGGAGGAGATTCAACAGGCTCTTTGGGATCTTGGGCCTGATAAGAATCCGGGGCCTGATGGTTTTCCGCCTTTTTTCTTCCAGCACTATTGGACCATTGTTGCTTCTGAGGTGGTTCAGGCTATTCAGACTGTTTTTCATACTAAGTCCATGCCTGCTGATTGGAATAGGACTTTCATCACTCTTGTGCCCAAGCGTTCTGACGCTTCTATCCCCCAACACTATCGGTCCATCAGTTTGTATACTACCTTGTACAAGGTTTGTACACGTATATTAGTTAACCGTCTGAGGGGATTGATTCCCCGTCTTATTTTTGATGAGCAAGGGGCTTTTATTAAAGGGCGTAGTATCTCAGATAATGTCATTATTGCCAAGAATTCATGTATGATCTTCAGAAAGCCCCTGCTAGACAGTGCCTTATGGCTATCAAGCTTGATATGGAGCGGACTTATGATAGGATGAGCTGGATTTTTCTGCATCGCACTCTCCTTGAATTTGGATTTGATAGTCTATTAATAGCTTGGATTATGGCTTGCATTCGGTCGCCATCCTTCTCGCTGATAATCAATGGTAGTCATTCCGATTTCTTTCAGTCTTCTGTGGGACTTCGGCAGGGGTGCCCATTATCTCTTTTTTGTTCATATTGGCGGCCGATGACATCTCTCGAGCGCTACATCAGGCAGAGTATGATGGTCGCATTGTCCCCTTCATGTCAGGTCCCAAGGGTCCCTCGGTTTCGCATCTTTTGTATGCTGATGACTGTATTTTGCTGGGGCAGGCTACTGCTCGGAATGCGTCCATTTTTGCCTCTATTGTTCAGTGTTATTGCCATGCTTCTGATCAAAAGGTTAATCTTCACAAGTCTATGATATGTTTTAGCCTAAAGTCCAGAAGGAATACTAAGGAAGCCATTCTGCAGACACTGGGCATATTTACTCAGGCTGATCATCTTCAGTACCTTGGCATTCCTATTACGGGAAGGCATCCCCGCATCAGTGATTATGGTGATATCATTCGGCGGGTTCATGATCGCATCGATGGTTTGCATGTCACTTCGTTATCTATGATGGCGAGGATTATCCTTATACGATCAGTTCTGACTTCTCTTCTGTTGCACCTTCTCTCCAATACTGCTATGCCGTTGACTTGTTTGAGGATCGAGAGATGCTTTCGGGATTTTTTGTGGGCTTCTATGCAGGATGGTCATGGTACTCATTTGCTAGCTTGGGATAGTGTTTGTATGCCTATTAATGAAGGTGGCCTCGGCATTCAGTCTCTAACTGTCCGAAGAGAGCTCTGCTTGCTCGTCATGCTTCTCGATTTCTACTTGACCCACACTGTTTCTGGAGCTCCTTCATGTGGGCTAGATACGGAGATTGGAACCTCTCTATGGACTATCAGACCTCACGTGTGCATTCTCCCTTTTGGAAGGAGGTCTATTGTCGTGCTCCGATTATCATGTCTAGCACCTCATGGATGATAGGTGATGGCTCTATTGTTGATGTTATCCATGACAGGTGGATTGCTGACCTTCCCCTCTTCCGCTGGCGCACATTCACTAGTATTGATATCCCTAGTAGTATAGGGTGAAGGATCTGATCTCCCATGATTTCTCTGGTTGGCACGTCCCTACAGTTACCAGGCTCTTTGGAGAGGAGCTAGCTCAACGGATCCTTGCTATTCCGCTTATGCAGGGGAACGTTTCTAATGTCAAATTATAGCACCGTTCCTGCATGGCTAGGGCTCCTTCCAGGGACTTAATGAGTATCTATAGACCTCCTCCGCATCATGTGGTGGCTGCAGAATGGGTGTGGAAACTCCCTATTCCTCCCAGGATTCAGCTTTTTATTTGGAAGCTTTTGTGGGATTGCATTCCGACCTGTTCCAACCTCTCTGGTAGGGGCCTCCATATTCAGACTATCTGCCCATTTGTGTGGTCAAAAGGATGAAACTACTGATCATGTGTTATTTAATTGCCCCAGAGTCAGGCGGACCTGGCAGAGTGTGGGCTATGTATGTAGACCTGATACGGTGGACTCTATGCTATCCGAATTCTTGCACATTCTTCGGCAGGGTAGACAGCAGCAGATTGGTCCATGGGCTACGACTGCTTATCATATATGGTTATCTCGAACCTCCTCATCTTTACTAATGAGGCCATATCTTCTTTCAGTATTGTTCGGAAAGCCAGGCTATTATCGGCTGACTTCTCTCGTCTTCGTAATCTTCCTATGATTGGCAGCCCTGGCCACTGGGGATCCCCTGCTGCTACGATAGCGGATCGACATATGGTCTTCATCTCTTAGGAGCCCCCTCCATGGTTTGTTAAAATTAATTTTGATGGGAGTGTCCGAGGTAGGCTTGCTGGCTCTGCTTTTATGATCAGAGGGCATGGTGGCGAGCTGTTGGCGGCTGGAGGTTTTGGCAGTCTTAATTCCTCGGTCCCATTGGCCGAGCTTTATGCCGCATGGGCTGGAGTTCTATATGCTAGTAGGACACTGCATGCTCGTTACCTGATTATCGAGGGATTAAAAGGATTCAAAAGGACAACTGTTGTCAAGCTCCAGTCAATTCCTTGCTCCTTGACATTTGAGCCATTTTATGGGACGCTGTCAGTGTACAAATCCGACATGTCTATCGCGAAGCCAATGCTGCAGCAAACTGGGTAGCGGCGGCGGTTGCTCAATATGCATGCTATAGGGTATAGGTGCAGGATGATCTCTGTTCAGCTGTTTTTAATCAAATATTGTATTCTGATATTTTTAGATTAATTCATACTAGAATTGTGTGATGGTTCATTTGTAAAAAAAAAAAAAAAAAATAATAAAAAAAGATCATTCCTTTGTTTCCTCGCCGCCCAATCATCGCCTGTCAGGCCAAAACCCTAAAACCCACCTTTGTCTCTCTCTTTTCCCCTCCCCCTCTCGTATCCAACGTTATCCGAGGCTACTCCCATTAACATAACCTCCACCGCTAGAAAGTAGAACAGTCCCTGAAGAAAATGAATCTTTTGGCGCCCCCCATCCCACCAAATTCTAGGGCTAGGGTTCTCCCCAATCCCATCCCATTCCCCTCCATCACCTCCCTCAATTCCTTTCTCAGCTTCGAATCCCGCCCTGACGTCACCCGCCCCAGCAAGAAAAAAACTAGGAATTCGAGCCGTCTCTGGCGCCGACGCCGCCCGCCCCAGAACCCCCTACGACCGCTTCACCAACGCCGAAGCTACCGATGAATTCGAAGCCTTCGAGAGCAACGACGAGCTCCGCCGCCTCGTCCGGAGTGGCGAATTGGAGAAAGGCCTCGCCTTTCTCGAGAGAATGGCGGGCCGGGCCGTCGTACTCGACGTCATCCCCTGCACCAGCCTCATCCGCGGCTTCTGCCGCGCCGGCAAGACCAAGAAGGCCGCCCGGGTGCTTGCCGTCGTCGAGAACTCTGGCGCCGCCCTCGACGTCATCACCTACAATGTCAGGATCGGCGGGTACTGCAAGTCCGGGGAGACCGACAACGCCCTTAGGCTTCTCAACCGGATGAGCGTCACCCCTGATGTCGTCACCTATAACACCATCTTCCAGAGCTTATGCGAGAGGGGGAAGCTCAAGAAAGCGCTTGAGGTGCTTGACAGTATGCTTCAGAGAGGCTGCACTCCTGATGTCTTCACTTACACCATTTTAATCGACGCTACGTGCAAAGACAGCGGCGTCAGACGCGATGAAGCTTTTGGATGAGATGAGAGCAAAGGGTTATGTTGACATCAAATCATCGTCCTTGAGCGTCTGCGAGCATCCGATCACCTTCAGCGAGCCCGAAATCCTTCAGCAAGTTTCTCGCACTTGAAAGACTGCAAATAAGTTTCGAAGATCGAAAATTTTGGCGGGAATCCTCTGACGCTCAAGTCAGTGCTCTGGGCAACAGCCGTGAGCTTGAGAAAGCTTAAAAAAAAAAAAAAGAAGCTTAGAGCTCTCTGTGAGCAAGAATGAGCATTTAAAAGTGTGGTAAGTTATCAGTTACCTCGTCGAGGGTTCCTCTTATCCATTTTATTGATGCTTGGAGTCTATGAGACTTGAGACATGATCACTTATCAGAGCATTTATGATGGTGGCAGTAATGGCAGGATTTGCTTTTTAGTGGCATGTCAGAAGTGCAGGCCATATCCCGTCAAATGTGAGTGGCTGCATAGTTGATAGGTACTGCTTAGTTTGGATAGCTGTTGCAATCTGCTGCAGGGCACGGTCGATCGTTACAGCGTTTGCCAAATGTTTCCCTATGCCACACTTTTGTTGCCTTGTGCGGACAGTGATGGACGATAAAGTCAGGCACGTGGGCTCCACAGTGTAGCTGCTAATGCAGAAGATGAAGCTTGGCATTATTCATGCCCGATGAGCTCCATAAAAGGCCGTAGGTGAACACTTGTATGGCACTGTTCATGGCCGAGGAGAAGAGACCGAGCACTGTTCATGGCCGAGGGGAAGAGGTCGAGCATTGTTCATGGCCGAGGGGGAAGAGGCCGAGCACTGTTTATGGCCGAAAGGAAGAGGTCGAGCACTGTTCATGGCCAAAGGGGAAGAGGCCGAGCATTGTTCATGGCTGAGAGGAAGAGGCCGAGCATTGTTTATGGCCGAGCACTGTTCATGGCCGAGGGGTAGAGGCCGAGCACTATTCATGGTCGAGGGAAAAGAGGTCGAGCACTGCTCATGGCCGAACACGGTTCATGGCCGAGGGGGAAGAGGCCGAGCACGGTTCATGGCCGAGGGGGAAGAGGCCGAGCACTGTTCATGGCTGAGCATTGTTCATGGCCGAGAGGAAGAGGCCGAGCACTGTTCATAGCCGAGCACTGTTCATGTCGAGGGGAAGAGGTCGAGCACTGTTCATGGCCGAGGGGAAGAGACCGAGCATTGTTCATGGCCGAGGGGAAGAGGCTGAGCACTGTTCATGGCCGAGGGAAAGAGACCGAGAACTGTTTATGGCCGAGGAAAAGAGGCCGAGCACTGTTCATGGCCGAGGGGGTGTCTTCTCGAGGCTGAGGGGATGTCTTTCTGGGGCCGACTCCAGAAACAAATGGTCCAACCCTGGTGAGATTACTGTTGCCCATGGGGCTTATTGGCCCCATCAGATGCCCTTCACACTCCTGAGTTTGTGCGACATATGCCTTGCATCCATCAAGCGAAAGGAGTGTAGGAATTATAATATCTTTTTTTTACACTTGTCTCTGCATGCCAGTTTTGGATAGTTTTCATCTGCCTTGTGTGGACTTGTGACCACGTCTGCATGCTCTCTTGTGCTTTTGTCTGCTCAAAGATTTTAAGTAATGTTGGAGGTAAATTGATTACCTTAAACTGGCTGGGAGAAGCTAGTAATCCTCTCCCGACATAGGGTCTGAAAGCGGATGCCCGTCAACTGTGAGTTAGGGAGTTGACTTCTTCCTATTGTGAGCTGACTTTGGGTCTTCTACTTTTGACATAAAATTTGGAGATGGGTGCCTATCAATTATGAGCCAGGGAGTTGGCATCTCCTTACTGTGAATTGATTTGGGGCTTCTTTTTAAATGGTTGAAAGTGATCAATAATGTGTTGCAAGTATAATTTAAACAAAGGTCTTACCCGATCGGCCGTTGGCCGCCACAGCAGGGGTTGGAGCCGCTGAGGCTGAAATGAAGCCGTTGAGACTATGCTGATGCCGTCGAGGCTGTCGTAACACCGCTAAGGTAGATATAAGGCCGCTGGGACTGAGATGAAACCATTGAGGTTGTAATGAGGCCGTGGAGGCAAAGAGATAGAGCCGCTGAGGCTGATAGAGCCGCTGAGGCTGCAATAACACCGCTAAGGCAGATATAAGGCCGTTGAGGCTGAGATGAAACCGTGGAGGCAAAGAGATAGAGCAGCTGAGGCTGCAATAACACCGCTAAGGCAGATATAAGGCGCTGGGGCTGAGATGAAACCGTTGAGGTTGTAATGAGGCTGTGGAGGCAAAGAGATAGAGCCGCTAAGGCAAGGTTGAGGCCGTCGAGAGCCTTTTGAACCCCGAAGGGTGACCTGAGAGTTGCTGAAGTCGTCAGGTGTCTTTTAATCCCAAAGGGTGATTTGAGAGTTGTTGAAGTCGTTAGATGTCTTTTAACCTCGAAGGGTGACCTGAGAGTTGTTGAAGTCGTTAGGTGCCTTTTAACCCCGAAGGGTGACCTGAGAGTTGCTGAAGTCGTCAGGTATCTTTTAACCTCGAAGGGTGACCTGAGGGTGCGTGGACCAGACTCGGGTGCCTTTTAACCCCGAAGGATGATCTGAGGGTGCATGGACCAGACTCAAGCACCTTTTAACCTTCGTCGTCAGGTGTTTTTTAATCCCAAAGGGTGACTTGAGAGTTGCTGAAGTCGTTAGATGTCTTTTAACCCCGAAGGATGACCTGAGAGTTGCTGAAGTCGTCAGGTGCCTTTTACCCCCGAAGGGTGACCTGAGAGTTGCTGAAGTCGTCAGGTGTCTTTTAACCTCGAAGGGTGACCTGAGGGTGCATGGACCAGACTCAGGTGCCTTTTAACCCCGAAGGATGATCTGAGGGTGTGTGGACCAAACTCAGGCACCTTTTAACCTCGAAGGGTGACCTGAGGGTGCGTGGATCAGACTCAGGTGCCTTTTAACTCCGAAGGTGCCTTTTAACTCCGAAGGATGACTTGAGGATGCATGGATCAGACTCAGATGCCTTTTAACCCCAAAGGATAACCTGAGGGTGCGTGGACCAGACTCGGGTGCCTTTTTTCTTTGTGCTGACGATTTTTGTTGCCGACACTGGAGTCAGGTTTCAGTGCCGAGCTGGCCTCGGGCTCTGGTGCCAACGCTGAGTTGATCTTCAGTGCCGAGCTAGCCTCGAGCTTTAGGTGCCAACGCGAGGTTGATCTTGAATGCCGATGCGGAGTCGGTCTTTTCTGCATGACATTTTTAAGTATCAGTGAGAAGAAGCTTTTATCAAAGTGTAGTGTACCTGGCTTTTGTAGCCTTTTTGGCCTTTGCGTCGTGTTCGATGTCGACGCCGATTGGAGGCTTGAGATCTTTTTCTTTCATAATCGGCTCGGGAGTAGCCAAGAACAGCTGGGAGTTGGAGGCCACTTGGACAGGGTCATAGACAGTCGGAGGCATCCGGGATAAGCCGTCCAGGGCCAGTACATAGTTGCGGACATCTAGAGACGGTTGGGCAAAGAGCTTGGAGCCGAGAATAGGACGTCGGGGGGCCGGCACGGAGTCGAGACAGAAAGCTTTCCCCAGCCTTTCCTGGTGCTAGATCGAGGTATTTTGCGAAGGTGAAGAAGACTATTCGAGAGCGAAGGAGAACTAGCATTGTTGGTCTTTTTTGGCATTAATGGAGCCCTGACATCCGAGTACAAGGAAGGCCCTAATAACCCCTCCACCCAATGTCCTCTCTTTGTCCTTTTGCTGGCACCAAGCTTCTTTCCTTTCATATGTTAAATCTTGTTCATTTAAGTTTGCATGGCACTGAGCTGGGACTTGGACCACGTCCTCGATCCTCTCCCTACACAGCTAGGCCAGGACCTTGCTTCTTAGAAAGAACCCGATTGGGAAGATGTGCCAGGTAATGATGATGATGTAGCATTTGATGTGGATGGTTTGGAGAAAGAAAAAGCGATCGGGAAGGAGTGTCGATCAGCTCCTGTCGGCCGAAGATAGTCTCGGCATCGCATGCCTCTTGTGGATTACGATTGTCCGAGTAGAAGAGGCTATCATTGTGAAGCGTCTTTGGAGGAATTTGTCTCCTTATGTTGATTTGGATACATCAGCCTGCTGGTAGTCTACCCCCTAGGGAGTCATGTTAACTGTAATTGAAAAGTGCAGGTGCCCTTGCTTGGGAGGGAGGGCTTCGTGACTGTAGTACTTGTTGGCGAGCTTGATAGTATTCTTGCTGGGGGGCTTGAGCTTGATGTTGCTCTTGTAGCCTCTGGACAGTCGCCACCAATGTTTGGTCTTGTTGATGGCGGCGAGCTGGTCCGCTTGAGTGGCTTGAAGTGGAGATGATGGTGGAGCAGAGAGCTAGCCTCATGTTGCCTAGCTCATTGAGGGTGCCCTCCAGCATGACTGACGAAAGCTTTTTGGGCTCTTCTTGTTACCATCGCTTTGATCCATCATTTTGATCTAAAAGAGGACGAGGATCTACAAGCTAGCATCGCTGACGATCCGAAATCACCGTCCTCGAGCGCCCGCGAGCATCCAATCGCTTCCTTTAGCGAGCCCGAGATCCTTCGGCAAGCTCCTCGCACTTGGAAGCCTGCAAACAAGTCCCGGGGATCGAAGATTTCGGCGGGGATCCTTCGACGTTCAAGTTAGTGCTTTGGGCAATAGCCGTAAGCTTGAGAAAGCTCGAAAGAGAAAGAGAGAGACTTAGAGCTCTCTGTGAGCAAGAATGAGCATTTAAGAGTGTGGTGAGTTATAAGTTACCTCGTCGGGGGTTCCTTTTATCCATTTTATTTATGCTTGGAGTCTGTGAGACTTGGGGCATGATCACTTGTCAGAGCATTTATGATGGTGGCAGCAATGGCAGTGCTTGCTTCTTAGTGGCATGTTAGAAGTGCAAGCCATCTCCCGTCAAATGTGGATGGCTGCATAGTTGGCAGGTACTGCTTGGTTTGGACAGCTGTTGTAGGCTGCTACAGGGCATGGCCGACCGTTACGGCGTTTGCCAAATGTGCCCCCATGCCATACTTTCGTTGCTTTGTGTGGACAGTGATGGGCGATAAAGTTAGGCACGTGGGCCTCACAATATAGCCGCTGAGGCAAAAGATGAAGCTTGGAATTGAAGCCGACTATATCCCTCATAGAGCATTGATTATAAAGTACATACATGGCACTGTTCATGCCCTTGGATGAGCTCCAGAGAAGGCCATGGGTGAACACTTGCATGGTATTGTTCATGGTCGAGGGGAAGAGATCGAGTACTGTTCATGACCGAGAGGGAAGAGGCCGAGCACTATTCATGACCGAGGGGAAGAGGCCGAGCACTGTTCATGGCCGAGGGTGTAATGCCCCTCCCAATTAATCCCACATCGGGTAATTTAGGAAGGGTGGAATGGTTTATAACCAATTAAGTGAGATGGACAAGTACCAATTAGATCTCTTTTGGGCTGTGGTGGCCCAAGTTGGTGTGGACCTTGTTCGTCTTGCTTTCTTGTAACGAAATGGGCTCATGGGTGAGCGGGCCCAGAACCGGATTGTTACATTATGGTATCAGAGCCACGCACCAGTCAAAAATGCAGGAGCTAAGTGCCACACAGGACAAAGTGCTACATTGATGGGAGATACCTCTTGAGCTTATGGAGGAAGCACCCTAAAGTCCTGACTGCCTGATGGATACGATCATATGCCTCTGGCGATGAGGACGTCGCCCCTTTAAGGGGGGTAGATTATGATGCCCCTTCCAATTAATCTCACATCGGGTAATTTAGGAAGGGTGGAATGATTTATAACCAGTTAAGTGAGATGGACAAGTACCAATTGGATTCCTTTTGGGCTGTGGTGGCCCAAGTTGGTGTGGACCTTATTTGTCTTGCTTTCTTATAACGAAACGGGCTCGTGGGTGAGCGGGCCTAGGTCCAGGTCGTTACAGAGGGGGAAGAGGCCGAGCACTGTTCATGGTCTAGGGGAAGAGGCCGAGCACTATTCATGACCGAAGGAAGAGGCCGAGCACTGTTCATGGCCGAGCATTATTCATGGCCGAGGGGAAGAGGCCGAGCACTGTTCATAGCCGAGCACTGCTCATGGCCGAGGGAAAAAGGCCGAGCATTGTTCATGGCCGAGGGGAAGAGGCCGAGCATTGTTCATAGCCGAGTGGAAAAGGCCGAGCACTGTTCATGGCCAAGCATTATTCATGGTCGAGGATTGTTCATGGCCGAGCACTGTTCATGGCCGAGGGAAAGAGGTTGAGCACTATTCATGGCCGAGAGGGTATCTTACCGAAATCGAGAGGGTATCTTTCCGAGGCTGACTCCAGAAATGACTGGTCTGACCCCGATGAAATTACCGTTGCCCATGGGGCTTATTGGCCCCATCAGGTTGCACTCCCGATGTTGTTACTTATAATGTCTTGATCAATGGTATATGTAAGGAAGGGAGATTGGATGAGGCGATCAAGTTCTTGAACAATGTCATTTTATGGGTGTAATCCAAATGTTATAAGCCATAATATCATCTTGAGGAGTATGTGCAGCACAGGGCGGTGGATGGATGCTGAGAAGCTGTTGGCCGACATGGTTCAGAAGGGTTGCTTTCCGAGCGTTGTGACTTTCAATATTTTGATCAATTTCTTGTGCCAGAAAGGGTTGTTGGGGTGTGCAATTGATGTCTTGGAGAAGATGCCCGAGCATGGGTGCACGCCAAATTCATTGAGTTACAACCCATTGCTGCATGGATTTTGTAAGGAGAAGAAGATGGAGAGAGCTATTGAGTATTTGGATATAATGGTGTCAAGGGGGTTACCCAGACATTGTGACATACAACACCTTGCTTACTGCTCTGTGCAAGGATGGGAAGGTTGATGTTGCTGTTGAGATGCTTCATGAGCTTGGGAGCAAGGGTTGTGCTCCTGTCCTGATTTCATATAACACTGTCATCGATGGGCTTTCGAAGGCTGGGAATACTGAAAAGGCCTTGGAGCTTTCGAAGGAGATGGTAGGAAAGGGTCTCCATCCCGATATAATAACTTATTCATCACTTGTTGCTGGTCTCAGCAGAGAGGGTAAGATCAATGAGCTGATCAGGATATTTAATGGACTGGAAAAATTGGGTATCGGACCAAATGCAATCATTTATAATTAAGTTATTTTGGGACTCTGCAAAGCCCGGCAGACAGATCGTGCTATTGATTTCTTTGCTTATATGGTGTCAAAGGGCGTTATGCCCAATGAGTCGACATACACCATTCTCATTGAAGGTCTAGCTTATGAAGGGATGTCTAAGGAGGCCTTAAAGTTGCTAAGTGAGTTGTGTTCAAGAGGAGTTGTGAAGAAGAGCTCCATGCAGAATGTTGTCGGCAAATTATAGACACAAGTAGGCAACTTTGTTGAGATTTTGGATGAGCCACGGATAATGGCTGTCTGCAGATCCCATTAATTTTTGCCTGCCAACTGGCTGAAACCGTTTGCCAGTTTCCTGCATCAGCCTAAGAAAGCTTCAACAGTCCCTGAGAGCTGAAATCTATTCAAGATCATTGTGCACTCGAGTTATTCAATTTCAAAGACAATGGACTCGTGTGTTTTTAGTCATGTTCGCATGCGAACTCCTATTTGTTCCAACAAATCTTCTTATGCTGTTTTGCTTGGATCAATATACTTAAAGGCAGGGATGCTAACATGGATTTCGTATTATCGTAGTTTCAATTTTGTACCTCATAATATTTTGGATGCTAAGATGAGCATAAGTGATTATATGGAGTGTTCCACAACAATGTCTGAGGCATGTTTGACCAGTCTCATTTTCAAAAAGGGTACCAGCATGGAGTAACTTCAGTATTTGTCCTGAAGGACTTGTTGTTCTATCATCCATAATTTTTTTTCTGCTTATTTACCTTTGAAGGTTTTAGTTCTGCTTTGGTGTAGCAGCCTAACAGGTCATTCGAGTGGTCTCCACAAATATGTGGTAGCTTATTATTTTTTCCCCAGATTGGGAGATGAATGTGTTTTGAAATGGCCAACCAACCAATACTCAATGTTCCCAATTTTCTCAAGATGTTAATACAACTACAGTTTTATCAGAAAAGGGCAAAATTTTCTTTATCATGGTTCTTCTCTTCTTGTTAAGTAATGCACTCAGTTCATGTCATGCTGTTTATGTGTAGTGTTTCTTATAAACATCAATTCATTTGTCTTCAACTTTTAATTACGTCTGTTAATTTATTTGGTTCCTCATTTGTTTTTGAGAATTGAAGTCAAAGTTATGGATGTTGGTTGACTGAAAGTTTCAGATGTTGATGGATTATATAGCTAAGAGATTAAAGCTGTTGTTTTATCCAATTATGTCAAACTGATCTAGTTTTACTGATGTATGACATTAAGCTAATATTGAAAACCTGATCGATTATATAACTAACATGTGCAAAGATGGTGTTTTTGTTGGTTGATTGGAGTAAATTGGCTAAAGTAGATGTGATGGCTAACTTGATCAAAAGATGATAAGATCGAGTCTAGAGTTAAACTCTATGTTCTTAAGACAAATTTGTTCCGCACAGGTACTTACGGATTTATGATTATTGTTTTTATGGTCTTCTTCTGATGAAAGTAGCACTATTTATCACCAAAACAACGAAACAAGAATGCTATACTCTCTTGAATTTAGAGTATGCAACTGTTAAGGAAAGGAATTTCGGATGGATGATATGGAATGCAAGTGGCATGTCCTATTTATAGACTTGAAGTGCCTTTTGGAAGCACCCTTACGGGATAGAATCGCATCGATTTGACTTGATCGGTTGTGATCAAGAAATGTTATCGAAGGGACTTATCGGCTTCTGATACGCCACTGATCGGATATGATCAAGAGATATAACTAAAGGGGTTTAACGGCTTCTGATATGCCACTTGATCGGATATGATCAAGAGACATGAGTGAAGGGGGTTTATCGCTTCTGATACGCCGTTTCAAGATTATTTTTCATTTCAACGATCGGGTGTGTCAATCAATCAACATTGCCACGATCACTTGATTGTGCCAATCAGGATCAGCGATCGGGTTCGTCGATCGATCATCGCCGCGATCACTTGATTGCTTCAATCAGATGCGTGATCATATTGATCAGGTTCGCCGATCATCAACACCGCTCCACTTTGATCACCGCATCTTAATGCTTGATCATGACCCGATCTTGATCCCTCATCCAATTGATCAACCAATCTAACGATGATCTCGTTCTCTCATCGTACAATCTAGATTCAATCATCCTTGATCGTTTGATCTTCATGATTCTAAAAAAATTTAAGGCTTTTTGTTTCTTGCGATGATCAAAGTGTGCCTACAAAGTGCTCATTGTGTCCTTCGTACATACGTGCGTACGCATCACCCTCTAACTCTGTACTTATGGTGAGCTTAAATGCACAAGCATAGAAAGATGTTTACACATAAAGTGAATCAATCTTTTTATAATTTTTGATGTGGAACTAAAGGTCTTCAATTTCTTATTCAAAATAATGAGCATATAAGACCTATTTTCAACAGTTTTATCCAATCACATCAAGCCAATCTAGTTATATGAATTTGTCGACGGTAAGCGGCTATTGAAAACCTGATCGAGTTTATTTTGAATTCAAGTCCCTGTCCGTATGAATGTTTTTTTGAGCTAGTCTGTCTTTGTAAATATTGACCTAATCTAATGACTATCGAAAGGCTACACATCATCTGCACCTTCTGTGTCATACGATCAGGATTTAGCATCCATTGCTCTTAGATGACAAGAAGTATTGTCAGAAAGTCGTCCCTAAGTCCCATCATTCAGTTTTACAAAAAAAAAAAGACCTAACAGTCAGAAATAGAAAACTCCTTGGATCCGGCAAATATGCCATGGCTTCACTTGCAACCCACTTCATCTATTTCTTCTTGTCCTTGATAAACAAACTCTAGGATAGCCATCCGTATTTTTGTGCGATATTTCATGTCATCTAAGCGTTCATGGATTAACACTAATATGATGTAATTAATTAATTATATCAAGAATTTAAATATGAATATAATGTGATTATTATACAAATAATACGATATGATTGTTACACACGAATAACAAAACATGTATAATCTATTTAATAAAAAAGTCATATTGAATTAATACGATATAAGTCATTTAACATAGATAAACATGACTTATTTAATATGAATAGACATGATTCGATTGCTTAACATGATTTATTTAACATATCATCAATCAAATGGATCCTAAACAGTTTGCTTTGGGTGATGGATCATCAGTGATATAATATAATTATTTTATGTCATAATGTTTCGACATGTTTACTATATAAATTTATTTAAAATCAAATCAAATCCACTTCTTTCGTGTTAGATTCATGATATGTCCATCTGTCATGTCTAGTTTTATCATTTATATATATATAATTACCACCCTGGGACCCGTCTAATATGGTAACATTGGTATCTTTCCATTTAGACTCCACTCTTTATTGAATTAATAAGACTAATAAGGTTGGTTAGATAAAAAGAGGGAACATTCATGGAAGGTAGCCGAAACCTTTTGGATTCATTAGTTTTTTTTTTTTTTTTGGAAACAAACGGGTGATCACACAACTCGAGCGTGAGTCAGCCCAGTTAGATCAGAATACAAAATTTGCCGCAAAGGAGCAGGACAGGGGTCACCCGAAGAGAAGATCCAAGGGCCAGAAAGCCGAGCCACAAAAGCAGCAACCCAATCCGCTGCCGAGTTGGCTTCGTGAAATATGTGCCTAGTCTGGACGCATTCAATCTGCCGCAGAATTGCCCAAATATCCAACAAAATAGGATTAGAAAGAGCAGAAGGGCAATTCTCCATATGGATCCAAGAAATAACTGACAAGGAGTCGCCCTCAATGCAAAGCCTCTGAGCATGAAGAATCCGGGCAGCATAAGAAATACCCGCCCAAGCCGCTTGAAGCTCAGTCATGGGGACAGAGGAGTCAAGAGTACCAAAACCTCCACCCGCCAGAAGGTCACCTTGAGGACCTCTGATAATAAACGCGGAGCCTGCACTTCTACCACGAACACTCCCGTCAAAATTGACTTTGATAAACCCTGGAGGGGGAGTTCCCAAGAGATAAAAACCGTATGCCGATTCGCTGCCGAAGCAGCAGGGGATCCCCAGTGGCCAGAGATATCAAAACCAATGCGAGCACAATCCGCCGCCAATAATCTGATCTTCCTAGCAGTTTTATAAAGAGAGATAGTGTCCTCAGAGAAAATAAGCTGATTTCTAGCTAGCCAAATCTGATAAGCTGTGATAGCCCAGAGACATTTCTTATACTGAGGGCACCTCCGAAGGTCCAGAAGGAAAGAAGAAAGTAGGGAGCCCGAGCCATTATGACTGACCGGATATCCCATCATAAGCCAGACCCTTCTAGCAGTGGGGCAGATGAAAATAGCATGTTCAATAGATTCCTCCTCTAAGCTGCATAGCGGGCAAGTCGACTGAATAGGAAGACCTCTCCGAGATAGGAGAGCACAGGTAGGAAGAGAGCCCCACAGAAGCTTCCAGATAAATAACTGAACTCTAGGATTAGTAGGAAGCTTCCAAATCGACGCTGCGTCCTCTAGGCGCTGAGGCTGGGGTCTAAACATCATCATCAGATCCCTGGTCGGAGCCTTAGAGAGACAGGATCTCTGCCAGAGTCTAGCATCAGAAGATCGACCCGGAGGAAGCGGCATCGATAAAATCCGCTGGGCAAGCTCAGCACCAAATAATCTGGTCACCGAGGGATATGCCAAGCAGGAGGGTCAGAGGAGATCAAGTCCTTAACCCTTAAACTGGGAGGGGTCTCAACACTGATAAAGGAGGGCCACCGAGAGAGAGGAAGCTCCGAAATTCAGGTATCCTGAATAACATTAATCGAAGAACCATCTCCGATCATCCAGGAGATATTGTCCAAGATAGCCTGACCATAGCAACAGACCTCCTTCCAAAAGAGGAACAACCCCGGGGAGCAGATATCTGCATAGCAGCCGACCATTCTCCATATCTACTACGCATCAGAGAGCTCCAGACAATGTGGTTCAAGAAGAAATCTCGAAGCATGTCTGGCAATAAGGGCTTTCCTTCTAACAATCAAAGATGGGATACCAAGACTACCCTCACCGATAGGCATGCAGACCAATCCCAGGATAAGAGATGAATCCCATGACCATCCTTACCAGAAGCCATAGGAAATCATGGAAGCATCTCTCGATCCTTTTCAGACAAGTAATTGGAATGGTAGTATTCGACAGGATATGCAGGGGAAGAGAGGAAAGAACTGATCGAATAATGGTAACTCTAGCCATCATCGAAAGACCAGTCACCTGCCATCCCTCAATGCGCTGGTGCACCCGTCTCTCAATCTCGGAGAAGTCAGAGCAACGGGGGCATCTCCCCGTTATAGGGATCCCCAAATACATAAATCTATCTGTCTGAGTGGTGATACCCGACACCCTGATGATGGCTTCTCTAGTGGATCTAGAGGTCTTCGAGCTAAAACAAATAGAAACTTCAGAGAATTGACCTTCTGACCTGAAGCCTGGCAGTAGTTCTGTATAATAGAATGAAAGGAAGCCGCATTCTCAATAGAAGCTGGGCCTAGGAGGATACAGTCATCAGCAAACAGGAGGTGGGAAACAAAGGGGCCTTCAGAACCAGCTATAACTGGGGCAATCCACCTGTCCTGCTGAGCCTAACGTAAAGCACGAGAAATCATCAGCAGCCAGGATGAACAACAAAGGAGATAAGGGGCAACCCTGCCTGAGACCAACACTAGAATGGAAGAAATCAGTCGGGTTTCCATTTATGATTAGAGAAAAGGAGGGCTTGTGAATGCATGCCAAAATCCATTCTATAAATAATTCATCAAACCCTAACTCCAGTAGAGAGCGGTACAAAAAAACACAGCTCATTCTATCATAAGCACGCTCCATATCGAGCTTAACAGCCATAAGACATCGTCTGACCGGAGCTCTATGAAGAGCATGCATGAACTCCTGAGCAATAAGAACATTGTCCGAAATAGACCTCCCTTTAATGAAAGCCCCCTGCTCCTCCGATATGAGACGAGGAATCACCAGACAAAGGCGGCGAGCTAAGAGACGAGCACAGATTTTATACAATGTAGTGCAGAGGCTAATGGGCCGAAAGTGCTGCGGAAGAGAAGCATCCACTCTCTTGGGCACCAAGGTAATGAAAGTTCGATTCCATTCAGAAGGAATGTGTCGATCTCGGAAAACATCCTGAATAGCTTGGACCACCTCCTGTCCAACAATATCCCAGTAGTGCCGAAAGAAAAAAGGTGGAAACCCGTCAGGCCCGGGGCCTTATTTGGACCAAGCTCCCACAGGGCCGTCCTAATCTCGTCCGAAGAGATCGGTCTGACAAGCATATCATTGTCTAGAGAGGAAACCTTCCTAGAATCCGAACCTGCATAACTGGGTCCCCATCACCAGAAGAGTCAGCCCATCGAGCCCGAAAAAAAATGAAGAAGGTCACTGATAGAGTGGAAATCCTCCCGAGTATGCCCTCCTTCATCAACAAGCCTCCGAATCCGATTGGCAGCTCTCCGCTTGAGAGTGTCCTGATGAAAGAATCTGGTGTTACGATCCCCATCACAAATCCACTGAGCCTAGATCGCTGCCACCAAAACATCTCCTGCTGCCTCAAAAGGGAGTGGTGTCGGGCCAGCAAATCCCTAAGGAAAGAGAGATCCGAGTCCGCCAAAAAACCTTCGTGATCCTCCCTAGTCTGAAGAATATTAATATCATTTTCAACTTGCTCCACTTGTCTAACCAGGTCCCCCACCTCATTCCTATTCCATCTGGATAGTCTGTGTCTGGCTATCTTAAACCGACGAGATAACCGATAGACAGCATTACCCCTAACTGGAATATGCCAGATCTGAGAAATAATAGAACGAGCAACTGAAAGACCAATCCAAAACTGCTCAAATCTAAACTGCTTCCGCATAATATGATCAGCCTCTGTAGAAATCAGAATAGGGCAATGATCAGAAGCAATCCTTGGAAGATGAGTGACAGTACCATAGGGTATCTTTGGAGCCATTGGGGAGTGGCCAAGGCTCTATCAAGTCTCTCCCATACTCGAGCAGACCCCTGCCGATTATTGCACCAAGTGAATTGGGATCCCGAATACCCCATATCCATAAGACCTGACGAGCCGATGAACGTTCTGAATTCGTTGATATCAGCTGAGCCTGAAACCCGTCTGCCTCCACGTTTTTTATTAGCCTCAGTGATACAATTGAAATCCCCAGCAACAATAGACGGCACACCTTGAGCAAGGAGGGAAAGCAATTCAGACCAAAGAATTCTTCTCTCCCGATAGTCCGTGCTAGCATAAACAGCCAAAAGTAACCAAGGGGCAGAAGATCCCTCAGATATCATGAGACCGATATGCTGGTCGCACTGATGAGTATAATTTAGTTTTGGTACAATTCAATGTGTTATGAACCATCTCAAACAAACCGACCCACGCCGGGGCATAGATCAAAGCTAAACCCGGTTCATCTTGGCTTGATTCGAATTAGCTTCCACCCGTCACGCCCTAAGCTCTAGAGGAAAGCAATTTCCTTCCCCTTTTCCCTCCCTCGTCTCCCCCCGCCCCCCACCCCCCACCCCCGCCCCCTATAATTTAACCCTTGCACAAGGAGTTTTGTTCTTTTTTGTACTCCCCATTTTCTCCACTTACATTGTTCTTTTTTCTTTTCTCTTTTTTTTATTTTTAAATCTCAATTTTCTCCGCTGTTCCAAGCGGCTATTCCCTCTCCGGCCGGTGATGAGTTTTTGGCGGTGGTGATGGTGAGCAAGAGAGGCCACACCCAATTCATCCACCAAGCGGGACAAAGACGAAGAGCTCTGACCGTAGTAAAGTGAAAATTATGAACCTATAAAAACATAGGTACTTTTAACGTTACCTCCTTTTTACTAAATCACAATTGAATCAAGAATCAAAGTGAAAATTACGAAAGTGCGGCAGATGCATCCTCTCCATCAGGCGCTCCATCTGCCTTGCATCCTCCATAGTAGAGAGTCTCGGCGCCGACCGTGGGGGTAGGGCCGGTGCTTTCCCGACTGCCCGCCTAGCAGTGACTTGGGCCATCGGTGGCAGCGATTCCTCCGGTTTGGCCCTGCCTTCACCTTCCGCTCCCACCTCGGTGCCTTCCTCCCTCGTGGCCGCCTCCCCCTCTTCGGCCAAGGGGAGAGCCTCTCCTTCCTTCGGCTCTGGAGGAGCCGGATTCCGTCCTTGACCCTCGGCTCTTCCGCCTCGGCTGGCTCTGCAGGGGCGGAAGTCCCATCTTCGGAATCCAAGTCCATGACCGCCGGCTCGAGGGTTGCCGGGGTCTGCATGCCGGCCCCATTGATCGGGGTCGGCTGGCTCGCCTCTTCTATTCTCGCCTCGGCCGCCGCAGGATCTGCCTCGTCCGCCTGCACCTCGGCCGAGACACCTTCTCTTGCCTCCTCCTCGGAGGCCGCAACTGCTGGAGCCAACACTGTCGGGGGTGCCTCCGTAAGAGCTTCATTGGTCTGGGTCGGCTTGCCCTGGGCCTTGCACCGCGCCCTCTTCACCGGCCTTACTTCCTTGCCGGCCTCTTGCCTCTTTTTGCATATGGCCGCCTTCAGCTTCTTAGCAGGCACCTTCATTGCTGCACAAAGAAATCAACAGTTAATAAAGGGAAAAGTTGGGCCCGAGGATGAGAAGGATAGGTTCGCGCTCACCAACCGCCGAAGCCAACTCGGCCTCATAGACATTCTCCTTGGCCAACAATTCTTTGTAGGAGGGGATCTCGGAGGACACCAGACAGTCGTAGAGCTCCTGGTCCCTCTCGTCCATGGCAGAATTCTTATTGGGGTCGACATCAGGTTCTCTCCAGTCTGCCCTCACTCCTTCCTCGTGGGCGAACAAAAAGCGGGATTTCCATCCCCTAACTTTGGAGGGAAGACGAAGGGGTAAGGCCTGACCCGGCCTGGAGGTGAAAATCCACCACGCATCCTCACTATGGTGGCAAAGCTTGTAGAAAGCTTGGAATAAGGAAAGCCTAGCTTCTGAGCCCTGAAAGAAGCTAAGGACGACGAACGCACAGATGATCCGAATCGAGTTCGGAGTCAACTGTGCTGGAACTAACCTATATCTATCTAGCAAGTTCAAGAAGAAAGGATGAAAAGGAAGACGCAGCCCACACCTAAAGAACTCCTCGTACAGAGCAACCTGACCGGGTAGATCAGAGGTTACTCTGTCCTCGGGTCCTGGCACAGATAACCAAATGAAACTGGGGATCCTATACCTACTCCTAAGGCTTTCTATCTCTTTAGAAGTCATGGTGGAAGCCACCCCCCGGCCCTGCCAAATTGGAACTGCTTGTCGGAGGAGGGGCCGAATGGGCTGAGGGTGGAGGATCTGCCCTAGCCAGAGACACTTGAGAGGACGACTGAGCACTGGCCGCCGGACGATCGCGGATAGTGATTCCTCCAACCAGCCAGGGCACGCGGCGAACCAGAGGGATATCATCCTCATCACCAGAGGAGCAGGAAGAGCTCACCATGGGTCTCTTACCCTTCCTACTGGCACAACGGTCCATGGGTTTAAAGAAAAGAAACAAAAAGGGGAAACTAACCTAGTGTTAAGGAGGAAGACGAAGACTGAAGGTTTCGAGCTTCGAGGACTCAGGGCTCAGAAGAGAAAAAACAACGAAGAAGACAGTGATGGCATAAAGGTCTCCATCGGGCGCGAGGGATGGTTTTATACCATGTTTTTGAATCTTCTCGCCCGAGACCATGACATGTGGTCTGCTGCCATTGCGCAAGGGATCCAGCTGTTGACAATCCCGCCAACACCCGGGGTGCAATGCCTCGGTTCTGCCTAGAGAGCGAGATTTTTTGGCCAATGATAAGACATAGAGAACAGCAAAGTAATGATGGCGCCCACCTTTTTCCCATCCCTCGAGAGATATCCTCTCAGTGCGCCCAGTGCTGACGTCATCCCCCACCTATCTCAGCTGATTACGAAAGATTTTCGAAGCAACATCGCCTCGGAAGAGTGCATCGCACTTCCGATGATTAAAGGCGTACAAAAGCCAACCATTATGAATTTTCGTGCTCCTTTCGCTATGGATGCGTAGCCCCTCGAGCTCAGGAGCAGGGGGGCATCAGATGTGACTGGTAGCGCCACGTGGACATTAACGGCAAAGCTAATGGACAATGTGAGCGAAAATTAGCGGCCGCACTCTCCCAAGTCGGCCCCTAGCGGCCGCACTCTCCCAAGTCAGCCCTCAGCAGCCCCAACTATTCCAAGTCGGCCCCCAGCGGCCCCGACTCTTCCGAGTCGGCCCCTAGCGGATCCAACTCTCCCAAGTCGGCCCCCAGCAGCTTCTGGCAGGCCCACCTACCACCTAGCCTGCGCCGCCCGACACAGCCAAGCCCACCTACCGCCTAACCCATGCCGTTGATGGGACCAGGCCCACCAACCGCTAGGCCCATGCGCTCAATGGGACAAGGTCCATCGACCAGCCTCTATTCACGTAATAGCCATTATCCTAGTACACATTTCTTTTTACGAAATTTCACGTGACTAATTCCCAAGCGGATACCGAAGGTCTATAAAAAGGGTAAGAGGTTCTAGAACAAAGGTACGAGTATCCACACACTCATACTTGCATTAACTTACACATTCTAAAACCCTAAAAAGAGACTCCGACCCTCGGAGCTTTCTTCCTCTAAGGAGCTCCTCCAAGCTTCCTCTCTACTGTGACCACGGTTGCTAACTTGACCGTCGAAGGATCCCCACTAGAACTTCCTCCGGTACTAGGATTTCTTGCAGGCCATTCGCTCTGGAAATGACTACCTCGGCAGTCAGAATTTTTCTGACTCTAGTTCCAGTGATCGAGCGTCAACATTATTATTACCATGATTGAAACCGTAAAACCTTAATTTTTTTTGTTGTCCTTTTGCGGCTTAATATTGGAGGCTGCTTCTTTCTAAGCTTCATCTCCCATCAACTTCTTCTATCAACCTCCTTCAAGGTTCTGGTTCCCGTCGTGCTAAGAGCTACCACCTTCAATCCTTAGCTGATTACCTGCTTTGAAATATACAAAAGCTTGGAATGAAGCTATCCTTAGTAAGAAGTATTGTTGACCTTTGTTGTTGCCAAATCACTTTTAGAGAACGCCGGGTGAGAAGAGAGCGTAGATCTTCACAGAGATGATAGGACCGCCTCCTTCAGCTAAAAACCTGCAACAAAAGTCCCAGACCGATGATTCCAGCAGGAACCTTCCAACGCTCTAGTTAGTGTTCTAGAGAACAACACTAAAGATGATAGAGTAGTAGAGAATGAGTCCTCTCCCCTCCTTGTTGTGAGTGAAGGTTTTTATACATGTTCGGAGGTCCTTCTTACCCTTTCTGGATGATCGTTGAATCACGTCGTCCGTCAGAAGCAGCGCCACGAGTGGTAGGTGGACGCATCACTGCTAGACATGTGCCGTAAATAACGATAACTGCCCGTGGTCTTTGTTGACCCATTTATTAATTTTGATGATTAATAAAAGCCATGAGTATATTCCCTATGATACTAATAAGATTGACAAGTGTTTCAGGAATTTAGAACGATTAAGTATTCATAATTCGTACAAAAATGAGCTTGGATCAATTTTTAGTGGCATGTGTCAAAGTTCAGATTTTAGAGCCGACTCCAGAAGTATTAGAGCCAACTCTGGAGCGTATCGGAACTATTGGCACATTCGGCATGGTTTAGAGCCGACTCCAGAAAATTAGAGCCGACTCTAACCTGAGTTACAGTGAACTATCTTTCTGTTTCATATTTTAGAGTCGACTCCAGCAGAGTTAGAGTCGATTCTAACCTGAGAACAGAGACTACATTTTTTGGGACACTGTTAGAGTCGACCCCAAGGAAATTAGAGCCGACTCCAGCTCGAGTTGTGTCGACCCCACAAAATTCTAGAGCCGACTCCACGATGAAAGTTTTCTTTCTATTTTGGGCAACCCAACTTAGAGCCGACACTACGCCAGATTAGAGCCGACTCTAATCTATCAGAGGCAACTTTTAGATTTGTCAGAAATGGCTCCAACGGTCATATTTCTTCTGATACTCTTCAACATCTCTTTCCCTTTTCATGTTAAACTTATCCACAAGTACTTTTAATGGCTACTTTGCATCAAAATATGGATTAGGAGAGATTATAAAAGGAGCATTCCGATCGTTCAAGAAAAAGAAAGAAAAAAAGAGAAAAATAAAGAAATATCAAAGAGAGAAAACTCTGATTCAAAGCCTAAATATGCGAAAAAGATAGAAGAGATATCCAAAAGCATACAAAAGTCAAATCCGAAGGATTTTCATCAATTAGAAGAAGAAAAGCAAGAGCCCTAGTTCTTCATCCTTCTCTGCACCAACATTTCTTCTAGAGCCTAAGTTCAATCTTGAGAAAGATCATTTAGAAGAGAAGAGGAAAAGAAGAAAAGCTCAACATCAAACATCTTCTAATCAGGCTTTTATATTTCTATTTTTATTTATATTTTGTATTTGCTCATTTGAGGAGCTTTTATATTGTTGTAATCAATTATTTGATACATTTGTTTTTTGATTCAATCAGGGGATTGAATCAGGTGAAGCAGGTGACCTCGGGCAAGCTAAGATTAGCTTGTGTTAGGTTCTATGCTGGTGAACCTATGAAAACCGGCTGGGTTCGTTGTGATCCCATTGTAAAACAATAATTTGAGTTATGATCTTGTAAAACAACTCTATTGTAATCAGGGTGATTATAGTGCGTGCTCGAGAGTTGCTTGAAAGTGGATGTAGGTGTAGCTAACACCGAACCACTATAAATCCTTTGCGTTTGTCATGCTTATTTCTTCTCTCTTTCACTCTAATTTTATATTGTGCTCAGCATTCATAGCATCATACTCTTTACACTTTACTTGTGCACATTCATTTTGAAAAATTGATTTTAATTGTAAAATTTTTAAAGAACCCAATTCACCCCGCTCTTGGGTTGCCATCTGGGCCAACAGTCTTAGAGATAGTGGGTTAATGGGCCACGTGGCAGCTCTGAGCACTTGTTAGGCTACTGGGAACTAAGTTTGAGGCTAGGCTCGAGGCCGAGACCAGGCTCGAGGTCAGGTCCGAGGCTGAGGCTAGGCTCGAGGCTGAGGTTGAAGTTGAAGTTGAATTCGAGGCCAGGCTCGAGGCCAGGTCCGAGGCCGAGGCTAGGCTCGAGGCCGAGGTTGAAACTGAAGTTGAATCCAAGGCTGAGACCGAGGCTAGGCTTGAGACTAAATCTGAGGCCAAGGCTAGGCTCGAGGCCGAGGCTAAGCTTGAGGCCAGGTCCGAGGTCAAGGCTAGGCTCGAGGCTGAGGTTGAAGCTGAAATTGAATCCGAGGCCAAGGCCGAGGCCAGGCTCGAGGCCAGGTCTGAGACCGAGGCCGAGGCCAGCTGCCATTTTATTGCTCGGCTTCGAAAACTATGAATTTTGTTAATCAATTGCCCATGAGGCGTGATCAGCCACATCAGATGCCCCCCTGCCCCTGAGATGTGTGGGCGCACCACCATCAGCGAAAGGGGTGTAATATCACCTAGTGGCTGATCTTTGTACGCTAACGATTGCTAAGAGGGAACGTGTCCTCGAAGGCCATGCATGCTTCTTTAATGTTGAGGCATCAGGTGTTGTAACGCCACCGCTCTATTTATTTTTGCCATTGAGATTAAAGGGGATTCTCCTCGGGTACGGAACTGCGAAAAGGGAGCATCATCACTATGATGATGTCACCATTGTCTTATCGTTGGTGGCGCCATTCACGTTCTGTACATCAAGTGATTGTCGAAATGCCTTCTCCAGTGGCGGGCGAGCACGTGGCCAATTTGAATCAGGCAGGATTATTTGAAACGATGAGGCTTTAAAAGGGGGAGTCGCCCCTGACCTTGGTCTTTTGCTTCTACTGCATTTGCTTCTTCTTTCTAGTCTAAACCTCACTCGAGCTTTCGTCTGCCTTCTCCTGGTTCTGCTTCTTCTTCCCAAGTCTTGACCTCACCCCAGCTCTCACTTTTCTAACTCTGCTTCTTCCAGGTCAGTTTGTCCTCCCTATTTTCATGGCTTCATCTCTCTCCTGCTCTATTTCTGATTCTGGGGGTTATTCTCCTGAACCCTCACGACCTTCTCCATCTCCCACACCCAGCTGGTCCTCTAGCTCTTCCATCGATAGGGTTCCTTTAGCACAGCGATGAGCCATCGGATGATCTTCCGCCGGGAGTTGCCCGGCTGCCGGTCGGGCCCCTATTCGGTGCCATCCGATCGTCGCGGACCTAGTTTCTTCCACTATAAGGGAGTCCCCTGAATGAACTGCCTCCACCATGACCGCCCATGAGATAGTCAATCTTAGTGCTAAATACAATCTTTCCACCAACATTCTTCTATTCCTTCCTGCTCCTGAGGATAGGGTGACCTCCTCCCGACCTGGTAGAGTCACCTTGTACGAAACCTTCTTCAAAGCCGGCCTTCGATTACCTCTTCACCCTTTCATCCTCAATCTTTTAGATAGATATTCATTGGCACCGGCGCAATTAGTTCTGAATTCCATTCGGACTATTGTTGGCTTCCTGGTGCTATGTCATCTTTATGGGATAGAAGCTAGGATTTTCCTTTTCCGAAGCTTCTATACCCTTCGCAAACAGTCAGGGTGGTGGCCCTTTGCTTCCAGACCGACTAGGGCTCTTAGACTATACCTTCCTACGTCCATCAAAGGATGGAAAGATAGATTTTTCTTTGCTCATATTAAGGGGGTGAGAACAATTTGGGGAACACCAAATACCAAGACGAACAAGGACCCATCAGTGCTCCCAAGGGACCAAGAGGCATTTGGGCAGCTGCTGACTGCCGACGTCCCACGCTGTAACCAACTCCTGGTAGAGGAGAACCTTCGGCTTGCGGGCCTCATTCCAAGTAGCGGTGAGCAGCCATAACCCTTCCCCTTTTACCCACCTCCTCTTCTTCTTCTCTCTTTTTCTTTTACTAAGTCATTTCAGACTTGTGCAGACATGCTACCACCGGCTCAGACAGTGAGGAAGGCGGTGGCTAAGAAAAGAATGGCCAAGGCGGAGGGAGCCTCCACTGAGAAGAGGGCCAAAGTCGAGGAGGACAAGAAGGATAAGACCAAGGCCGATGGGACCAAGAAGAAGATCAAGGCCGAGGGGGCCAAAGAAAAGGCCGAGGCCAAGGGGGCCAAAAAGAGGGCTGAAGAGGCCGAAGGGTCGAGGAAGAGGCCTCGGTCCTTATCGCCGACTCCGTCCCGGTCCCCGACTCCTCTTATCTGCAAGCCTCGGGTGGACCGGAAGGCACACATTGACCTCACAACCGACACACCTTCGGAGGAGTCGAGGGCTGAGGTCTTGCCATCACCATAGCCGGTCATTCCAGATGCAGGGCCGACCAAACCGACTGCAAGATTGGCCCTGGAGGCTACCCCACCAACGGAAGAACCGACGGTCGAAGAGCCTCCCAGGGCGGCTGAGTTGTCGGAAGAAGGGGTGTCATCAGCCCTTGACACAACACCTACGGTCTCGGCGCTTGCCAGGACCGCAAAGGAAGATGAAGCTGCGGTAACTTCCTTCCGGTCCATCCTCATGCACAACAGCCGCTGGACAAAGTGAATGATGGCGCAGGTTTGCACGCCTGAGCTTCAAAGGGATCTCCAAAATCAAAGGACTTCCTTCTTCTTTTGCGATGCCTTTGTGGCTCACCTTTGGGTAAGTGTTTCCTCTTCATTAAGAGTTTCTTTGTAAGAGTTTCCTTGTCACCTATTCCTGACAGTAACTTGCTTATGCAGGCAGTAAACTCCTTGGTCGCCATAAAAAGCATCCTCTCCCAGGCCAAAGCCACTCTCGGCCATTCTCATGAAGAGGTCAATAGGGCTCAGGCCTGAGTAGAGAAGGTCGAAAAGGCGCTGGGAGCTGCCCAAGTCGAGAGGGCCGTGAAGCAGGCCTGAGCAGAGAGGGTCGAGAAGGCATTGGAGATAGCCCGAGCCAAGAGGGCGGATGAGCTTGGAAATGCCCTGGCCTCGACGGAAAGGGCCGAAAAGGTGCTTGAGGAAGCCCAACGTCGGGCGGCCCACTAGCTCAATAATGTCCGAGCAACTAAGGAAAGGAATAAAAAGATGGAGTCGGATCTGCTCTTATACCAGACTCGACTGCACTCCGCCAATATCTAAATAAGTGTGGCTGAGGAGCGGGCAGAGAATGCTGAGGAGATCACCCGTCGCTCCGATGCTCATGTAGCCGAGCTGATGGTGGCTGTGAAGGCTACCGAAGAGAGGGTTGTTGTGGCAGAGAAAAAGCTGCCGAGGTTGTAGATAACTTCCGGCAGTCCATTGGCTTCGGCGAAGAGCTGGCAGAGGCCACCACCTATGCCTATGACTTGGGCTTCCAAGACTGCTAGGCCAAAGTGGAAAAAGTCTATAGTCTTGAGGGACCTGATGACCTGGAGCCTGACGAAGTAACGAGGGAGACACCAGTAGCACACCACCCCTCCGATAATGATCCAGCATCGGCCGAGTCCTGAATGCCTTGTATCTTTTTCTTTTTTGCTTTTTATTCTCCCTTATACTGAAGTCGAAGTAAAGTCAACAATTTTGTAAACTTTTTACAATCAATGAAAATTATTTTCACTTCTAAAATCTTTGAGATTTGTTATGCTCTTTATTGGTACTTTGCTTCCGTAGTGGCCAAGACGCGCTCATTCCAGAGTAGAGGCCAAGGCCGAGAACATAGGCCCGTGTTAGGAACCAAAACCGAAGTTAGGGCTGAGATTGAGGCAGAGGCCAAAGTAAAAACTTAGGTTGTTGCCAAGACTTGAAGTCGAAGTTGAGATCGAAGTCAAGACTTGAAGTAGACATCGAGACCAAAGTCAAGACATGAAAGAAGTCGAGACCGGAGTCTGAGACTTGAAGTTGAAGTTGAGACCAAAGTCGAGACTTAGAAGTTGAAGTCAAGACCGAAGCGAAAATGACTTAAATTTTAAGTGTTGATCCAGCTTCACGCTTGAGTGCCGACACGGAGTCGGGCTTGAGTGATGACGCGGAGTTGGGCTTGAGTGTTGACATGGAGTCGGGCTTGAATGCCGACGCGGAGTAGGGCTTAAGTGCTGACGTGGAGTCGGGCTTGAGTGCCGACGCGGAGTCGGGATTGAGTGCCAATGCAGAGTCGGGCGAGTCGGGCTTGAGTGCCGACGCAGAGTCGGGCTTGAGCTAAGAAAGCATGATTGCTCGAGGATGCTCTCGTTAGTAAAAAGAGGTAAATGTTATCCAAATAGACAAGAATGCTCAAGTCTATGATGTCAGTATACATTACTGGTAATACCGATGAAGATTGTCTGCATTCCATGTGCAAGGGAGTGGCTTTCCGTCCAGTTCTTCAATCCGATATGCTCCGCGATGAAGTGCGTCGGTGACCTGATAAGGCCCTTCCCAATTGGGTGGTAGTTTGCCTCCTTCCGTGGGTTTGGAGACCTCGGCTCGCCTGAGGACTAGGTCTCCAGGGAGGAATGTTCTGTGGCAAATTTGGGTGTTGTAGTACTTTGCAACCCTTTGGCAGTAAGCAGCCATTTTGAGTCGTGCTCGATCGCGGGCCTCCTCAACAAGGTCAAGGTTGGCTCGCAACTGCCTTGGATTGTCTCCCTCATCGTACAATTGTATCCAGGGACTAGGAATGCCAATCTCTACCGAAATGATAGCCTCCGATCCAAACATAAGGCTAAAGGGAGTTTCTCCCGTGGGGGTACATGGTGACATGTGATATGCCCACAGCACGTTCGGGAGCTCCTCCACTCATCTTCCTTTAAAATCATCCAGGCATGTCCAAAGCCCTTGAAGGATGATCCGATTTGTCACTTTGCCGCTCCATTTGATTGTGGATGACTGACAGAAGTGAACCTCTGGCATACGCCCAGTTCAGCACAAAACTCTCTAAAGGGAGTATTATCGAATTGTCGACCGTTGTTGGTAACAAGGGTGTGGGACAGCCCGAACTGACAAATAACAGACTTCCAAAAGAAAGTCCTCACCTTGGCTTCAGTGATTTTGGTGAGTGCTTCGGCCTCTACCCATTTGGTGAAATGATCGATGGCAACGAGCAGAAATTTTTGCTGACCAGAGGCTAGAGGGAATGGCCCCAAAATGTCCATTCCCCACTGGATGAAGGGCCATAGAGCTGACAGGGGGCTCAATTGGGAGGTTGGCAGCCATTGGATGTTAGCGTGCTACTGGAAGCTATCACACTTCCGAACCAACTCGGTCGTGTCTCCTCGCATGGTAGGCCAGTAATAGCCTTGGCATAGGGCCTTATGTGATAGTACTTTACCCCCCAAGTGATTTCCACAAATAGCCTCATGGATCTCATGGAGGATGTTGACCCCAGATTGATTTTGATGATTACAAACTATTAGGCAACTCTAAGCTTGATACAGGGAAGTTCGGTCGCCTTGTAGGAAGTATCTGCATGCAAAATTGACTGGTAAGAAAGTACTTCACTCTTAGATAATTTTATTGGCCTGAGAGTTAACTGGTTAGCTAACTTGTTATTCCATTTAGCTAGCTGGCATGCCTTTCAACTAACTGGGAAGCTAACTTAGTGCTTGGCTAAACGTCCTTAATTCTTTAGCTAGCTGGTTAGCTAGCTTGTTAGCTAGCTGGAGTTTTTTCAGCTAACTAATATGCTCGTCACAGTGCTTGGTCGAACGCTCTTTGATTTTAGCTAGCTGGTTAGCTAGCTTGGGATGCCTTGGAGCTAACTGGAATTCATCTTAGCTAACTCCAGTTGCCTGTTAACCTTCTTGGCCGAATGGACTTAAATTTTAGCTAACTGTTGAGCTAGCTGCCAGACCTTCTAGTTGCTGGCGGTTCTTTTAGTTAACTGCTTAGCTAACTATTTTATCCTGGAGCAACTACCTAGCTAACTATTTATCACAGGTGAGCTTGTGGCCGTGAGGTTTGAAATTTTAGTTAGCTGAAGAGCTAACTCCCTCTCTCTCTGGCCGTTTGGATTCTCTGCTTAGCTAATTGGAGAGCTAGCTATCTTTTGGTTAGTTAGCTGGAGAGCTAACTAAGCTAGGTGGTTTCTATGCTGCTTTTGAAATTAGTTAGCTAGTGAGCTAACTGACTTTTCTTTAGTTAGCTATTGAGCTAACTCTCCTTTGCCTGGAACCATTGCAGCCGAGAGCTTTAAATTTTTAGTTAGCTAGGGAGCTAACTAGCATTGCACGACCTCTTTATTCTGACGTTTACTTTGCTGTTAGTTAGCTGAAGAGCTAACTATCTGTCGTTTAGTTAGCTGCTGAGCTAACTAAGAGCCCTGCACCTTTTTCTCCTGGCGTTTACTTTTGCTGTTAGTTAGCTGGAGAGCTAACTAGCAACCATTTTAGTTACCTATGGAGCTGCCTCTGGACGATTTTTTCAGCTGTGGCCTCTCTTATGAGCTAGCTGAGATTTGTTGCTTATCTCTTGGCCGAATGTTTTCTTGACTTCAGCTACCTAGAGTTATTTCAGCCAACTGCTGTTTGAGTTCTTGAGTTTGCTTTTCCTCTCTCACTCTATCTCCATTGCTATTTTGAGCTACATTTAACTTTTGGATTTTTGAATCTTTGCAGTGCTCTTCCTTCCACAAATGAAGATCTGCATTCAATGCTTAAGGGAAACATTTATAATGGTTATATTTTCTTTCCATTTTATTTCCATATGTTCCTAATGTATCTAACAGATATTTTCTTGTTGGATGATTAAAAATAGGTGGGATTAGAAGCACACGATGATGATTTTTAAAAAGAGAGTTTAAAAGAAAAAGAGATCCAAGAAAAGAGCTTATATTGCATATTGTTGAGTGGTTGTTGTTGTGCATTCAAGTTCATTCATTACTCCAAAAAGTCGTCCGGATCTTTAAGCATTTTTAAGCTATCAAGACTTCAGCTACTTCGACCTCGTTCATTTATTGCTGAGTTTATTGCTTCAAAAATTGTAAAGTATACTATGAATATTTGCTCATTGTAGGAGCTTCTCTTTATCATTTCTTAATCTTTTTGTAAAAGGGTTAGTGTTAACCCTGATTATTTTGGGCTTTCTTGTACCTTGAAACAAGAGGACTAGCCTAGATTCGGCTAGGGGATTTGGCTTCCTTGTGCCGTATAAACAAGAGGCTAGCCTAGGTTTGCCTAGGGATTTTTGGCTGCCTTGTGCCGTATAAATAAGAGGGCTAGCCTGGTTTGGCTAGAGGTTGTAATCGTTGTGATACAATTAGTGGAATTCCCAAAGGTTTTAGGGAGTAGATGTAGGTGCTGAGTTTGGCACCGAACCACTATAAACTTCTGTGTGTTTGTGGTTGTTTGATTCTCTATTGTTATCTTTCTGTGCACTCCACTACACCGCTGCAAATCAAAATTAGGGTTTAAGCACATACTTGCATAGGAATTAATTTTTTTAATAACCCAATTCATCCCCCTCTTGGGTTGCTACATCTGGGCAACAGAGGATGTAGTCAACATTTGTAGGACCAACACACTTGAGAAGGGGGTGAGAAAAGGACCTTCGATACAGTTGTCTGTCGAGCATAAGGAACTTAGATGCTTGCCATTTGAATAATTTAGCTTCAGTAGGGTCGATCGGGAGGGTGTCGTTGGTGAGGTACTAGACATAAGCGTCCATCTAGGAAGGATCTTGATTGATTGGCAAGGACTCTTCTATCACATTGATACTTGGGGCTTCCCGATGTTCCACATAGGTTCTCCCCAGGGCCCCGTCGACCGAAGTGGTTAGCCAGGACAAAGCATCAGCTCTGGCATTCTTCTCCCGGGGAATGTAGCTGACACTGAAATAAGTAAAGGAAGAGGCTTGTGATTGCACCATACTCAAGTAGTAAGACATAGTAGGATCTCGAGCCTCATATTCTCCCTTAATTTGACCAGAGACGAGCTGGGAGTTGGTGAAGACTCTATGGCATTTTACCTCGAGCTCCCGTGCCAGCCTTATTCCTGACAGTAAAGCTTCGTACTCAGCTTGGTTTTTTGTGGCCGAGAAGAGGAAACAGAGGGCATACTCGGTCACTATGCCATCTGGACTTGCGAGGATGAGGCTCGCCCCGCTTCCTTGAGAATTTGATGCTCCATCTACATGAAGGATCCAGTCTTCTCCTTTTCCCTCAATTGTAGTGTCCGAGGGGTTTGTATGGGGTTCCTCTAGCTGCTCCTCTGCCCAGGTGCACTCGATTAGAAAATTCGCCAAAATCTAGGACTTCATGGCCGACCTGGGTCGAAACGATAGGTCAAATTCTTCCAGCTTGACTGCCCACTTTGCCAATTGACCAGAGGTATCAGGACAAGAGAGAATTGCCTTGAGTGGCTGATCCATGACCACCATAATCGGGTGTGCTTGGAAGTAAGGTCTGAGATGCTAAGCAGAGACGATTAACGCAAAAATAATCTTTTTGATATTAGAATACCTGACCTCTGCATCGTGAAGCACTTTGCTTGTGTAATAGACTGGATTCTACGTCTTGTCGACATCGACATGGATGAGTACGAAACTCACCACTTCGGGGGATGCAGCGAGGTAAAGGAAGAGTTCTTCTCCTCCCTTCGGATTGGATAGCAAGGTGGAGTGGACAAGAACTTCTTCAATCCTTCAAAAGCTTCCTGACACTCCGTCATCCACTCAAAGCTATCAACTTTGCACAAGGCTTTGAAGACGGGTAGATATCTTTCTGCTGACCTCGCTAGAAAATGGCTCAAGGCTGCTATCCTTCTGTGAGTTGTTGCACTTCCTTCTTATTATTTGGTGGTCTCATGTCGATGATGGCCTTGATCTTCTCGGGGTTAGCTTCAATTCCCCTCTGTGTCACATAAAGCCTAGAAATTTGCCTTCTGTGACTCCGAAGGCGCACTTCCGTGGGTTTAGTTTTATCTGGTATCGGTGAAGGTTGTCGAAGGTTTCTGACAAGTCAACAACATGGTCATCGGCCTGGATGCTTTTTGTTAACATGTCATCCACCTACACCTCCATGTTGCGCCCGATTTGGTCTTCGAAGACCTTATTCATCAACCTCTGGTATGTAGCTCATGCATTCTTCAACCCGAAGGGTATGACCTTGTAGCAATAGATGCCTTTCTTGGTCACGAAAGAAGTGGCCTTCTCTTAGCTGGATCCATCCTTATCTGGTTGTACCTTGAGAAGGTGTCCATGAAGCTAAGGGTTTCATGGCAGTGGGAAGCTGTCCTTGGGGCACACCTTGTTGAGATCGATGAAATCAACACACATCCTCTAGCTTCTATTGGCCTTACGAACCATGACCACATTAACTAGCCAGACTGGATAATATGCCTCACGTATGTGGCCCACTGTGATCAGTTTATGGACTTCTTCGTCCACGGTCCTTTGCCTCTCGGGAGCGAAATTCCTCTTCTTTTGCCAAACCGGTCGACTCCTTGGGTCGATGCTAAGTCTATAGGTGATAGCTTCAGGTGGCACTTCCGGCAAGTCTGAGGCTGACCAAGCGAAGACATCCGCATTGATCCGCAAAAAAGCAAGTAGTCGATCTCTCGCTTTTGCAGGAAGAAGTGTTCCAATTTGGATTATTCTCGTTGGTTCCTCCCCTAGCGGGAAGACCAGCAAACTTTCAGCCGGTTCTCCTCTTTTCTCGGAGTCTCTGGGGTCAAGTGGCTCGGGCGTCGGCGGAGCAGTCACCTCATGAGGGCTAGGAGCAGTGTGATAACAGAGAGGTATCAGGTTATGTTCCTCGCGCATCTCCTCAACTCCCTTGTTGGTAGAAAACCATACCAGTAGCCTTTTTGCAGAGATAATGGCATCTAGGAGGTTGAGTCCAGGTCTTCCAAGAATAGCATTGTAAGCCAAGAGAACTCGGACAACCAAAAATTTTATGAAGACTATGCTTTGGCGCGGTTCCATCCCGACCGTAACCGGAGGGTGATCTTTCCTTCTACCCTTACAGAATCCCCAGTGAAACACATCAAAGGAGTGGTCACGGAGCGAAGAAGACTAGGAGACAAACTCATTCGAACAAATACCTCGTATGAAAGAACATTAACTGAACTTCCACTATCGATGAGAATTCGCTTTACAGGGTGTTTAGCTATCATCATTGATACGACGACGCTATCATCATTAGGGTTGTCCACCCCTTCTAGGTCCCTTCTAAAAAAGGGAATTACATAGTCTACTCCATCCTCACGCTGCCTTTTAGGGTTGCTGCCTACGCTTCAGGAGATTATGGCCATCGTCTTCTCTATCGGAGCCTTATCCATGCCGATCTGGGCAGTGGAAGGTGCCGATGGGCCCAGAGCATAGGATTCCCTCTTCGGATAACTTTCCCAGATGGCCCTGCTAAATGAGTTTCTCAATGGCTTTCTTCAGCAGGCGGCAGTCCTCCATGTCGTGGCTGTAGTTCCGATGATAGCAGCAGTAAAGATCTTTATTATGGGGGACTCCAGGCCTCATGGAAGGCGAATGCCGAAGATAGGGCTTGCCCTCAATCTCCAGCAAGATATGGGATATTGGGATGAAAAGTGGGGTGAAGTGTTCCTTGGGAGCCAGGGCCCGAGGTCGGTTATCTGGATAACGAGGAGGTTCAAACTTCCTAGGCCGCGCTCCAACAGGCTCCGGATGTGCTAGCTTCTAATTGGACCCCTTGTCGACCTTCCTTCTGGAAAATTCTGCTTCATCAGCGCAGATATACTTCTGCACTCGGCTCAGCAATTTGACATAAGAGCCGAGAGGCTTCTTATCCAGAGAATAGGTGAAGCGGGAGGGACGGAGTCCCTGCTTCAAGGCCAGGGTGGCTACGGAGTCCTCAAGATTATAAACTTTGAGCGCAGCTTCCTTGAATCGAGCTACGAAGTCCTTCAAAGTTTTGCTGCTCCTCTACTGGATGACAAATAAGCTATCAGCCACCCTAAGGATCTTCCGACATGCATCAAAGTGGGCCAAGAAGGATCTCTCCAGCTGCCTGAAGGAGTTAATACTGCGTGGTGGCAGGTGGGAAAACCATGCACGCACAGCCTTTCAGAGTGTTGCTAGGAAGGCAACGCAGAGAAGAGAATATGTTGCCCCTGAACTTGCATGAGGACTTTGTAACTCTCCAGGTGATCCAGGTCTATGGTGTCGTCGTATGGGTCCAGCTGGGGTAGACAGAATCGGGATGGGACTGGTTCCTCTATGATATGGCGAGATAGTGGGGGCGGCAGTCATAGTCCATCCCGTGAGAGTTGATAATTCTGCGGCTGAGCTCCTTCAGCCGCAGATGATACTCGTCCAACCATCGTTCAGCCCAACGAGCAATCCGTCTATCGAAGGAATCTCCTCTCAAAGATTCAAGGATGAGTGAGGAGAGGGTTGCCGGTGGGGATGATGCACCTGCTCGGGTTCCTTCCGCTACGCCGCTTGGGGAGGCAGTCAGAGCGACGGGAAGGGAATCGCGGCCGCTTGGAAGTCTCCCGATGGCGAGGTTTTGGAGATCTGCGATGGAAGGTCTTCGGAGGAGTCCTGTCATGGTGAGACTGGTTAGCCCAATGACCCTCCACGTGAGGTGGAGGGAGCTGAAGTGGCAATGGCATAGTGGTGGAGTACTATTCCTGCAGCCCCCAGACCATCGCCACCAGATCTTGAACTTGCTGGGTCAGGGCAGTGAGCCGGTCAGTTTGATTAACTTGCGGTTGCATGAGGGGCAGAGCAGAGAGGTCGGCCTCTAGCTGCTCAGCCCGTGGGAAGTGCCCCCCAGCCTGACTAGTGGAGGCCTCCTGCGCACGTGTAACCATCATCTTCTTCCTTGCAGTGGTTGCGGGTACGTTGAATGAACGTTTGCTCCCCCTTCCTGGCTGCCAAATCACTTCTAGAGAACGCCGGGTGCGAAGAGAGCATAGATCTGCAGAGAGATGACAGGACCGCCTCCTTTAGCCGAAAACCTGCAACAAAATTTCGGACTGGTGGTTCCAGCGGAGACCCTCCGATGCTCTAGTTAGTGGTCTGGAAAATAGCACTAGAGATGATAGATAGTAGAGAATGAGTCATCTCCCTTCTTCGTTGTGAGTGAAGGTTTTTATACCTGTTCGGAGGTCCCTCTTACCCTTTATGGACGATCGTTGAATCATGTCGTCCGTCAGAAGCGGCGCCACGAGTGGTAGGTGGGTGCATTGCTGCTAGACGTGTGCCATAAATAATAGTAAATGCCCGTGGTCTTAGAGATAGTGGGTTAATGGGCCACGTGGCAGCTCTGGGCACTTGTTAGGCTGCTCAGAACTAAGTTCGAGGCTAGGCTCGAGGCCGAGGCCAGGTTCGAGGCCAAGTCTGAGGCTGAGGCTAGGCTCAAGGCCGAGGCTGAAGCTGAAGTTGAATCCGAGGCCAGGCTCGAGGCCAGGTCCGAGGCCGAGGCTAGGCTCGAGGCCGAGGTTGAAGCTGAAGTTGAATCCGAGGCTAGGCTCGAGGCCGAGGCCAAGCTCGAGGCTCGAGGCCGAGGCTAGGCTCGAGGCTAAGGCCAGGCTCGAAGCCAGATCCGAGACGAGGCTAGGCTCGAGGCCGAGATTGAAGCTGAAGTTGAATCCAAAGCCGAGGTCGATGCCAGGCTCAAGACCAGGTCCGAGACCGAGGCTAGGCTTGAGGCTGAGGCCAGGTCCGAGACCGAGGCCAACACCAGCTGCCATTTTATTGCTCGGCTTCGAAAAGTATGCAGTCTATTAATCCATTGCCCGTGGGGCACGATCAGCCACATCAACCTTCAACGTTTTTGAGGAATTCTAGGGCCATGCCTCTTCCAAGTGGAGCAAGCAACAAACAAAATGAGCTTCTAATTCAGGATTGATGAAACCGAACAGCTGGGCTATCTCTCGCTGCATGAACTTTGTTTCTCTACCCTTCTTTTCTGTTGGGTACCCGCACGTACATTTGTCATCAAGTTAAATTTTCATGAGCCTTCTCTAGAGACTCTGTGGAGGTGTTGGCTTCATCCTCCCAAATTCTTCTGGTTCCCTACTGCGTGCAGGTTCTCCTTCTTCCCATTCGACCACGATCTCTGCTACTGAACCAAGGTCGGCTTGGTAAGTAGCCAAACTGGCTGTCACAGAGTGGCACACTTCTCGTATCTGGGTTGAAGACTGCTCAAAATTGATGAGAGACTGGCTCAGAGACTATAAGATTACATAGCCTAATAACAACCGACTTCTTCGTCATGCGCATGCCCTTCTCGCCGTTTTGCCTCTGTTCGTATTTAGGGAAGCCAATCAGCATGCTGGTTGGCTCAATGGCTCTCCAAAGAGGACCTATGTTACAGACTCTTTTGGGACTCAAATTTTCCACCTTCTTTGGTTGATGTTGTGAGGACTGATAATGGTTCTGTGCTGTTGTGTTATTAATGAAACTACTGAGGCTTTGCTTTGGTAATCAAAGAGAAGAAACTCTATTTTTCCTGAAAGGAAACTGGTCCCCCTTGCAAGCAAATTAAGAATGTCCATTATGGCTCATGTAGATAAATGGGCTTGGCCCGCAGGCTAGAGCGAGTCTCTTCGCAAGCCCAATTAAAACGTCGGCCATGGATCAGGCTTGGCCCAGACCATTTTGCAACATCCTGGTGTTTTAACTCGTGACTATTTAAATTGATGATAAGCCATTCTTATAATCGCGACCATGTAGATTGTCCTGTTTGAACTAGGCCGGGCTTTGATATGGATCAGACTTTATCGTAGGCACAAGGAATAATGGCCAACTTTTTTTTTTTTTTTTTGGAGAGTATTAATAGTACAAACACCACCACTTCTGATCACCCGGTCTAAAACGGTAGAGTATATTTATAGTTTGGCTAAATTATCTCACGCCTAGCTCTGAAAAACTTTTTCTATTAAATTCTTGCAATTATTAAGAAATATTTAGTTATTACGTGAAAGTGTGCTCTAGGATAACTTAGAGGTACGAAGGTGTTATATTCAATAGCGTCAAGCTGATCTAGTTTAGTAATATATGGACGGTAGGCTACCCATTCAACAACCTGACCTAACCCATTTCCATTTTGGAATTCGAGTCCCTGTCGTTGTAAATGTTGACTTGACCTAGCCCTCGCCTGCAATAATCAAGACAGCATCCATTCCTTGAGAACGACGGCAAATATTGTTAGAAATCACTGATAGCAACCAGAAGCGTCATACTCCGTGTACTATGCTTGGTGCCAAAATGTTACCCATTGGCCATCAGCATCGTATAGTACTGTCCATTTCTTTTATTCTATGTCTTTATGTTTTCCCCCTCCATAATATGGTGCAATTTACAAATGGTAAGCAAGCCAATTCGAGTAGAAAGCCTAAACCTTCGGCTAATTGGCTCCCTGTCACGAATCCCCACCAGTATTTTTTTGGTGGAGGTACCTACTTAATTCCATAGAACCCTCCATTCTGTTATTCTCACCGGCCGGTGCCTGAGTTCCGTTATGGACCGGATCAAGCTTGACCGCAAAACCAAGTCAAACACCCAGCAAAATTACGTTCAGTTCACTGATGGAGTCATAGACTTCTCTAATGCATCATTTATAATTATAAATTTAGAGAGAGTGCATGATGAGACGTACCATTTGAGAAAAAGAACCCGGTTCGAGCCGCCCGGTCTGCAGCCATTCATCCGATCGCACCAGAAACAACAAAGACGTCGCGTCGCAATACTCGCGAGGAGTGACGGGATCCATCGCCGTTGACAGGAGCCGCGTGACGGAGTGGCCCCAGATCATCACTAGCCGTCCATCAAACTGATCTACAGAGAAAAAAAGCATCAAACCAGATCATCGCTGGCCGTCCATCAAACTGATCTCCCTCCCTCCCATTGGCTTTAAAGCTTTGCCACCCCCACCATTTCTCCTTCCTCTTCTGTTCTTCTCCACTCCCTCCCTCTTCCCATTCCTCCTCTTCTTCTCTTCCTTCCTTCTTATCACCAGAAAACATGAGGAAATAAACAGCATAGAAAGAGAGAGAGAGAGGGGAAGAAATCAGCAAGGAAAGAAGAAGAAGAAGAAAAAAATCTCAGTTTTGTTCTCTTTTACTTGTGTCCATTTTCTCTCCTTTCTTTGGTTATATCTGTTGCCAGAGAGAAAGAATGGAATGGTGGGAGAGGCAGCCGTCGCGGCGCGACCGCAACAACCCCTCCTTCTCTTCCTCCCTCCTCGACGCCATCTACCGCTCCATCGACGAACCCGACAGCAGCGGAGGACCAACGCGGAATCACCGCAAAGGCGGAGCACCCGATCCTTCCTCTTCCTCCTCCTCCTCCACTGCTGCTGCTAGAAAGAAACAGAGCGCGGACGAACTCAAGTGGACTGCTTCGGCGGTGAGCGACAGGACGGTGAGGCGACACGGCTTAGGAAACTACGGCCGCGGACTCGTCACCCACCTCCAGCTCCTCGGATTCCTCCAGCTACGGCGGCTTCTCCTCCTCGTCTGACGCCGAGTCCTACTACTCGGTCGGGGTCAAGCCGGTTCGATCGGACCGGATCCGGTCCAATCCAGAGATCCCGCCGGAGAAGAAGAAGGCCGGTTCGATCCGAAGCAGGCTCCGGGATCTGAGGAAGGGCCGCGCCACCGGCCCTACGTCGCCGGGGCGCGGTTGGCGAGCTTCCTCAACGCGCTTTTCGCCGGCGCCGGCAACCCCAAGAAGTCTAAAACTTCTGCGCCTCCTCCTCCTCCGCCGCCGCCGCCTGCGGAGTCCGCGTGCTCGTCGGCGTCGTCGTACTCGCGGTCGTGCCTAAGCAAGACGCCGTCGTCTAGAGGGCGGCGGACTCCGACGGCGGCGTCGGAGGCGGGCAAGAGGTCGGTGCGGTTCTGCCCTGTGAGCGTGATCGTAGGCGAGGACTGCCGGCCGTGCGGCACAAGTGCCTCTATGACGCCGATATAGCACCGCCGGCGCCGGCGCCGGCGCCGCCTGTGGTGAGCAGGGTGGAAGAATTGCTCCGGGGGTTGGATGATGAGGAGGAGGAAGAAGAGGGTGCGATGAGCGATTCGAGCTCGGATCTGTTCGAGCTGGAGAATTTGACGGCGATCGGACGGTACAAGGACGAGCTTCCGGTGTACGAGACCACCGATTTGGAGACCAACCGCGCCATTGCCCAGGGCTTAGTTGTGTAAAAAAAAGAGAGAGAGAGAGAGAGAGAGAGGGGAGAGAGAAAAATAAAGGAAAAATATCAAATTTAGGGGGAAGAGCATGTATTTCTTGGAAAATTAATTAGTAATTTTCTTTTCCTGTTATTAAATACTTAAATTGGGACTAAATGCCAATTGTGAAATAAAGTTGGTTCATGCAAATAGTTTATAAGATTTTGTTGTTTATATTTCTTAATTAAGGAAAGATGTGCATGTGGTTAGGAGAGGGATCGGATTAATCTTCTCATAACTTCAATTAGTGCTATAATAAAGGTAAAGAAAAGGTAAAGAGATCTGTGAAGGTTCTAAGATGCGGAGATGCACACGCTTTGCCTGTGAGTTGGAAAAGAAGGGCATAAAATGATGGAGGGAATATTGTGTATTAGATTAACCTGTCATCTTAAAGTGTGCGAAATTAAAGGTTTTGTTTAAGAATTTGTATCTCAGTGGATATCATTAGATGCCGTTTTATTGAACATATAGTGATTTTCTTTCCTTGCCTCTCTAGACATCCAAGTGTTATTAAGCATTGTCTGGTTTACCGAAGTCCGGCATGCTTGTGAGCTGAGCAAATTTCTAATGGTCCTATAATGATGTTTTAAGGGGTCTTACATTAAAGCTATAAAGTAGATTATACGCATTAGATTTGTTGTCTTAAAGGATGATTGGCAGGACATAGAATTGTATTGGAATTTAAGATTCATCCAGAGAGAGATCCATCCAATTAAAGAATAAGAATAGAATCACTTTAGCCACTCAAGGCCTCTCAAAAGAATAGCACATTAATTTTATGTTAAAATTGATTACAATGGATTGATTTCATGTCTGGACTTCAATTCTATAAGATTTATATTCAACTATTTTGTCTGATTCTTCTTTATTGAAATTGAATTACACTTGTCGAGAGCTTCATTTTGATGTCTAATACACCAAGAAAGGACTATCAATGAGAAAATTGTTGTCACTAATTAATGATTAAGGTTTGTTTTCATTTTTGCTCCTTATACTCTTGGATTTAGGATCAAGATCAATTTTTGCTTTTAAGATATCATATACAACCTTCTAAATTTTTTTTAAAAAAAAAACAAACCATAATTTTAATGTGATAGGAAAACTGTCTAATTAGTTGTGCAGGATAAAGATATAAAAACTAGAAGCAAACAAATACCTAGATTGTAGTGTGAAATTATTTTTTTTATATTTAGATGTGGACAGTGATTGGTTGAAGCATGTGCATTAGAAGACAGCCAACAATTGATGAGGACATCCAAGCTACAGAGATGATTGGATTGTGAAAGGGACTGAACTGTAACTACCAAATCGTCGGTTTGTTCGGTTTTAATTTTGTTTTATCTCATTGCACTTATATGTTGAGTTGGATTTTAATTAGGATAGGGTAATTACTATTGGCTTCAGCTAATTTTAGATTGGGTGGAGTATTTAGATATCACTATGAGTGAAATGAGATTAACCAATAGCCTATAAATATTTAGAAATGATATAAAGATGGCTGGAAGATGGAGTAAGAGAATGTTCAATAAAAATTGTTAAGGGTCCCAGCAATGGACCATTGACAAATCTTATAGAATTCTTGGGGTGAATTATTTTGTATATTGATAACTTCAATGAGTGAAGCCAAAAATTCAAAGTAATGGGCAAGTTCACCAAATGTGCTTCCAGTTCAAACTACATTATTGAGTAGTTTTGGCCCTCTCTGGAAGCTTAGCGTCACAGCAATGATTGCAGGATTAGACACTTAATCCAAGGATTATTCTCCCTCTCAAGTGTAATTAATCCTCAGCACATTTTATTATACCTACAGTCTCCTTTTCCACCAGTCCTTTTCAGCTTTGTGACAGAGCTCCAGATCTCCAGTCAAAAAGAAATAAAGAACTCACTCCATCTAATCTCAGAAGTCCAGAGCCACATAACGAAATGCTTCGGTTTTAACCACACAAATTGACTGCACTTCAATCGATATTGGTTCTCGAGGTTAATTGTTTGACTAAAAGCTGAAGGTAAAATGTTCTTAAAACTTTAATGGTCATACTTTGATCGATAAAGCTGCAGGTAAATGATGCTGTAATTCGTGCCTGTCGAGGTGGTTGGAGCTGGAGAAAATGGGCTTTTTCTTGCATGAGAAAAACCTGGTGTTAAAAGAGCATGGAGGTCTCTGATGAAAAATTAAGAGCATAGATAGAGATCTTGATCTGCCCACAGGAAACACTTGTTTGTACCATCTAAGATTGATTTCAATTAACAAGTTGGTAGTCTTCTGATCTGCTAGAATATTTTTTCACACAACCATGGGTGAAAAGAAGAAAATTTGATTTTATAGATAACTCAAAATATATCACTTTGAGATTTGTGTTAAATTAATAGGGGTCTGACTATGGTAACCAAAAAAGAAAAAGATGTTGATATCCCTGACAATGGTATGAAGAGATTAATAAAATTCAAAAATTGATAGGACTATTATATAAGCATCAATTTCCTTGTGACAAGTAACAATGAAGCTTTCTTGGGCTCCCACACTCCTTTTATTAGGAGATGCTTCTGTCCATCATACATAATTTGGTAAAACCAATTTGTCTGGTGCTTGAGGCCTAAGAATATTTTGCCACTAGGTAAACTCATATTCACTTTTCTATGAAAGAAATTAACTTGAAACTAATTAGGCTCAACTTATCATCTATAAAAAGACTGATTTTGGTCACTCATGTAAACTTTCATTATGATTAAAACCATTATTGGAATTTCATTTCCTTCTTGTCATTCTCGATCGCATCAACAAGTTATAAAAGATTCTAGCTTTTCAATAATGAAATGATTCTTGAGTTACCATTCAATTTTGACAAATATGAAAATAAGTAGTTGTAATCAACATAATATTGAAGTTTAAACTTTCAAATCTTGTAACGTAGACATTAAGCCAGGTTACTGTATGCATGTAAGAGTAGGGACCGAAATTGTAGTTATCAGTCAATCAGAATACTTTGGACCACTAATCTTTTAGAATTGACCATGCAACGAACGGATAATTTGATCGGCATTATATAAATGTGATTGAGATGTAGCCCTAAACCTTTTTGATAGGATGAAAGCATCATTCTAGTTTAACATGGAGGCTAATAGTAGTTATAATTATAATTACAAGTTAACTAGTATTCTTATACCTTCAAGCTTAGGAATTAATTAAGACAGGTATGTGAGAGGGGAGGCCAAATGAACTACCACTGGGGTGCTTTGGACCACAAACCATCTGGTATTATTGGCTGCTAAACTGACGACAATACGGTCAGCAATGCATGAATGTGATTGAGACCCAACACAGCATGGTCTCTCACTCTCTCAATCTTTTGGGGCATGAAGGGCCCCAGCACCAAGATCTCATGGCGTGGGAATTGGCAGTTGGGATGCAACAAAGGTGGTAAAATAGGCAGTTGTTAAACATAAATTAATGGGGTGTTTTGGACCACGAATCTCCTACGTGACTATAATATATAATTTCTAGTCCTGCCTTCCTCCATTGTTTAAAAAATGGCTGCTACTCCTTGGGCTTCTATTTAAGGCTCAGAGGATGGGAAAAGGAGCTTGTTCCCTTCCACATGGAAAGGTCCTTTCATGGATTACTTTATAAGAGGGCGAAGTGAAGTATAGTGTTTGATAGAAAAAATTATTTATAGATAAATATATGAAATAGAATTTATTTTTTGACTATCTCTAGGAATATTCATTGGCTATTCCATTGATCATATCAAATGCAAAAAGATAAATTCATAAAATAACTTTTTTTTACTCTTATTTAAAGGAATAACCAGCTATTCCTATATTTTCTAGGAAATAAATTGAAGGAATAATCCATGGTTAATCATGGTTAACCATGAATTATTTCTTTGATTAACTTTATTCTCAGCTATCCTTTATAGTTATGACTTTTAAAAATAAGAAGAGGCATCTCCTGAATATCCTCTCTTATTTTCTATTTCAAACACTAACTAAGTTCTATGATAAAATGTATTAGTGTTATGCCAGAGAGGATGAACCATAAATATTACGGCATGGCTGAGGGCAACCTGCCCACCAAGCTTGACTTCCTCCTCTTTCCTCCGCCCAAATATTTCTTATGATTACTTACTTGTATGATTGTATGATGCCTCACTATCCCACCATTCTGTGGCCTTTTGGATGCTAATGACTATTCTGGCTACTACAACATTCTCTATTACAACATGATAATATTATAATTGATATTTTTACAAAAGCAAATGGATTTTAGTTTTATTCTTTCAATGTCTAAGATAGGTGGAATATTTTTTGTGAACTATTAAAAGAATCATCCAATGATTGTTCTTCTTAACTGTAAGTGTTTAATTTGTGGTTTCTTTTTTTTTTTTTTTTGGATACAGACAGACGATCATACTATCCTCGTGCGAATCAGTCCAGTACTATCAGAGTATAAAATCTACATAAGAGCAGAGGGGCAGCGATCACCCTGTTTCCAAATCCACAAACCTCCATGCTGAGCCACAGCAGCCGCAGTCCAGTCTGCCACAGAATTGGCCTCTCAATAGTTATGTCGGATATGGACACTGAGAAGACCCCACAGAGCAGCCTGAATGTCACTGAGAATGGGATTGATGGAGATCTAATCGCAGCATCCTAATCTAAGCCATCGTATAACAGAAAGAGAATCCCCCTCAATAATCAGACAATGGGCATATAGCTGCCTAGCAGCATGAGAGTAATTAACCTTTGCATTAATGTTTTATTGTTTATCTAATTTGTGCTGAACCACCTATCCTTTTTTTTATTTTTTTCCTCTCTTTTTCAATCTTGAGCTGGTAGAAGAAGTAGATGGGTTAGAGGAACAATTAGGTCTTAGGACGTGAAAGCAGAATGGAAAGATGAGAATTTTTAGATACATTGAGATGAAAAAGGAAAAAGAATATTACATGAGAATTGAGAGCTTTAACGAGCTACTCTTGTACTTATGAAAAGTAAATGATAGAAATGAGGCACTAATATAGCATATACCGTATAGATGTCCATAGCGCTTCACAAGGCAAGCATTCTAGATGCATCTTGGGTTACAAATGAATCGGGTCATGCTTGATCTTAATATGAATTGATTTTATATTCAGGTTATCAAGTTGATTTAGGTCTATAAAAAGGCTTATAGATCCAATGGGTCCTTCAAATTTATTTAAGGCCAAATGTGATCCAGATGTAATCCAAAAAGTAGAGTTTTGAGATGAGATTGAATTGAATTGTGTCTGTCTTTGAATTAAATATCTAATTAAATAATTAAAATCTAGTAATTAATAATCAAATATAGATCTATTAAAATATTTAAATAAGATTTAAAAGAGTCAATTTAAAGTTAATTTTTTATTCAAAATTTTAGTTTTATGGAAGTAAATGATTATCTTTAGGTTTATAAATTATGATACGTAAGATATTTATTCCACTCAACTCAACTCTAACTCATCTAAGCCTTTTTCAAACTATGTAAATATTTATTAATATACTTAAAAGATATTATAAATAAGAATTTACTAAAATAAATAATAAAATATAAATACTTTGATATAACTAATTGATAAAGTTGAGAGAAGATCTAATTGTTAGGATGAAAAAAAAAATTAGTTTCAGTAAGAATTTTTTAATAAATTGATAAAGATAATTAATGTAAAAAAAATAAGATTTATATAAGAGTTCAACTATCCTATTTTTTATTATTTGTTTGAAAAATAGCACCAATTTGTACAACATCCTCATTCTCTTATACGATGCTCATATGCCCTTGAAGTTCATAGTATTTATGGCATCGCCTACAAAAATCTAAAAATATCATAGAATTTGCTTTTATATAATTTATGTTTATAGGTTAGATGTAGATTGAATTAGGTATAGGTCAAGTCGAGTCGAAAAAAATACAAAATTTAGATTCAATCTAAAATTTAAAATGGGTCTAATTTTCAATTCTAACCTAACCTTTGGGTTTTTAAATGTAGATTAGATTGAGTCTAATTGGATTAGGATTAAGTAAAGTTGTGAGCTGACTTGATCTATTTACAGCCTTAATCTTGACATTAAAAAAAGTAAAAAGATTTATTAATGGTAAAAAAAGGTTAATGAAGTTGATTCCAATTACTAAGATAAGTTTTATTGGCTATTAATTTTTTTAATAAGAATATAAACCAAATATTTAGCTATTCTTGAGTATACTGTTAATTATTTATAATATTATTTGTTAACTTTTTATTTATTTTTTATTTATAGCAAGAATAAGTAGAGACCTACTTATATTACAACTATTTCATTATTTTCTTTGAGATGCACCATCAATTCTACTGCTTCTCATATTAAGCAGAGGGATATGATAAATGGTGCAAACATTAGTTCAACTCTTAATCTTGTTATTTTTATTTCATTTTCATCTCATATTCATATTACAATTTTTATTATATATTTTAGATATTTTTGTTGAGCTTCTATATTATTATATTGAGATATCATCAAATAAGAATTACTGACTAGAAGTGTTTTATTCAACCCAAACTAGTTGTCAAGAGACTATGTCGTAGTCAAACAAAATGCTACAAAAAAAAACAAAGAAATATTCTATAAAAACTGAGGAATGGAGAAAATTATAATCTTATCTCTACCAATGATTGGTTGTTGTAGTAATATAGAGAGCACATGCTCATGGCCTTGGGAATAATTGTTGGTTTTGTTGTTTATGGTGTTAGGCTAATATAAAATTCAATTTGAAAAGTTCTAGATCCCTCCCTCACTTCCATTATTCATATCCACTAACACCTATTATAAGGCTTGCAGTAAGTTAGATTCAGGGAGGATTCGCAAACCAAATCCAATTCTAATATGCAGTTTAAGATCCAAACAAAAACCCAAATCCATAAGCAATGCAAACCTAGTTGTATCCAAGGATTTGTTGTGCTGTTGTTGTGTGGGGCATGAGACCCATCCCTTGCCTCTCGTCCTTCCAACTAGCCATGGACCTAAGATATATTTTAGGTTGTCATGTGTTGCAATTAAAAAATATGATGGATTGATTGATGGATACCAATCTTCCACAATAATTTCATAGCGATGACGCCTGATCACCGGTCTCGAATGTCAGGAGAAGAGAGCTGCTTAATCTGCGGTCCCACACCTGATCGGATGGTCTGCAAAAAGTCCAAGACCGGAGGGATACTCCGGTGGGAACCCTCCGACGCTCAAGTCAGTAACCGGGGTCACAGCTTAGGGAGAGCTCAGACGAGCTCTGGGGAGAAAAAAATGAGTCCTCTGAAAGAGGGGAATCCCTTTCTGGGTATCAGGGTAGCGAGTGTATGAGTTTGCATACCTTGTTCCTGAGTGGACTTACCCTTTTATAGGAGGTTGACACCTGCACAACCACGTGGAGTTCCGTAAGAAAGGAATGTCCGCGGGGTTTGTGGGGTTACGTGAATTTGGGCTGAACGGTGGGTTATGTCCCATCGAAGAGGAAAAAACGACAGTTGGTGAGCTACGTTCCATCGGTCAGTGGGGCTGACAGGTAGTTAGGTCCAGTCCCATCAGCAGCGTGGCCAGTGGGTAGTTGGGCCTGGGGATGCCAGGCGGCACGCACCAGAAGGACGGCGGCGCGAATAGCCAGGACCTTTCTGGGGCCGACCTAAGACAGCCTTGACCCCCAGAGCGCGCCGAGGCCGAGCAGAGCTGACTCAGCTGACCTGAAGATGTCCGAGCAGAGCCGACCAGGGAAGGTCGGGGCTGACTTGGCCGACTCGGAGATGCCAGGGCCGAGCGGGGCCGACCAGGGAAGGTCGGGGCCGACTTGGCCGACTCGGAGATGCCGGGGCCAACCAGGGAAGGTCAGGGCCATCTCGGCCGACTTGGAGATGCCGGGGCCGAGCGGGGCCGACTAGGAAAGTTCGGGGCCGACTTGGCTGACTTGAAGATGCCAGGGCCGAGCGGGGCTGACCAGGGAAGGTCGGGGCCGACTCGGCCGACTTGGAGATGCCGGGGCCGAGCGGGGCCGACTAGGGAAGGTCGGGACCGACTTGGTCAACTTGGAGACGCCGAGGCCGAGTGAGGCCGACCAGGAAAGGTCGGGCCCGACTCGGCCGACTTGGAGATACCGGGGCTGAGTGGGGCCAACCAGAGAAGGTCGGGGCCGACTTGGCCAACTTGGAGACGTCGTGGCCGAGCGGGGCTGACCAGGGAAGGTCGGGGCCAACTCATTCGACTTGGAGATGCCGGGGCCGAGCGGGGCCGACCAGGGAAGGTCGGGGCTGACTCGGCCGACTTGGAGATGCCGGGGCCGAGCGGGGCCGACCAGGGAAGGTCAGGGCTGACTTGGCCGACTTGGAGATGCCGAGGCCGAGCAGGGCCGACCAGAAAAGGTCGGGGCCCACTTGGCCGACTTGGAGACGTCAGGGCCGAGCGGGGCCGATCAAGGAAGGTCGGGGCTGACTTGGCCGACTTGGAGACGCCGGGGCGGGGCCGCCTTAAGATTTGGATTTTTCATAATTGCCCTTGTGGCTACGTCAGCCACATCAGATGCTCCCCACCCTTGAGCGTGAAGGGCTACGCGCCCGCTGCCCTTTGGGCGAGAGGGGCACGAAAATTTAAAAAATAATTGCTCTTTAGTGCGCTTTTAATAGCTTGGTGAGCTGGCGCATCGTCCCGAGGCAGTGTCGCTTCGAAAATCTTCCACAATCATGCAGTAGGTGGGAGCTGACGCTAGCGTCGGACGCCTCGAAGAGGAAGCCTATTGGGGGAATGGAAAAAGGTAAAGGCTATCATTGTTTCTCCATTTTCTATACCCCGCGATTGGTCGGGGATCACGCTCCTTGGGGCGAATCAAGGCGGCATGCCTCGGGCGCAGGCAAGATTTCTGGTGAACAGCTCGTGGCGCAATAGGAGAGCACCACGTGATAGGGCCTCGATTATCGTCGCTCGGAGATGGAGGTATAAAAGCGCCCCAAGGGCCTGAGGAAAGCTTTTACATTGCATTTTTTTCTTCCAGCTTTCCTTCTCCTAAGTTCTTCTGCGACTTGAGCCTTTTGTCCCCAAATTCCCTTTGATTTCCATGTTAGTTTCATCTTTCCTTTTCATCAATGGACCGTCGTGCCATTAGGGAGGGTAAGAGGCCTATAGTTGAATCTTCCCATTCCGATAGTGAAGACCAAACCTCCTTAGCCCGTCAGGTTCCTCGTCCGGTGCACGGAATTGCCATCCGCGGTCGACCAACGGTGACCGGGCCTACGTCCGCCTCAGCCTCCCCTATTAGGGCAGTTCCTGTGTCCTCCCACCGTCTGGAACAACCTTTGACGGTGAGTTTTGATACGGCAGGTCCATCCGGAGTGGCCTCAACCGTGACCCCCGAAGACGTAGAGGCCATTAGGGCTAAGTACATGGTCCCCAGCTTCATTCATCTGTCCACGCCGGGGCCCGAAGATAGAGTGACCTCCACCTATCCCGATCAGGTCGCTCTGTACGAGGAATTTTTTCGGTGCAGGCTACGCCTTCCTCTCCACCCCTTTTTCCTGAACCTTTTAGATATGTATAGACTAGTGACGGCGCAGTTAACTCCGAACTCGATTCGAATCATCTGTGCCTTTATTATTCTTTTCTATTTTCAGGAGGCCTGGCCAGGGTTATCACTATTCCTAGCATTTTATAAACTCCGCCGCCAAGGTGAGGGGGCCTGGTGGGCTTTCACAGCCAGGCCGGGTAGGGCCTTCCCCCTAGGTCTTCTGTCCAAGATTAGGGGATGGAAATCCTGCTTCCTTTTTGCCCATGTCGAGGGGGTGAGGACCGACTGGATGGAGCCGAGCGCCAACTCCAATGATAATGTCACCGTGGGGGAGAGAGATAGGGAACTCTTCACCCAGTTGTCCAACTGCCAAATCCCTGGCTACAAGGAACTCCTATCCGAAGAGAACCTGATAGAAGCCGAGTTGGCCCCGGCGGTCGATGAGCACAACGCCTGATTCCTTCTGTCTCGACCGAAGGATTGCTATATGCTGTCGCTAACACTTCTCATTTTTGGATGCAGCAATGAAGTTCTCCACTGGTGCGTTTGAGGCCGCCTTGAAACAGAAGAGGCCACCAGCCGGAAAAACGTCAACACCGACGAAGAAGGCCCGAAGAGGGGAGCGGGCTGGGCCGACCCAAGTCGCTGAGGTCCCCAAGGCTCCAACGCCTGCAGAGGAGCTGGCTAAGGAAGCGCCGGCTGGAGAAGTGGTCCCGAGGCCGGCCGGGACCGATATAGAGGAGGGAGAGATTCTAGCCACCACCAGAGCCACCGTGGTGGTTGTGGATCTTGAGGAGGAAGCTCCTGCCGCCGCCGACGTGCCCGAGGCGAGGCAAGTCATAGTTGCCATCAGCCCTCCGGCTGCCGCTGAGCCGGAGATGGAGAGGGCTCCCCCAACTGCCGAAGAGAGGGAGCCAGCCGCCAAGAAATCCAATGCTGGGGCGGAGGTGACCGTGGAGCAGATGGATGGGCCAGAGAGCTCATCCCAGCGGTTGGTGCGCCACCCGACCCATCCTCGAGTCGAAGGTCCATAGGAGGGGCCGACGCGGCCGGCCCCTAGGCTCGATTCAATGGCGGACGCCGCACAAGCCGCCCATCTTCTATCAAGATTTCGGACTGCCGAGTCCGAGGAGGAGATGCGGGGATTGAGCTACTCTGTGCTCCTGAATATGGTGATGGTTGCCATTGTCCAGGTAATCTTCTGAGTTCTCTCTATTTCCGGAAGTATCTTTTGATGCTCCAATCTTTTAGGGTTAACATGTTCCCCTTGCTGCAGATGGCCAACAGCGTGATTGGCCTTCGTGAGGTGGTGGCCCATTCTTCGGACGAGCTCACAAGGGCCATGGCGTGGGCCAACAAGTACAAGAAGGAGAGCATGGCGCAGTCCCAGAGCCTTGCTCGACTTCACCAGGAGGCCAAGGCCCGGGAGGAGAACCTGGGCAGCCGAATAAGGGAGGCGGAGTGCCGGACCGAAGCCGAGAGTAGCCGGGCATCCGCGGCCGAGGCCAAATTGGAGCTGGTCTCCAACAAACTGAAGACCGCCGCGATGCAGAATGAGGAGCTGGTTCGTCAGCTTCAATGCGCCGAGAGGGAGGTCGGAGCGGCGCAAGATGAGGCCCGGGCCGCCGCAGAGAGAGCTGCCACCGCGGAAAAGGCGGTGGTTGAGGTGGGCCATGAGAAGGCTGGGGCTGTGGTCTATGCAGACGAGGCCAACATACGAGCCAAAGAAGCTAAGGGCCGAGCCAGGGAGGCCATGGCGCAAGTCCAGGAGGCCAAGGCCAGGGCATAGAGAGCCGAGGCCGAGGTAGGGCAGGCCGTCTCCAGCTACAAGTCCTCACTGGAGTTCGGGAAGGAGGTCCTCGAGGCCAGCCTCGATGCTTACGTCAAGGGCTTCGAGATGTGCAAGACTAAGGTGTCCGCGGCTCTTAAAATTGACATTGCCAAGCTCGAGGGAATTCGGCCCGGGGAATCTGACGAGGAGTCGACAGAGGAAGAGGACGACAAGGGAGAGCCGGGCCCAAACAAGCCCTGAAAAGTTGTTGTTTCTTTTCCCTTTTCTCTTTGTAATCGGCCTCGGGCCAAATTTTGTACTTCAATTTCATTATCAATAAAGAAGAACTTTTTGTGAAGATGCTTTTATCCTTTGTCTTGCTCATTTCTTCTTTCCTATGGGCTGATTGTTTTATTGTGCGACTAGCAATAAAATGGGTCCCATACCTGTTGATGAGAGAGGGCCTTTCTTCTGAGATGCCCCTTTACTCTGAGTGTTGCGCACGTTGATAATGCCGTAGCCGAACCATTGTATCAGGTTGGCCAATGTTGAGATGCATCTTTGAAGTATAAACCAACCGCGTAGGAGATTACTTAGGATGCCTTGAGCTATCGCAGGCCGTTTGAAGGGAGATTCGTCTGCGCTCGAATATTCTAAAGACTTAGAACGATCCGAGGGTAACTTAGCGCCGAGATCGGCTTGAAAATGCTGGGGGCCAAGTGGGGCTTGACCGGGGAAGGTCTGGGCCAACTCGACCTGATCTTGGAGATGTCGAGACCGAGTGGGGCCGACCAGGGGTGGTCGGGGCCGATTCGGTAGACCTGGAGATCGTGAGGGTCGGCGAGCTCTTTTAGAACCACCTCGGGGATTTGTGTGCTGCCCGAGGGGCGACTCGGCGAGTACGGAGCTTTTAAGGTCTTAACCGCCTTAGGGGCACCTCCGTGCCAGGGCTGAGTAGTGTCCCGTAGGCTGCAATGCCAGCGAGCTCCTTTAGAACCATCTCGGGGATTTGTGTACTGCCCGAGGGATGACTCGACCGGGTACGGACCTGTTAGGGACTTCAACCGACTTGGGGGCGTCTTTGAGCCGGACTGAGTGGTGTTCCATTAGCCACAATGCCAGTAAGCTCCTTTTGAACCGCCTCGGGGGTTTGTGTACCACCCGAGGGGTGACTCGATCGGGTATGGAGTTGTTAGGGACTTGAACCGACTCGGAGGCATCTCCAAGCCAGACCGAGTGGTGTCCCATTAGCCGTGATGCCGGTGAGTTCCTTTTGAACTGCCTCGGGGGTTTGTGTGCCGCCCGAGGGACGACTCGATCGGGTATGGAGCTGTTAGGGACTTGAACCGACTTGGGGGTGTCTCCAAGCCGGATCGAGTGATGTCCCATTAGCCGTGATGCCCGTGAGCTCCTTTAGAACCATCTTGGGGGTTTGTGTACCGTCTGAGGGGTGACTCGACTGGGTACGGAGCTGTTAGGGATTTGAACCGACTCGGGGGCGTCTCCAAGCCGAACCGAGTGGTGTCCCATTATCCGCGATGTCGACGAGCTCCTTTTGAACCGCCTCGAGGATTTGTGTACCACCCAAGGGGCGACTCGATCGGGTACAGAGCTGTTAGGGACTTGAACCGACTCGGGAGTGTCTCCAAGCCGAACCGAGTGGTGTCCTGTTAGCCGCGATGCCGGTGAGCTCCTTTTGGACTGCCTCGGGGGTTTGTGTACCGCCCGAGGGGTGACTCGACCGGGTACAGAGCTGTTAGGGACTTGAACCGACTCGGGGGCATCTCCAAGCCGGACCGAGTGGTGTCCCATTAGCCGCGATGCCGGCAAGCTCCTTTAACGAGATCTGGTCCTTGAATGCAAGGGAGAGCAGGCTGTAGCATTGGAAGGGACCCTTTTATTGCTCGTATTTTGGGGGATACATCATTAATAATATCGGCAGAGATTATCCGCGTTACAGGTACGTGAAATAGGTTATCCATTGAGCTCTTCTAATCTGTATGCCCCCCGATGGAGTGTCTCGGTGATACAGTAAGGACCCTCCCAGTTGGGGGATAGTTTGCCCCCCTCCATAGGCTTAGATACCTCGGCCTTTCTTAAAATCAGATCTCCGTGGCGAAAGACCATAGGACAAACTCGGGCGTTATAGTACTTGGCTGCCCGCTGATGGAAAGTCGCCATACGCAGCCTTGCTCGATCATGTGCTTCATCGATAAAATCTAAGTTGGCTCGTATCAATGTGGAATTGTCTTTCTCGTTGAAGGACTCCATGCGCAGACTGGGCAGTCCGATCTCAACAGGGATGATGGCTTCAGATCCGAAGATGAGACTAAAGGGGGTCTCGCCTGTCGAGGCTCTGGGGGTCGTATGGTAAGCCCATATTGTTTGGCCCAGATGGCAACCCAAGAGGGGGGGGGTGAATTGGGTTCTTAAAAAATTTAAGACTTTTAGGCAATTTAAAATGAGATGTGCAAGTGAAAGGATTAGCTAATAAGCAAAGCACAAACACAAGTATATGAGAGATAGAGAAGAGACAATTAGGCACGGCAAACACAAGATATTTTATAGTGGTTCGGTGCAATCAACACCTACGTCCACTCCCAAGACTCACTTGGGTCCACACTATAATCTCTCTAGATTACAGCCGAGTTGTTTTCCAAGTTCACAACTCAAACTTGTTGTTTTTCCGGGATCACAACGAACCCAGCCGATTTTACACGGGCTCACCGGCACCAAACCCAAACACAAGCTAAACCTAGCTTGTACCGAGGTTTAACAACCTCCTCTAGTTTAATCCCTCAGATTAAACTAGATACAAACAAATAAAATGAGTTTAATTACAAGCAGCCCCTTTTTGAGCAGATATTTCAAAATAAAAATTGAGTTTAGAAAAGCCTGAATATATAAAGCTTGAGAGCTGGCTTGGCTTCTTTGGATTCCTTCCTTCAACTCCTCTTGATGTTGAATCAGGCCTCGGCACCGATTCTCCACAGATTTGAGCTTTGGAGTTGGGTTGAAGCTTTTTCTCCCTTTTCTTTGAATGTGGAAGATCTTTGATTTGCTCTTGAAAGTGTTGGGATCTCCTCTTGAATCTTTTGTAGAAGGTAGCTCTGGAGTGCACGAATCTCACTCTTGGATTTCACTCCTTTTGAATCTTTCTTCTTAAATCAAACGATTTTTCTAATAACACTCTGTTTTTCCCTCTTTTGAATTTCTTACTGAATGATTCTCAATATATATCTTCTCTCTTCTTTCTTTGTTGAATGGCTCCTCTATTTATAGATTCTGAAACAATATAGCCGTTAGAAACAAAGAAAAATAACCGTTATTCAAAAATATATCCGTTGGAGCTGATGTGTCAACTCAAAAAATTTCCGCCCAGAATTCGGGGAGTCGGCTCGGGACTGTGCGAGTCGGCTCGAGCAATCGAATCCAGAACGCATCAAAAAATGAGTTTTCAGGGGTCGACTCGTGAAAATCTGGGAGTCGACTCTTGACTTTCAGGAGTCGACTCGCGAAAAGCTGGGAGTCGACTCGAGAAGCACTCAAAAATGAGTCTTTCTGCCGTCTGAGTCGAGTCGGCTCGCTCAGTCACGAGTCGGCTCGAGAAAGTTCAGGAGTCGACTCGGAAACTCTCGAGTCGGCTCGGGACTGATACAAAAATCAGAAAACATTCTGATTTGCTTTGAAAATCATCCCAACCAACTTTGAAATATAAATATAACTTAGATAATGTTGATTTAACAGTAATGCTCAATTTCAAAGCATTTTCATTAAGTCATTGATCTTTAAAAGATTGGTATAGAAAATCATATTTGAATTCATAAGTATAGCTCACTGAAACATATATTCAATTGATTCAAGAAACTCATTATATTTTTAATAGTTCATAGTTTCCAATTTGAAATTGCTCATAGCAAGAATAATTCATTGATTGACTTATCATGTTCATAGCCTTTTAGAAAGTAAAGCAATGTCTTTTGGAAATCATCAAAATCAATAAGTTGGGGCAATTATGTTTCAATAATTTCTCAACAATCTCCCCCTTTTTGATGATGACAAAAATATTGAGTTTGTTCATGATTGATTAGTGAATTAATTTTGTTTTCATAGTTAAGTTTAGGCTCCCCCTCAATGAGGTAGCTCCCCCTATGAAACTTAATTAATTAACCCATTGTTTATCACAATCATAGACAATCATAAAACTATAAAATTCTCCCCCTTTTTTGTTATCAACAAAAAGATAGATAAACATTCATTCAAATTTCATTGACATAAGGAAATAGAGAATTCATTTCATTCAAAAGTCTAGTACATCAAATTACATCAAAATGTAATACAAGCTTATGGAATCAAATTTAAACTAACTTAGATTCATCAAAGTTCAAAAACATTCATATTAGAGCAAAATTTCCTAGGTACAATCTAGGAAGGAAATTTAGATATAACTAAGATAAGTATTAAGTTCATTTGACACGCTTGAATATCAAACTTTTTAAGTGTCCAATCATCTCCATGATATCATCCTTTTGAGATTTGCTAAAATCATTCATGGTTACTTGAATTTGATCAACTGCTGCATCAATGTCTCTTCGTAACTGATTGGTTCTATCAAGATATACATTGGATCCATCGGCTATCCCTTGAAGTCTTTCAAAGATATTCTTAAGCTCGGCATTGAGAGAATCCACATGAGTACCAATAGAGAATGAAAATAAGTCAAGCCTTGAAATGATGTTTTCCTTTAATTCTTTAAAGTCTTCTCTTAATTGACCAATCTCTTCTTTTCTTTGATCATCAAACTCAGCAAACATAGATCTAAGTTGACATAGCTGCTCATCTGAAAATCTCACAGAAGTAGATGAAGCTTGAGGTGGAGGAGAATAATGCATGCTAGGTCCAGCCTCAGATGGTCCAGCAACAGAAGGTCCAGCCTCGACCTCAGCTCCAATGTCCTCAACTCTGTCCTCAGCAGCTCTAATATCATCTTGACCTTTTCTTATCCAATTCCATTAACTTTCTTGAAGCCCATACGGTGAATAGTGGCCAGTGAATAGTAGTCTGTCTTCAAATTTTTCTTGGGCTCACTATCACTAAATTCAATTCCTTGGCTTCTGAATAACTGAGTTAAGATCATGCCATAGGGAAGACAAGATTTCCTTTACTTCCACAGTCAGCCATGTACCATAAAATCATGATGGGTAAGTTGATGGGTTGCCTGATACTACAGCATCCATGACAAAATATCCCTCTCAGAAACATAGTCAAACCGGCCTGTCTTAGGGAAATAGAATTCTGCTGCAGATATTGTGTAGCAATCTTAAGTCCAATGGCAGCTGACTTGCAAGAACTTCTTCAAATCCCTCAAAGTTTCTATTCAATAATCTGGTGAGGGCAGGAGATCTATCCTCTGAAGCAAAGGTGGAGGGTCCAGATAGGGGTAAGTCCAATAGCTTAGAAAGATGACGGCAGAGACATTCAAACAAACTCCTCTCACAGTACTGACTAATCCATTGTCTCCTCTAGATAAATTTTATAAAATTCTTTCACCAGTGCAGGATAAGTAGGACAGTCTAAAGAGCAATTTTCTCAAATCCCATTTCTCTAACTGTCTTCCTACAAGTAATCCTTCATTCTCAAACAAATCAAATCAAACTTCCTTCCAGTGGTAATGACTCTACTTGCTAGGAGGTCTACCTGAGGAGTAGAGGCAGTAGGAGCAGGTGCATCATCCGAAGAAGAAGCAGTCGAAGACTCCGGAGTCGGCTCGCGGACGGGTCGACGCACGGTTCTTTTCCTCTTCATCCCGGCGCGGCTACTGCTCGCTCCACGGGTTTTGGGGGCCATTGATTTGGAATGATTGTTCAAGGTTTTTGGAAGATTTGGAAAGTTTGAAAGTTTTGGAGGGTTTTGAGAAAGATTTGGAAAATTAGAATGACGTCGGGTCGACTCGTGCCCTAAATATTCATTTGGGACCACGTCGAGTCGACTCGCGCATTTCCTCGAGTCGGCTCGCCTAAATCACAGAGAAAAATCTCGAACTCGAGTCGACTCGCTCATACCAGGAGTCGGCTCCCAAGTTTCAGAGAAACTCGAGTCGACTCCGGTACACACGAGTCGGCTCGGAGACCATTTCAGAACAAAAAAATTGAAAATTTCTGAATGTTTGAAATGATTCCGGATTTGATTTTGTGTATGATTCATAATCATTGAGTCTTGATAAATCATTTTGATATGAATTCTAGATACTATTTCCTTAAGATTTTGAGGAATTGAAAGAATTCTAGATGCATTTCCTTAAGTATTTCAAAATTTATTCAAAAGGATTACAAATTCCTAATTCTCCTCTAAGATATTCAAATCTTTCTTCACTTAGGGGTTTTGTTAAGATGTCAGCTAATTGTTCTTCAGTGTTTACATAATCTAAACAAATTTCATCATTAGCTACATGTTCTCTTATAAAATGATATCTAATTTCTATGTGTTTTGTTCTTGAGTGTTGAATTGGATTTTTCGTTAAATTGATTGCGCTAGTATTATCACATTTTATGGGTGTCTTATTAAGTTTGATACCATAGTCCTCAAGTTGTCGCTTAATCCATAGGATTTGCGCACAGCAACTTCCAGCTGCTACATATTCAGCTTCAGTAGTTGATAATGCAACTGAATTTTGCTTTTTGCTAAACCATGTGATTAAGTTACTGCCTAAGAAATGGCATGCACCACTTGTGCTTTTTCTATCAATTTTACATCCGGCATAATCAGAATCTGAATATGCAATTAGGTTTAATGTGGAGTCTCTAGAATACCATAAACCTACATTTTTGGTTCCATTTAGATATCTTAATATTCTTTAACAGCTATTAAGTGTGATTCTTTAGGTTCAGCTTGAAATCTAGCACACAAACATACTGCAAACATTATATCAGGTCTACTTGCTGTTAAATAGAGAAGGGATCCGATAATACCTCGATAATACTTCTGATCAACCTTCTTACCTTCTTCGTCTTTGTCTAGCTTGCATGAAGGACTCATTGGTGTTCCAAGGGGTTTCATTGTTTCCATACCAAACTTTTTGAGTAGTTCTCTTGTGTACTTGGTTTGGTTGATAAAAATTCCCTCCTTGCATTGTTTGATCTGGAGTCCAAGGAAGAAGTTGAGTTCTCCCATCATGCTCATCTCGAATTCTCCCTGCATTAACTTTGCAAATTCTTGACAGAGAGATTCGTTAGTAGCACCAAAAATAATGTCATCTACGTATATTTGTACTACTAGTAAATCTTTACTTTTTCTTTTTAAAAACAAGGTTTTATCAACATTTCCTCTTGTAAAATCATTTTCTATTAGAAATTTACTTAACCTATCATACCAAGCTCTAGGTGCTTGTTTCAAACCATATAAAGCTTTGTGCAATTTAAAAACGTGATTTGAAAACTCGTGATCTTCAAAACCTGGTGGTTGTTCTACATAGACTTCTTCATTAATAAGTCCATTTAAAAATGCGCTTTTTACATCCATTTGAAATAGGTTAATGTTCATATGACATGCAAATGCAAGTAAAAGTCTAATGGCTTCTAGTCTAGCTACAGGTGCAAAGGTTTCATCAAAATCAATACCTTCTTCTTGACTATATCCTTTAGCAACCAATCTAGCTTTGTTTCTAATTACTATGCCATTTTCATCTAACTTATTTCTAAAAACCCATTTAGTTCCTATATTGAATGGTTTTTAGGTCTTTCCACTAAAGTCCAAACATTATTTCTAGTGAATTGATTAAGTTCTTCTTGCATAGCTAACATCCAATTATTATCTTTTTCAGCTTCTTCTATAGTTTTAGGTTCTATTTGTGATACAAATGCAAGATGATTACTAATATTTCTCATGTATGATCTAGTCCTTATTCCTTGAGATGGATCGCCTATAATCAATTCCTTAGGATGACTATGCATATCTCCAGTCTCTTGGAAGATCTACATCATTATGATCATTATTAACATCATCATCCTTATGTGAATCATTATCTTTAGCCTGTTGTTCATGATCAGAAGATACTTCAATATTAAGTTTTTCAAGATCTTTTTCAATTATGTTTGTATCTTCCTCATCATTAATCTTTTCAGATCCAGTTGCTAAAGATTCATCAAAAACTACATGAATGGATTCTTCAACTACTAAGGTTTTCTTGTTAAAGATTCTATATGCCTTACTAGTTGTTGAATAACCTAGAAAAATTCCTTCATCAGATTTAGCATCAAATTTTCCTAAGTTGTTTTTACCATTATTATGAATGAAACATTTACATCCAAATGCATGAAAGTATTTTATATTGGTTTTCTTTCATTCCATAATTCATAAGGTGTTTTCTTTAATATTGGTCTTATTAAAGCTCTGTTTAAGATGTAACATGCTGTGTTAATTGCTTCCGCCCAAAAATACTTTGGTAAGTTGCTTTCACATAGCATGGTACGGGCCATGTCTTCTAAAGTTCTGTTCTTTCTTTCAACTACACCGTTTTGTTGTGGAGTCCTAGGGGCTGAAAAATTATGATTAATTCCATTTTCAGTGCAGAAATTTTCAAATAAGTGATTTTCAAATTCTGTTCCATGATCACTTCTTAGAGATACTATAGTAGTGTTTTTCTCATTTGTGACTTTCTTGAAAAATTTCAGGAACATCGAGAAAGTCTCATCTTTGTGAGCTAAAAACATTACCCAAGTATATCTAGAGTAATCATCTACAATCACTAGACCATATTTCTTTCCTCCTAGACTTGTAGTTCTAGTTGGTCCAAATAGGTCCATGTGAAGTAGCTCTAGTCCCCTAGAAGTTGAAACAAAGTTTTTAGATTTAAATGAACTTCTAGTTTGTTTTCCAAATTGACATGCATCACAGATTTTATTATTTTCAAAATCTAATTTAGGTAAACCTTTGACTAAATCCATTTTAATTAGTTTTGAAATAAGGTGTGTGCTTGCATGACCTAATCTACGATGCCACAACCAACTAATATCATTAATGTTAGCATTATCAGTAATTAGGCAATGACTACTCTTAGAAGTTTTGTCTGTGTCAACTAAGTATATTGCCAAATCTATAACCAGTAAAAACAATGCTATCATCAATAGAATTAGTTACAGTGCATAAAGAAGATTTAAAAGAAACATTAAAGTTTTTATCACATAATTGACTTATGCTAATTAGATTATGCTTCAAACCATTAACATAAAGTACATTTCAATTACTATAGATGGAGTTATGCGAACTTTACCAAGGCCCAAAATTTGACCTTTACCGTTATCGCCAAATGTCACAACTCCACCAACATTTTCTTCTAGGGTGATGAATTCCTCTTTGTCACCCGTCATATGTCTTGAGCAGCCGCTATCAAGATACCACTTCTTGTTTGATCTTTTGGCTACAAGACATTCCTGCAATATCATCAAACTTTATGTTTAGGTACCCAAGCTTTCTTGGGTCCTTCATGGTTAGTAGACACAAAAATTGTTCCTTTCGGAACCCATATTTTCTTAGCTTTAATATTTAACTTGTTGTTGTTTAATGTTTTGCATTCAAAGGATTTGTGACCTTTTTCATTACATTTAAAACAAGTTATATTACCTTGGTTGGCTTTTACAAAAATATTCTTTAGTGATTTCTGTTTTCTTAGTGTGTTATATCCTAGCCCAGCTTTGTCAAAAACAGCCTTTTGACTATCTAGAATCATGTTTAATTTAGTTGAGCTTAAAGTAAATTTCTCAACAATGTCCTTATATTTTTTAACATCTTTCTTAAGAGAGTCAATTTCTTTAGCTTGCTGTTCTTTATCTAAAGCTAAGTTTCTATTGATCTTTTAAGTCTTTAGTTGAGTTTTTAGTTTCAGATTTTAATAAATCTCTTCTTGATTAGATTATCTCTTTCTTTCCTAAGTTCTTCTTTTCATTAGTTAATTTTTAACTTCTAAAGCTAATTCATTTTTACTTTTAGCTAAACTAACATTATCATTTTTCACAGATTTAAATTTCTTTTTCAACAATTTAAAATCTATCATTAGTTCATTAAAAGCTTCAAACATTTCATCAAATGTAAATTCATTGTCGGAGGTTTCGGAACTTACCTCGTCATTGTCGTCGTCGTTGGCCATGAACAAATATTTGCAACCTCTTTTTGTTCTTCTTCTTCGGAAGAAGATTCATCAGTCCATGTTGCAACATATGCCTTCTTCTTTTTCTTGAAGGTCTTTTTCAATTGTGGACAATCATATCGATAATGCCCCGGTTTCTTACACTCATAACAGATCAAGGGGTCTTTCTCTTTGTCCTTGTCCTTATCTTTCTTTTCCTTTTCCTTTTCTCCTTCCATTTTATTTCCAAATTTTCGTTTTTGGAAGGGTTTCTTTTTCCTCAAAAATCTTCTGAACTTCTTGGCCAAGAGAGCAGTTTCATCATTATCTTCATCACTATCATCACTGCTGCTCTCTTCCACATCTTTGCAGCCTTTAGAGCAATGGTTTTCTTCTTTTTAGTTTCCTCCTCAATATGCTGCCTCATTGTCAATTCGTGGGTCATGAGAGATCCTAGAAGCTCCTCTAAGGGTAGTGCATTGAGGTCTTTGGCTTCTTGGATTGCTGTGACTTTTGCTTCCCACGATCTTGGCAATGACCTGAGTATTTTGCGAACAAGATCAGCATTAGTATAAACTTTTCCTAAACTTTTCAAACCATTCACAATATCGGTGAATCTAGTGAACATGCATGTGATGGTTTCAGTTTGTTCCATTGTGAACAATTCATATTTATGAACCAAAATATTTATCTTTGATTCTTTTACTTGGTTTGTTCCTTCATGTGTAACTTCCAACCTATCCCATATTTCTTTAGCGGAATTACAAGTAGAGATGCGGTTGAATTCATTTGAATCTAAGGAACAATATAAGATATTAATGGCTTTGGCATTAAGTTGAGCCATTCTCCTATCATTATCATTCCAATCCCTTTCGGGCTTTGGAACAATAGTGCCATCAATAAGGTGTGTGGGTGTACTAGGTCCATTTAATATAACACCCCAAAGCTCATAATCAGAAGCTTGAATGAATATCCTCATTCTAGCTTTCCAATAAGAATAGTTTGAGCCATTAAAAGTGGAGGTCTATTCGTAGAATGACCTTCAGCAAAACTAGAACCACTTTGTGTTGCCATAATGACCTTTAGCTCTTGATCGTGAGATCAAACTCTAAATGAGCACTATGCTCTGATACCAATTGTTTGGCCCAGATGGCAACCCAAGAGGGGGGGGGTGAATTGGGTTCTTAAAAAATTTAAGACTTTTAAGCAATTTAAAATGAGATGTGCAAGTGAAAGGATTAACTAATAAGCAAAGCACAAACACAAGTATATGAGAGATAGAGAAGAGACAATTAGGCACGGCAAACACAAGATATTTTTATAGTGGTTCGGTGCAACCAACACCTACGTCCACTCCCAAGACTCACTTGGGTCCACACTATAATCTCTCTAGATTACAGCCGAGTTGTTTTCCAAGTTCACAACTCAAACTTGTTGTTTTTCCGGGATCACAACGAACCCAGCCGATTTTACACGGGCTCACCGGCACCAAACCCAAACACAAGCTATACCTAGCTTGTACCGAGGTTTAACAACCTCCTCTAGTTTAATCCCTCAGATTAAACTAGACACAAACAAATAAAATGAGTT
>UESW01001848.1:0-122234 GCA_900491605.1 Calamus simplicifolius
GCTGATCTGGCAATTTGATTTTTCGTTCCAGGTGGGTTGGAGTCGACTCTAACTTTTCTGGAGTCGGCTCTAGCTCGAAGCACTTTAAAACGATATTTCGGAGTCGTCTCTGACTTTTCTGGGGTCGACAAGAAACTTTTCTGGAGTCGACTCTAACTTACCCGGAGTCGACTCTAGGTCGGGGCCAGAAAAATCGACGTTCTGCTTCTTCTGTGAGAGTCGACTCTAACTCTCCGTGCCAGTTCCGGAGTCGGCTCTGTGATTCTCGGAGTCGACTCTAATGTCTGCAATCTTACCTAGACATTAGATTCGATCCAGAACACGATGTAACTCCTGATTTTGATCATTCAATAGACTTATAATCTGAAACACTAAATCAAAATCATTAGAGCCTTCCAATTAGTTATACTCAAATAGTTTTGTTAATCATCAAAATCATCAATTGGGTCAACAATCTCCCCCTTTTTGATGATAACAAAAACTTTGAGTATATGCATTCAAAAATTCATTCGAACTAAAGATTATAGTCATTTTGAAACTTAAAACATTTTTAATGAAGGATTTGATGCCAATATTCAAAGTAAACTTTTAAAATTGTGCATGAGTTCAATATAATCCATCAATTATGAATATTTAATCTTAATGTGCATAAAATTGCAATTGAGCTTTTTGTTAAGCTCCCCCTGCATTGAATAGCTCCCCCTATATATAAGCATCAATTTTAACTGATTAAATTTCAAGTTATTTTGCATAAACAATTATTTCTCCCCCTTTCTTTCTTTCTTTATGCATATACAATTTTCATTAAAATTTTCAAGTCTTTGCATTTGCATATAGCATGTTATATTCAACCATCTCTGGGGCAATAAGGAGAGTTTTAGATAAAGAAAGTCAATAAAACATAGGGATTCAAGCAGTCAATATTTGAAAATGTGAAATTGCATTTCATAAGTAAGAACATTACATTAGTTGATTCATGTACATTCCAAAATGAAATACATTAGATATTCAAAAACTTCCTAAGTACAACTATCAAAATCAAAATCAAGGTCAGATGTGTTTGAATACAATTTTCTTCAAATGACCTATGATTTCCATTACATCATCCTTTTGTGATTTCTTAAAGTTTTCAAGGCAAGCTTCAATTTGTGAGACTGCAAGGTCAATGTCCTTCTTCAGTTGACCAGTTGCATGAACATAAGATCCCGATCCATCAGCAATGCCTTCCATCCTTTCGAAGATTTTGTGAAGTCAGCACCAAAGGATTCAACAGAATTGCTTAAGGTAAAGGAGATCATGTCCAGTCTCGAATTAAGTTCTTCTTCAACTGATTAAAGTCTTCTTTTAATTGATTAATTTCATGAGATCTCTGACTATCATACTCAGCAAGCAAAGCTCTCAACTGACCAATCTGTTCATCAGAGAATCTCCCAGAATTGTATAGACTGATGTGGAGGTGAGGGAATAGAACTAGGTCCGGCCTCTGAAGGTCCAGCTGAAGATGGTCCCGCAATAGATGGATCAGGGACAGATGGTCCCTCAGTGGATGGTCCAGGGATGTCTTCTACTCTGGTTCTTCTGCTCTATCTCTTTCTGCTCTTTCCTCTCTTCCTCCTTTCATCCAAACACCATTTAATTTCTTGAAGCCCATCCGATGAATAGTAGAATGCTATAATAGTCAGTGTGTCTCAATTTTCTTAGGGTTCATTCTCCATAATGAGCACACCTTGGCTTCTAAAGATTAATGTCAGAATCATACCATATGGCAGTGTAGATCTTTCTTTGTAGCTGCCTCTGCCATATATCCAATCATCATGCCAGCTAAGTTGACTGGCCTTCCAGTAATTATGCAATCCATCAAAAGAACGTCTCGCTCCGAGACATACTCGAATCTACCAATTTTGGAAATAAGATTCTTCCACAGATGTTATGTAGTAACCTGAGTTCTAGATTCAATTGATTTGCAAAGATTTCCTCAAACTCGGTTACATCTCTCCCTAACATTCTTGTCAATGCTCCACTTCTATCATCATGTTGATATTCCATTAAACCGATTGTGGGCATTTCCAATAAGTTTCCAAGAATCTCAGTGGTTATTGTCAACTCTTGTTCCTCTTACTATACTGATTAATCCACCTTCTCCTCTACTTAAACCGTTGTAAAACTCTCTCACTAAGGCTGGATAAGTGGGTATCTAATGAACAAATTTTTTCCCATCCCATTTCTTTCAAACTTCTTCCTATAGTGAAGCCTTCCGACTCAAAGAAATCAAAGTTCACCTTTCTTCCAGTTGTAATGGTCTTACCGGCTAAATGATCAACTTTGGGTGAAGATGGTGAAGGAGGGGAATCCTCTTGAGTGGCCGAAGAGGAGGAAGGCGAGGGTTGCCTCCGAACGTGCGTCTCCTCGTTGGAACGGACGCTCCACCGACGAAACCGCGCCTCTTAGGTGCCATTGAGAAGATTGGAAGTTAATCAAAGGTTTTGAGTAGATTGGGGAAGTTGGAAAGGCTTTGGAACTTTTTGGAGAGGTTTTGGAGACGGATGGAATGATTGGGGGTCGACTCCGCCTTTTTATTTTTGACCTAGCGACTTAGAGTCGACTCCCGAAAACTGGGTGTCGGCTCCGAACCAGAAAATCTGTCAGCGCTCGAATTAGAGTCGGCTCTACAAAAGCCAGAGTCGGCTCTAATTGCTTAGACAGAACATCAAAAACTCAGGTGTCGACTCCACAAACTGTCAGAGTCGACTCTAACAGTTTCAGAGATAAAAAATCAAGTTTCAAGGATTTGAAACTATTCAAATTAATCATCAAATTCTAGATAAATGTTCCTTAGCAATTGGGGAAACAATGAATCAAGATCTAGATAGATTTCCTTATTGAATATCGAGATTTTTCAAGAAAATGATGAAATCTAGATAGATGTCCTTAAGAGTTTCAGAAAACTATTCCAAAGGATCACAAACTCCTAATTCTCCTCTAAGATAACAAAATCTCTCTTCACTTAAGGGTTTTGTTAATATATCTGCCAGTTGTTCTTCAGTATTCACATAATCAAGACAAATTTCATTATTGGCTACATGTTCTCTTATAAAGTGATATCTTATTTCAATATGCTTTGTTCTTGAATGTTGAATTGGATTTTTAGTTAGATTTATTGCACTTGTATTATCACATCTTATAGGTGTCTTATCAAGTGTGATACCATAGTCTTCAAGTTGTCTCTTAATCCATAGGATTTGAGCACAGCAACTTCCAGCTGCAACATATTCTGCTTCAGCAGTAGATAATGCAACCGAATTTGCTTTTTGCTAAACCATGAGATTAAGTTACTTCCTAAAAATTGGCATGCACCACTTGTGCTTTTTCTATCTAACTTACATCCAGCATAATCAGAATCAGAATAAGCAATCAGATTTAATGTTGAGTCTCTAGAATACCATAAACCTACATTTTTTGTTCCACTTAAGTATCTTAGTATTCTTTTAACAGCAATTAAATGTGATTCTTTAGGTTCAGACTGAAATCTAGCACATAAGCAAACAGCAAACATTATGTCTGGTCTACTTGCAGTTAAGTAAAGTAGGGATCCGATTATACCTCGATAATATTTTTGATCAACCTTCTTACCTTCTTCATCTTTGTCCAGCTTGCATGAAGGACTCATTGGTGTTCCGAGGGGTTTGATTGATTCCATACCAAACTTCTTTAGAATTTCTCTTGTGTACTTTGTTTGGTTGATAAAGATTCCCTCTTTGCTTTGTTTGATTTGGAGTCCAAGGAAGAAATTGAGTTCTCCCATCATGCTCATTTCAAATTCTCCCTGCATTAACTTAGCAAACTCTTGACATAGAAGATTGTTAGTAGCACCAAATACAATGTCATCAACATAAATTTGAACTACAAGTAAATCTTTATCTTTTCTTTTCAAAAATAATGTTTTATCAACATTTCCTCTTGTAAAATCATTTTCAATCAAAAATTTACTTAGTCTATCATACCAAGCTCTAGGTGCTTGTTTCAAACCATATAATGCTTTGTGCAATTTAAAAACGTGATTTGAAAATTCATGATCTTCAAAACCTGGTGGTTGTTCACATATACTTCTTCATTTATTAATCCATTTAAAAATGCACTTTTGACATCCATTTGAAATAAATTAAAGTTCATGTGACATGCAAATGCAAGTAATAGCCTAATGGCTTCTAATCTAGCTACAGGTGCAAAGGTTTCATCAAAATCAATACCTTCTTCTTGATTATATCCTTTTGCAACTAATCTAGCTTTGTTTCTAATTACTATGCCATTTTCATCTAGTTTATTTCTAAAAACCCATTTTGATCCTATAACAGAATGATCTTTAGGTCTTTCCACTAATGTCCATACATTATTTCTAGTGAATTGGTTTAATTCTTCTTGCATAGCTAACATCCAATTATTATCTTTTTCAGCTTCTTCAATGGTTTTAGGTTCAATTTGAGAAACAAATGCAAGGTGATTACTAATATTTCTCATAGATGATCTAGTTCTTATTCCTTGAGATGGATCACCTATAATCAATTCCTTGGGATGACTATAAGCGTATCTCCAATCTCTTGGTAGATCTATATCATTATGATTAGTATTAATATCATCAGCATTAGGCGAATCATTATCTTTAGCTTCTTGTTCATGATCTGAAGATACATCAATATTAAGTTTTTCAAGATTGTTTTCGAGAATGTTTGTATCTTCCTCATCATCAATCCTTTTGGAACTTGATGCTAAAGATTCATCAAAAACTACATGAATAGATTCTTCAACAATTAAACTTCCTTTATTGAACACTCTATATGCTTTACTAGTTGTTGAATAACCTAAGAATATTCCTTCATCAGATTTTGCATCAAATTTACCTAAGTTATTTTTACCATTATTATGAATAAAACATTTACAACCAAATGCATGAAAATATTTAATGTTGGGTTTTCTATCATGCCATAATTCATAAGGTGTTTTCTTTAAAATAGGTCTTATTAAGGCTCTATTTAGGATGTAACATGCTGTGTTAATAGCTTCCGCCCAAAAGTATTTCGGGAGTTTACTTTCACATAGCATGGTACGGGCCATGTCTTCTAGAGTCTATTTTTCCTTTCAACTACTCCATTTTGTTGTGGGGTCCTAGGTGCAGAAAAATTATGATTAATACCATTTTCATTGCAAAAACTTTCAAATAAGTGATTTTCAAATTCAGTTCCATGATCACTTCTTAGAGACACTATGGTAGTGTTTTTCTCATTTGTTACTTTCTTGAAGAATTTCAGAATATCGAGAAAGTCTCATCTTTGTGAGCTAAAAACATTACCCAAGTGAATCTAGAGTAATCATCTACTATCACAAGACCATATTTCTTTCCTCCTAGACTTGTGGTTCTAGTTGGTCCAAAAAGGTCCATGTGAAGTAGCTCTAATGGCCTAGAAGTTGAAACAATATTTTTAGATTTAAAAGAACTTCTCGTTTGTTTTCCAAACTGACATGCATCACATATTTTGTTATTTTCAAAATCTATTTAGGTAGTCCTTTTACTAAATCCATTCTAATTAGTTTTGAAATCAAGGTGTGTGCTTGCGTGACCTAATCTTCGATGCCACAACCAACCAATCTCATTCATATTAGCATTATTAGCAACTAAGCAATGATTATTAGTAGACAATTGTCTAAGTCAATCAAGTATACATTGCCATTTCTATTTCCAATAAAAACAATGCTATTATCAATGGGATTAGCTACAGTGCATATAGAAGATTCAAATGATACTTTAAAACCTTTGTCACATAATTGACTTATACTAATTAAATTATGCTTTAAACCATCAACATAAAGTACATTTTCAATAATGTGGAGGGAGTTATTTGAATGTTACCAAACCCCAAGATTTGGCCTTTGCCATTGTCGCCAAATGTAACAACTCCTCCTCTTTTCTTCAAGGGTGATGAATTCTTCTTTGTCACCCGTCATATGTCTTGAGCAGCCACTATCAAGATACCACTTTTCTTTGATCTTTTGGCCACAAGACATTCCTGCAATGATATCAAACTTTATGTTTAGGTACCCAAGCTTTCTTGGGTCCTTCATGGTTAGTAGCAACAAATATTGTTCCTTTCGGAACCCATATTTTCTTTCCTTTAATATTTAAGTTTTTATTAGGTTTTAGAATTTTACATTCATAAGATTTATGTCCTTTTTGATTACATTTAAAGCATGTAAAATTACTTTGGCCAGCACGCACAAAAATATTTTTAAGTGATTTTTTTTCTAAAGTGTTATACCCTAATCCGGCTTTGTCAAAAACTGCTTTTTGACTATTTAATAACATAATTTAGTTGAACTTAAGTAAACTTATCAACTATGTTTTTATATTTTTCAACCTCTTCTTTAGTTTATCATTTTCATTGAGATTGATTCTTTTCTTCATTAAAATTTTATTTTCAGATTTAAGTTTCTTAATTTCATTGTTAAGATTTTCCTTTTCTTGAATGAAAGTTAAGTTTTTATTTTTCAAAATTTTGTATTTCTTTTTCAAAACTTTGAAATCGCCAACAAGTTCATTAAAAGCATCAAAAATTCATCAAAGCAAATTCATCGCAAGGGTTGTCGGAACTTACCTCATCGTTGTCGTCCGCCATAAAGCATACGTTTGCGACTTCCTTTTGTTCTTCTTCTTCGGAAGAAGATTCCTCGCTGTCACTCCATGTCGCCATATAAGCCTTCTTTTTCTTTTTGTAGGCTTTCTTCAATTAGGACATTCATTCCTAAAGTGCCCCGGTTTATTACACTCATAGCAAGTCAAGGGGTCTTTCTCTTTTTCTTTGTCCTTGTCCTTATTTTATCCTTTTCTCCTTCCCACTTTGCTCCAAATTTTTTCTTGTGGAAGGGTTTCTTTCTCCTCATAAATCTTTTAAATTTCTTTGCTAAGAGAGCAGTCTCATCATCATCATCATCATCATCATCGCTGCTGCTCTCTTCTTCTTTTGCAGCTTTGAGGGCAATCATTTTCTTCTTCTTTGTGTCCTCCTCAACATGCTGCTCATAGTCAGCTCATGGGTCATAAGGGATCCTAGAAGCTCCTCTAAGGGTAAAGTGTTGAGGTCCTTTGCTTCTTGGATTGCAGTCATTTTTGCTTCCCATGATCTTGGTAAAGACCTAAGAATTTTTCGAACAAGTTCTGGAGTTAGTATATGTCTTACCAAGACTTTTCAAACCATTTACAATATCTGTAAATCTAGTGTACATGCATGCAATGGTTTCAGATTGTTCCATGCTAAATAATTCATATTTATGAACAAGAATATTAATTTTGGATTCTTTCACTTGGTTGGTACCCTCATGGGTAACCTCTAATCTATCCCAAATCTCCTTTGCGGAATTACATGTGGAGATTCTATTAAATTCATTAGCATCTAAGGAGCAATATAAAACATTCATGGCTTAGCATTAAGCTGTGCCATTTTCCTATCATTATCATTCCAGTCCCTTTCGGGCTTAGGAACAATAGTGCCATCAATAACATGTGTGGGTGTACTAGGTCCATTAATTATAACACCCCAAAGCTCATAATCAGAAGCTTGAATGAATATCTCATTCTAGCTTTCCAATAAGAATAATTTGAGCCATTAAAAAGTGGAGGTCTATTCGTAGAATGACCTTCAGCAAAAGAACCAACTTGTGTTGCCATTTGGAACTTTAGCTCTTGATCGTGTGATCAAAATCTAATGAGCACTAGCTCTGATACCAATTGTTGGCCCAGATGACAACCCAAGAGGGGGGGGTGAATTGGGTTCTTTAAAAAATTAGCCTTTTTAAAATAGTTTGCTTGAGATTAATGAAGGCAAATGCAAAGTAACTATAAAGTGCAGTGAATAAGATAGAGATAGAGAAAGAGACAATAGAACACGGCAAACACAAAAGATTTTATAGTGGTTCGGTGTATCCAACACCTACGTCCACTCCCAAGATTCACTTGGGTCCACACTATAATCACCTAGATTACAGCAGAGTTGTTTTACAAGCTCACAACTCAAACTTGTTGTTTTCCCGGGCGCACAACGAACCCAGCTGGTTTTCAAGGGCTCACCAGCACAAAAACCCTAACACAAGCTTAACCAAGCTTGAACCGAGGTAAGACTACCTCCACTAGTTCAATCCCCCAGATTGAACTAGATACAAACAAATGAAATATGTTTTTCAAATACAAAGCTCCTTAATGAGCAGATAATCAAATAATATAACAAGTTTAGAAAAGCCTGATTTGTAGATGGTTGGCTTTTGAGCTTTTCTTCTTTTCTTCTTTTCTTCTTCTCTTCTTGCTAGGTTGAATCAAGCCTCAGCTCCGATTCTTCACAGTTGAAGCAGTTGAGAAGGTTGAAAAGCAAGAAACTGAACTTCTTTCTCCAAGTTGGGAAATCCACAAAAACTTGATTTGAATGCCTTGGATTCCTCTTGAGCTTTTTGGAGTGGAGTGGATTTGAGCTAGAAGGTTTTCCTCTTGAGATTCAGGCTCTCTCTTTTTCGGATTTTTGAAATGGGATTTGTCTATTTCCGATTTTCTCACTTTTTCCATTTTCTTCTTCCGTTCTTATTTTTGAACAATAGTCTTCCCTTTTTATAGATTTCTTTCAAGCCATTTTTGGAAGAAAACTATCCGTTGGAGTGTACCTTGTAGCAAAATATATCCGTTAGAAATAAGGTAAAATAGAAATATTACCGTTAGAGCTGATCTGGCAACTTGATTTTTCGTTCCAGGTGGGTTGGAGTCGACTCTAACTTTTCTGGAGTCGGCTCTAGCTCGAAGCACTTTAAAACAATATTTCCGGAGTCGTCTCTGACTTTTCTGGGGTCGACAAGAAACTTTTCTGGAGTCGACTCTAACTTACCCGGAGTCGACTCTAGGTTGGGGCCAGAAAAATCGACGTTCTGCTTCTTCTGTGAGAGTCGACTCTAACAGTCTCGGAGTCGACTCTAACTTCCGTGCCAGTTCCGGAGTCGGCTCTGTGATTCTCGGAGTCGACTCTAATGTCTGCAATCTTACCTAGACATTAGATTCGATCCAGAACACGATGTAACTCCTGATTTTGATCATTCAATAGACTTATAATCTGAAAACTAAATCAAAATCATTAGAGCCTTCATTAGTTATACTCAAATAGTTTTGTTAATCATCAAAATCATCAATTGGGTCAACACCTAAGTACAATAAGTTGCTTGTAAGCCATTGGTTGTGATCTTCAGGTCTGAAGGATACTTATACCTATATCTTCTCGGATTAACTCTTGACAGCAGAGTATCCAGAAATGAGTCACGTTCGGTGAAATGTACTCCTACACTTTCACCTGTATGTCATACCAGTGTCTCTACACTCCTTGGTTAAGAGGATAACCAACAAATATGATATACAATGTCTTATAATTGATAGTACTATGGCCCTGTCATAGTATATCATTTGGTCGCAAACTCTTTTAAGGACCTTCTAAGATAAATCCTCCTTTATCGTGAGGAAGATCCTAAGGGCTTCATTACTTTCAGGAGTATTAAGAAGATGTTCTTGTAATGAATAAACTGCCAAATAACTTTTATTAATATATCAATTTATATACAATTTACATTAGCATAATCATCAAATGATTGGCTTTAGGATACAATTCCCAACAGGTAGGTGCCGATTGATTTGGACGGTTGCTGCTGGTTGGCAAGGTATGGGCGGTCGATATGACTTTCGCCAGACATGTCCCCCATGTTGCACATCTATTGTCCTGCACAGACAATGGTGAGTGGTGGAGCCAGGCACGTGAGCCCCATAATGTGGCCGCTGGGGCACTGCTTTAGTGGTTGCCAAGATCGACTTGGAGCTGCCGAAGGCAACTGGGGGTGCATCTAGAATGGCCGAGTCGGGTCCTATGGAGGCCGAGGCTAACTGACTGAGGCGAGGTTGACTAAAGAGGGCCGAGGGGAAGAGGCCGACTCAGAAGGCTGACTCCAGAGGCCAAGGCCAACTCCAGTGGCCGAGTGGAAGAGGCCAACTTTAGGGGCCGACTCTAGAGGCCGAGGCCGACTCCAGAGGCTGAGTGGAAGAAGCCGACTTGGGTTGTCGACTCCAGAGGCCGACTCTGGGGGCCTACTCCAGAGGCTAAGGCCAACTCAAATGGCCGAGTGGAAGAGGCCAACTCCAGGCGCCGACTCCAGAGGCTGAGGCCGACTCCAGAGGCAAAGGCCGACTCTAGAGGCCGAGGCCAACTCCAGTGGCTGAGGCCAAGAGACAGGCTCCGAGGGCCAACTTGGGGGTTTGGCTCGGGTACAATCATCATTACCTATGGGATTTATTAGCTCCATCAGATGCCCCCCATACTCCTGAGCTTGTGCAATAGCATACCTTGCATCCGCCAAGCGAAAGGAGTGTAGAGCTCTTTATCTTTGTATTTATCTTTGCATACTAGCTTTGGCTTTGACTCATTTCTAGTGGATGAATCTTTTTTCTTTTTGCACTGCTTTTGATAATTTTTGTCTATCTTATGTAGGCATTTGCATGCTCTCTAAGCTGTGCAATTGCTTGACTTTAAACAAAGTTAGAGGTAGGTTGGTTATCTTTGGCTGGCTGAAAGCGGCTAGCACCATCAACTGTGAGCTAGGGAGTTGGTCTCTCCCAACTGTGAGCTGACTTTGTCTTTTTGGTTAGCTGAGAGTGGCCAGCATCGTCAACTGTGAGTTGGGGAGTTGGTCTCTTGGTCTCTCCTAACTGTGAGCTAACTTGGGGCTCCTTCTTTTGACATAAAGTCTAAAGATGGATGCTCGTCAACTGTGAGCTGAGGAGTTGGTCTCTTCCTATTGTGAGTTGACTTGGTCTTCTTCTTTTGACATGAAATCTGGAAATGGATGCTCATCAACTGTGAGCTGAGGAGTTGGTCTCTCCTAACTGTGAGTTGACTTGGGGCTTCTTAGCTTGCTGAGGGCGACTTATTATTATCTGTTGCAAGCGCATAATTTGAGTTAAGGCCTTACCCAATTGGTCGTTGAGCCGCTGAGGCAGAGATGAGCCACCGAGGCAGAGATGGAGCGCAGCCCAGATGGCCGAGTGGGTCGGAGCCCTACCCGGGAGGTTGGAATGAAGCCTGTGAGGCAGAGATGAAGCCACTAAGGCGAAGATGAAGCCTCTGAGTCTAAAATGAAGCGTAGCACAGGTGGCCGAGCGGATTGGAGTCCTACTCGGGAGGCTAAGATGAAGCTGCTAAGGCTGAGATGAAGCCGCTGAGGTTGAAATGAAGTGCAGCCCGGATGGCCAAGTGGACCAGAGTCCTACCCGACAGGCTGGAATGAAACCGCTGAGGTAGAGATGAAGTCATTGAGGCAGAGATGAGGTTGTTGAGACCAGTTCGAAGGCTACTATGATCAACTCGAGGGCTACTATGACCAACTCGAGGGCTGTTAAGACCAATCCCAGGGCTGTTGCAACCAATCTGAGGGCTGTTGAGATTGATCCGAGTGCCTTTTAAAACCCCAGAGGATGACTCGAGGGCCGCTAGGGCCGGTTTGAGAGCCTTTTGAAACCCCGAAGGGTGACTTGAGGGTTGTTGGGACCAAGCTCGAGAGCCTTTTGAAACATCGAAGGATGACTCTGTAGGGAGAAATAGTCTCCGAGGCATGCATATTTTTAAAAATTGATAACTATTATCATTGCAGAAATTAAAAGATTACATATTAATCTATCTAATATGCATCAAGATCATATCTTTGCCTATATATTCAGGGTCGTTTGATCTAAAATATGCATATAAAAACATCAAGATCATATCTTGATCTTCAAGATGACTAGTCACACTATTATCTTGAAGCCTGCCTTAAGATCTAGGGATCAAATCACTTACCTTAAGAACAGTTGGTAAATCCTTATTGCTCTGCAGCCGTTCAATCGTCCGGCCTCTAGTATCGTCCACGCGAAGCCCCGAATGATCAGATTTCCGGGAGTGCTAGCTCGCGGAAAAATAGCTTTGCTGATCTTGAATCCTCTCACTTGAATCTTCCTCCAAGATCCACCAAGCTTCCGCTAACACCAGAATCACCAGGATTTTTTATTCTAACATTTTAGAATTACAATCCATAACAATTTAGAATTACAATCCACGACAAATCGTGTATTGTTGTTCTATTTTTGTTCTGTGTTCTCTGGTGAGGGAATGCCCTCTATTTATAGTCTCGATTTAGCCTTGACATTTAATTCTGACATTTAAGAATCCGTCGTTTGGCAAAAAAGCGAAGAGACGCCGAAGCACGGCGCTTGGTTTAATTCCGATGTTCGAAGAAAACCAAGGAGTCATGGCGTTTGGTTTAGTTCCGTCATTCGGAGAAAACCAAAGAGACGAGGGATAAATCCGACGTTCGGTAAATAAATGTCATGCATTAAATTCTATCTCATGAGATGAGATTTTAGCCATCTCATCATATGAGATCCATATTCGAGAGGTTTGGGTTCTGATCTGAATTTATTTGACTTAACCCACATAGATCATGGTCCAAGCCCAAATCAAATTTGGCTAGTCCTGAATCTATTTAAATTCAAATCAAGTCTAATTTCAAATCAATATTTGAAATTGACTTGTCCTTCTAATAGACTTAAACCAAATTGAATCTTATTCAATTGTACTTAACCCAATTGAGATAATTCAATCAATCAAATTGATTAATTAAATCATATACGATTCTCAATCGTTGATCAGCAAATAGATCATCCTAGGAAACTTCTATGCGTGTGACTCTCTAGGTTCGAACCTAAGCCGGTAGCATACTTTCTATACTAATCGATGTGCCCATCTAGCAATGGAACCCGACGTCCGGATAGGTCGAAGAGTTGCCGAGCAAACTCCAAGAACCCTAAGAAACAGTTACCGTATAATTCATCCTCTTGACCACAAATGCTAAGGATGGCTTAAGAGCCTGTCAACTCTAAATAGCAAATCCATAAAGTGATTTCAACTTTAGTGATCATGTGACTTTCACATGAAGTGCCTTGGCCAAGGTCTTGCTAAATTGAAACACAAGCATTTCTCCTTTTAATGGGATAGGTCAAATTCCATCTTGATCCACAACTGACTACCACAAGTACTTGACTGCACCCAGTAACCTTTCGTAGCTGGATTAGAAATCCAGGTGGTCCGGCACCTAAGTACAATGAGTTGCTTGTAAGCCACTGGTTGTGATCTTCAGGTCTGAAGGATACTTATACCTATATCTTCTCGGATTAACTCTTGACAGCAGAGTATCCGGAAATGAGTCACGTTCGGTGAAATGTACTCCTACACTTTCACCTGTATGTCATACCAGTGTCTCTACACTCCTTGGTTAAGAGGATAACCAACAAATATGATATACAACGTCCTATAATTGATAGTACTATGGCCCTGTCATAGTATATCATTTGGTCGCGAACTCTTTTAAGGACCTTCTAAGATAAATCCTCCTTTATCGTGAGGAAGATCCTAAGGGCTTCATTACTTTCAGGAGTATTAAGAAGATGTTCTTGTAATGAATAAACTGCCAAATAACTTTTATTAATATATCAATTTATATACAATTTACATCAGCACAGTCATCAAATGATTGGCTTTAGGATACAATTCCCAACAAACTCCCACTTAGCCTAAAGCCACTCATTACAGTATCTAATACCCATCTTCAACTTATAGTTGTCAAACTCCTTGATGCTGAGTGCTTTAGTAAATGGGTCACCTAGGTTTTCCTTTCCATCAATCTTCGGAAGATTTATGTCACCTCGGTCTACTATCTCTCGAATAAGATGAAACGGCGCAGTATGTTTGGTGCGCTGATGTGCTCGTGGTTCCTTTGCTTGAGCTATGGCCCAGTGCTGTCACTGTATAACAGGACTGGTTCATCTATGGAAGGTGTCGCTCCAAGCTCGGAGATGAACTTTCGCAGCCACACAGCTTCTTTTGCAGCATCTGATGCAGCGATGTACTCTGTCTCGCACACCGAATCTGCCACTGTATGTTGCTTGGAACTTTTCTAGCAAACAGCTCCACCATTTAGGATAAACACGAAACCGATACACTTTTGCTATCATCATGATCTGATTCAAAACTGGAATCAGTATATCCAACAAGTTTCAAATCAGACTCTCCATAGACTAACCACTGGTCCTTAGTATTTCTCAAATACTTAAGGATTGTCTTAACAACTTGCCAGTGTTTTTCTCCTGGATCAGATTGGTATCTACTCACTACTCCTAGTGAGTATGCCACATCTGGTCTTGTACATGTCATGGTGTACATAATCGATCCTACTGCCGAAGCATATGGAATTCGACTCATACGTTCTCTTTCATTAGGAGTTGTCGGACAATCCTTCTTAGAAAGATGAATTCCATGGCCTATCGGAAGATAGCCTTTCTTGGAATTCTCCATGCTAAACCTCTTTAGCACTGTGTCAATGTACGTAGATTGGGATAAACCAGCATCCTCTTAGATCTATCTCTATAGATCTTCATCCCTAGGATGTATGATGCTTCTCCCAGATCTTTCATGGAGAATTATGATGATAACCATATCTTTATTCCTTGTAATGCAGGGATATCATTCCCGATTAAGAGAATATCATCCACATATAATACAAGAAATACAATAACGAATCGTTAGCCCATTTATAAATGCAAGGTTCTTCTTTATTCTTAATAAAGCCATAAGATTTGATCACTTTATCAAATCGTATGTTCCAACTCCTTGATGCTTGCTTAAGTCCATAAATAGACTTCTGTAGCCTGCACACTTTAGACTCATCTTCAGATATAAAACCTTCAGGCTGTATCATATACACCTGTTCTTCTAAATCACCATTTAGAAAAGCGGTTTTAACATCCATCTGCCAAATCTCATAATCGAAGTGTGCTGCTATAGCTAGCATAATCCGAATGGATTTCAGCATTGCCACAGGAGAAAACATTTCATCATAGTCAATACCATAACGTTGACGATACCCCTTGGCAACCAGACGTGCTTTATAGGTCTCTACCTTTCGTCTGTGCCTCTTTTCCTCTTGAAAACCCACTTACACCCTATGGGTTTTATCCCTTCGGGTGGGTCAACTAATGTCCATACATTATTGTCCTTCATGGAATCAAGTTCGGATTTCATGGCATCAAGCCATTTATTAGAGTCAGTCCTTTGCATAGCATCCATATAGGTGATCGGATCCTCGTTGTTCTCATCGAGTTCAACAGGATCATCGTTCTGGACCAAGAAACCTAAGTATCTGTCCGGTTGATGTGGTACTCTACCAGATCGCCTTAATGGTGCATCTAAAATGGGTTTTGAGTTTGATCTAATCAACTCAGATTCTAGGGGTTCACTGGTTTGTGTTGTTCCTTCTACTTGATGAACTTCCTCAAGTTCAACATTAGAGCTATTTGTTCCTTCACTAAGGAACTCCTTTTCAAGAAAAACTGCTCTATTACTAATGAACAACTTTTGTTCTTCAGTATTGTAGAAGTAATATCCTTTGGTTTCTTTCGGATAGCCGATGAAAAAACATTTGTCAGATTTGGGTTCAAGTTTGTCTGATTTTGCACGTTTCACATAAGCCGGACACCCCCAGACTCTCAGATAGGTAATAACCGGTTTATGTCCATACCACATCTCATGTGGAGTTTTAGAAACAGACTTACTTGGAACCTTATAAGAATATGACAAGCTGATTCTAATGCGTATCCCCAAAATGATATTGGCAAGCTTGCAAAACCCATCATGGACCGAACCATGTCTAACAGAGTTCGATTCCTTCTTTCGACACACCGTTATGTTGCGGTGTTCCAGGAGGAGTCCATTGGGAGAGAATCCCATTCTCCTTTAAATATGTCACAAATTCATTGGAAAGGTATTCGCCTCCTCGATCTGATCGAAGGGTCTTAATACATTTTCTTGTTTGTTTTTCTACTTCTTTATGATATAGTTTGAACATTTCAAACGACTCAGATTTATGTCTCATAAGNTTGTTTTTCTACTTCTTTATGATATAGTTTGAACATTTCAAACGATTCAGATTTATGTCGCATAAGATAGACATAACCGAACCTAGAAAGGTCGTCTGTAAAAGTAATGAAGTAGTAGTATCCACCTTTGGCACAAGTGCTCATTGGTCCACATACATCAGTATGTACTAGACCCAATAGCTCTTTGCTCTTTCACCTTTTCCAGTAAAAGATGACTTGGTCATTTTACCAAGAAGACATGATTCACAGGTAGTTAATGATTCACAATCATCAACTCGAAGGATGCCCTCCTGAGTTAACCTGTTTAATCTGTTCTTATTGATATGACCCAGCCGATGGTGCCAAAGATAAATATCTGTGACATCAGTTGTTCTAGGGCGCTTACTTGATTGGTACACTACATTCACAGGCTGTGATAATATATAAATGCCATTAGATAAATGCCCAGTCATTACAGTGACTCCATTCATAATGATATTCAAAGTAACATCCTTTATTGAAATTTCATAATTATTTTTGGCCAGAAGGCCTACAGAAATTACGTTCAATAAGAACGTTGGGCAAAAATGACAATCATTTAGTATAATGACATTTCTATTGAAAACTATTTCAAGAACTCCTAATGCCAGTACTGGAACTAATCTTCCATCGCCGACATTTAGGAATCTTTCATTGTCCTCAAATCTTCTGGTGACCTGTAGTCCCTGCAATGAATTGCAAATGTTAAAAGGACTCCCGGTATCCAATACCCAGGTCTGATTATCATATATAGAAAAATTACAAGGTGTTATCATATAAATACCTTGTTGAGCAACATCTTGCTCCTTTTTCTTCTTTGGCCTGTTTGGATCAAGTGTGGCAATGTAAAGAGGACAGTTCCTCTTCCAGTGCCCTTGCATCTTGCAGTGAAAGCATTCAGCTTGACTTTTATCAACTTTCTTCTTCTGCATCTGACCCCTTATAGATGTCCTAGCATGTTGCACCCTTTTATTATTCTTTTTCTTCTTCCCTTTCCCAAAGGGTTTACGCCCTACCTTAGATCCTTCAACCACATTAACCAAACCCTTAGAGAGCTGGTTATCCTTCTCAAAGTTCTGTAACAACCCCAACAAACCGTGGTAGTTGACTGCAGGCTTTGTCATTCGAAAATGAGTAAGGAAAGGTCGGAAGGATGGAGGCAAGGAATTCAGGATCGCATCTTTTCCCAACTGCTCATGTAAGGAAAGCCGAGCTTGCTTAGGAGTTCTATCTTCTCGATCATGTACAATACATGATCAGTGACAGGAGATCCATCTCTCATTCGAGCATTGAAAATAGCACAACTAGTCTTGTGCCTTTCAACATCGTCGGGTGTGCCGAAAGATTCATTCAACGCTTGAATGATTTCTTCTGGCTGAGCATTCTCGAACCGGCGACCGAATTCATCGTTCATTGCTGCTAACATGATACAACGCACGCTAGTTCTATCATTGAGCCACTTCTGATAAGTGTCTCTCTCAGAACTTTGGGTGTTTGCATCAGGTATCTTTGGTGCAGGATTATTCAGAATATATAGAATCCTCTCATGCTCAAGGACGATCTTAAGTTTTCTGAACCAGCTATTGAAATTGGAACCATTCAATTTGTCACTATCCAATAGGGACCTTAATGATAAATTAGTGGCCATGTTCTGCATAAGGAAAAACTAAAGTTTATTAGTATATAAATTGATTCAGTCTAAAGACTTGGACTTTAGTCTAAAGATTCTCCCACTATTTTGTTCAAATTGGCAGCCTCTACACCCCAATTCGAAGAATTATTCTTAATTCTTTAGCGGGCACTAAGATCTACATAAACTACATACAGGCCCAAGTGAAGCTTGGCTAACCCATATGCATCTAAGAGTAGGTTCAAAACCAATTGTTTCCCCAAACAATTCTTAGTGTTCAGTTTTGCCCCATGTACCTCTTCAGCAGGCATGAAGTGCCTCCACTGAAAGTTCTGGTTAGGTCCAACCATTAAATGATATAATCAGTGTAACCTATCAATAGACAACCAAGCCCGAGTGAAGCTCGGCTCACCTGACTGTTTATTTAATAGTTACGCTGACTTATCATATAATGAATGATAATTCCGATGGTTGACAAGCACCAGGCATGGAGTGCCTCCAATGATTATCAAGACATCGGACTCATTATCACCCACCTTAATGGGAGGCTATGATCTAGTTATCATATAACTATTTCATTTTAAGGACCTAATAATTTTAGAGGATTTTAATAATATGAAGATAAATTGACTAATCAAGTTCTCCCACTGAATCTATGAAATCGGTAGAATGAAACAAGATTAAGTCAGGTTAAGTGGCACCTAAATCAGTCATACTGATATCCTTACAGGCATGGGTCAACCCGAATCAGGTAAATGATCTGAATCATAAATGGTTCACCACAATGACCAGGTGAGAGAGATCGATGGGAGGGATATGCCATTAACTCGTTAAAGACGCATCAATACGAGTAGCTCCCAATTAAAAACCATTCGATCGTTGATCCTAGAGCAACTTGCCATCCCACCTTGACATCATATGGTTAACCAATTCTGATTTGACCATCTAATAGATTCATGCTCAACCACGGAGCCTAATCTACTTCCATTTGGTTTAATCAAAGAGAAGGACTTGATCAACTACAACTATTGTTTGATTTAGAGCATTCTTAACCTAATCTAATTAGATTTGAACAAATACTCTTTTAGTCCAGTTGATTTAAACCTTAGAGTCTAACCCTTTATGGACCCGATTTAGCTAACCCAAATGATTAAATATATTTCATGTTAACATGTCATATATTTCAATCAAGCATAATGTTACTACTCATAATTCCTATATTTAGATCATATCTAAAAAAAAATTATGAACTAATATTTGACATTCAAATAAAACTCTCATAAATATTTGTATGTTTTATAACATAGACATCATGCCATCATATATCATATCTATGTTTTTATACTAAACATGCAAATATTATGGTTTTATACAACATCAATATGTATCAAATATAAAATATCTTTTGAGAGTGTGTGTAATCTATGTTTTGATGCCAAAGCACAATTTAAATTTTCTTTAAACAAAGCATCAACGATAAAACAATCGCACGGCAATATGTCACAGAATACCTCATTGAATGGGTAATTCGGATTTTCAATCCACCTGTGACCATATGGCCTTGTGATAAGTTTTAGCCATAATTACATAATTAATGAGAATTAATTTACATGCAATAAATTAGATCATTAACGAAACCATGGCTCTGATACCATTTGTAGGGAGAAATAGTCTCCGAGGCATGCATATTTTTAAAAATTGATAACTATTATCATTGCGGAAATTAAAAGATTACATATTAATCTATCTAATATGCATCAAGATCATATCTTTGCCTATATATTCAGGGTCGTTTGATCTAAAATATGCATATAAAAACATCAAGATCATATCTTGATCTTCAAGATGACTAGTCACACTATTATCTTGAAGCCTGCCTTAAGATCTAGGGATCAAATCACTTACCTTAAGAACAGTAGGTAAATCCTTATTGCTCTGCAGCCGTTCAATCGTCCGGCCTCTAGTATCGTCCACGCGAAGCCCCGAATGATCAGATTTCCGGGAGTGCTAGCTCGCGGAAAAATAGCTTTGCTGATCTTGAATCCTCTCACTTGAATCTTCCTCCAAGATCCACCAGGCTTCCGCTAACATTTTAGAATTACAATCCACGACAATTTAGAATTACAATCCACGACAAATCGTGTATTGTTGTTCTATTTTTTGTTCTGTGTTCTCTGGTGAGGGAATGCCCTCTATTTATAGTCTCGATTTAGCCTTGACATTTAATTCTGACATTTAAGAATCCATCGTTTGGCAAAAGCGAAGAGACGCCGAAGGCGCGGTGCTTGGTTTAATTCCGATGTTCGGAGAAAACCAAGGAGTCGCGGCGTTTGGTTTAGTTCCGTCGTTCGGAGAAAACCAAAGAGACGAGGGATAAATCCGACGTTCGGTAAATAAATGTCATGCATTAAATTCTATCTCATGAGATGAGATTTTAGCCATCTCATCATATGAGATCCATATTCGAGAGGTTTGGGTTCTGATCTGAATTTATTTGACTTAACCCACATAGATCATGGTCCAAGCCCAAATCAAATTTGGCTAGTCCTGAATCTATTTAAATTCAAATCAAGTCTAATTTCAAATCAATATTTGAAATTGACTTGTCCTTCTAATAGACTTAAACCAAATTGAATCTTATTCAATTGTACTTAACCCAATTGAGATAATTCAATCAATCAAATTGATTAATTAAATCATATACGATTCTCAATCGTTGATCAGCAAATAGATCATCCTAGGAAACTTCTATGCGTGTGACTCTCTAGGTTCGAACCTAAGCCGGTAGCATAGAAACAACTTTCTATACTAATCGATGTGCCCATCTAGCAATGGAACCCGACGTCCGGATAGGTCGAAGAGTTGCCGAGCAAACTCCAAGAACCCTAAGAAACAGTTACCGTATAATTCATCCTCTTGACCACAAATGCTAAGGATGGCTTAAGAGCCTGTCAACTCTAAATAGCAAATCCATAAAGTGATTTCAACTTTAGTGATCATGTGACTTTCACATGAAGTGCCTTGGCCAAGGTCTTGCTAAATTGAAACACAAGCATTTCTCCTTTTAATGGGATAGGTCAAATTCCATCTTGATCCACAACTGACTACCACAAGTACTTGACTGCACCCAGTAACCTTTCGTAGCTGGATTAGAAATCCAGGTGGTCCGGCACCTAAGTACAATGAGTTGCTTGTAAGCCACTGGTTGTGATCTTCAGGTCTGAAGGATACTTATACCTATATCTTCTCGGATTAACTCTTGACAGCAGAGTATCCGGAAATGAGTCACGTTCGGTGAAATGTACTCCTACACTTTCACCTGTATGTCATACCAGTGTCTCTACACTCCTTGGTTAAGAGGATAACCAACAAATATGATATACAACGTCCTATAATTGATAGTACTATGGCCCTGTCATAGTATATCATTTGGTCGCGAACTCTTTTAAGGACCTTCTAAGATAAATCCTCCTTTATCGTGAGGAAGATCCTAAGGGCTTCATTACTTTCAGGAGTATTAAGAAGATGTTCTTGTAATGAATAAACTGCCAAATAACTTTTATTAATATATCAATTTATATACAATTTACATCAGCACAATCATCAAATGATTGACTTTAGGATACAATTCCCAACAACCTTGGGCTCTAATCCGTGGAAACGGCATAGGACAAAGAAAGAACAAAGGGTTCGGATGGAATTCAGAACCAGTTGCGATGGTGTTAGGGCATAGAAGTCTAGGAGGTTAGAGATTAGAGGGTGAAGAGGTAGTCGGAGTCCGGCCTTGAGAAAGGCCTCGTATAGGGCAACCCTCCCAGGACGGGAGGAGATCACCCTGTCATTTAGGATGGGGACGTACAACCGGACACTATCTGGCCAGTCACGATAGAGGCAACCCTATTGGGGGACTCTAGGGAGGCTCTACGGGTCCCAGTAGCAACCAGACGGGTCCTAGTAGGGGCCCGATCGATAATCCGCCGCTGGGACAAAGGAACCTGGTCCTCGGAGGAGGGAGAAGAGGATCAGGAGGGAGGGGAGATGGAGAAGCCTGCATGTGCAGGGGAGACAATGGTCCTCGGGGAGGGCAGAAGAGGACCAAGAAGGTGAGGAAGACATGGGAAAGCGACTGACCTGGCTAGTAGAGGAAAAATGGCGAAGAAGGTAGCGGGACTCAGACAGAGGGAGCTCAAGGAGAAGAAGGCTCTGGGAGTAGTAAGGCAACCGATTTGGAGCGTTCCCCCTCTTATAGCTCCCCTCGAATCATCCCACCTAAGCCAGCCTGCCACGCGCATGCCTCCTGCTGGGAGGGACACCTCGGCAGTTGCTCAGCGCTGATAGCATGATATCGATAACGTCATTCAAATGATGGCGATGATGGCCATTGCCTTTCCAAGAAGGATCCTCCTACATCCAATGATACAGATCAATAGGAGTGGCGACGCTACAACCTCCCAGGCCACTAGCACTAATGTGTCCTCGTGCCCCGTGGACACGTGCCACTGTTGCCATTGGTGGCTAGGCTAGGTCAACCGCCGGTCGAGTTCACGCCCCTTTCGATGGACGGGAAGTGAGCCCACATCACCTCAGGGGCGGGGGGCATCTGATGTGGTTGATCAAGCTCCGTCAAAGTTAACGAGATAAGGGGCTAACAAGGAGTTCCCCTCGGCCTCGGACCTCTGGGGGCCCCCTTGGCCTCGGACCTCCAAGGTTCCCTCGACCTCGGACCTCCACGATCCCCTCGGTCTTGGACCTCCAGGATCCGTTTATATTAATTTTTTTAGAAAGAACCCGTTTATATTAGAAATATCCCTCAGAAAATTCCTTGCAAAATCATCAAAAACTCCCTCGAAAAATCCCTCGGAAATTAATTTTGCGAGAGATTTTCCGAGGGATGTTTTTCATCAAAAAATTTTATTAATAACTCATTAATGAAAATTTTTTGAGGGATTTTCTAGGGATTTTTTGATTTTGCGAGGGATTTTTCGAGGGATATTTCTATAATAAATGGCTTATTTATAAAAAAATTTTGATAAAAAATTTCCTTGGAAATTAATTTTGCAAGGGATTTTTCGAGGGATTTGTTTTTCATTAATGAGTTATTAATAAAATTTTTTGATGAAAACAATCCCTCACAAAATCCCTCACAAAATTAATTTCCGAGGAATTTTCTGAGGGATTTTTTTTGATGATTTTGCGAAGGCTTTTCCAAGGGATATTTCTATAATTTCCGAGGGATTTTTGAGGTATTTTTTGATGATTTTGTGAGGATTTTTCGAGGGATATTTCTATAATTTTCGAGGGAGGGATATTTCTATAATTTTCGAGGGATTTTCCGAGGGATTTTTTGATGATTTTGATTTTCTGAGGGATATTTCTATAATAAATGGCTTATTTATATAAAAAAATTTGATAAAAAATCTCTCAAAAATTCCTTGGAAATTAATTTTGCGAGGGATTTTCCGAGGAATTTGTTTTTCATTAATGAGTTATTAATAAAATCATCAAAAAATTTTATTATAACTCATTAATGAAAAACAAATCCCTCGAAAAATCCCTCGTAAAATTAATTTCCAAGGGATTTTTCGAAGGATTTTTTAATCAATTTTTTAATAAATAAGCAATTTATTATAGAAATATCCCTCAGAAAATCCTTTGCAAAATCATCAGAAAATCCTTCAGAAAATCCCTCGAAAATTATAGAAATATCCCTCGCAAAATCGAAATCTATCAGAAATTAATTTTGTGAGGAATTTTGCGAGGGATTGTTTTCATCAAAAAAATTTATTAATAACTCATTAATGAAAAATAAATCCCTCGGAAAATCCCTCGCAAAATTAATTTCCGAGTGATTTGTTTATCAGAAATTTTTTATAAAGAACCCGTTTATGTTAGAATATCCCTTCGAAACTCCCTCGCAAAATCCCTCGGAACTTAAATTTTGCGAGGGATTTTTCAAGAAATTTTTTATCGGTATTTTTTTATAAAGAACCCATTTATTTTAGAAATATCTCGAAAAATCCCTCGAAAAATTAATTTTACGATGGATTTTGAGAAAATATTTTTTATCGGAAAATTTTATGGTTTATATTTTTTTGTCGAAAAATCCTCGAAATTGCGATGGATTTTATTCCCTCGGTAAAATCCCTCAGTAAATCACACTTTTCTAGTAGTGCTCGGCCTCGGAAACTTCAGGGTTCCCCCGGCCTCGGAACTCTAAGGTCCCCTCGGACCCCCAGGGTTCCCTCGGCCTCAAATCACCAAGGTTCCCCTCGGCATGGCTCACCAGTCCTTGGCAACCGCCACGTGGCCCCTATCTTCCCGTAACTACCACATAGCGCATTAGTCTCTGGCCACCGCCACATGGCCCACTAGCTCCTGATGATCCCGGATGATGGGACGTTACGAACGTGGCCAGACCCACTATCGCCTATACAGCCATTACTTCCTGAAAGCGTGCAAAAAGGGGACTTCGGAATAGGTATAAAAAGAATGAGTTAGGTTTTTTTGGGACAACTTTTGAACTATTTTTCAAGGCACTAACTTGACCGTCGAAGGATCCTCGTCGGAACCCCCCGATCACTGAGGACTTTTCTTGCAGGCTTCCCGTCGAGGAGGTGAGATCAAGAGCCCCTTAGTCACCTGGTGTCAAGAAAACGTGCTTTAGGCAATAACAGAACAATTGATTGAGTGACAGCTTATGTGGCCCATCATTCTAGTCTTTGGCTTTGAAAATAAAATGATATCTATCTTATTATTCTTGAGCAGATTCTATTTTTTAATATATTTAAGTTAACTTACATTAGAGCGTAAATAATAATAATAATAATAATAATAATAATAATGAAAGTCCTAGCTAGACCATCGGAAAGAGAGAGTGAGGGAGAGAACAAATCTCTTAGCACGCAGTCCAAAAATCACCTCTATTCTTCCACCTCTACCCTTCTCAAAAATCTAGAGAGCTATTCCGAAACTTTTCTAGTGGCTAGAAAAGCCATTGCCTTACCGTGGCCACTGCCTTACAAAGGGTGGTGGCCCATAGGGACACCTCATATGGATGCACGTGACCTGGCTCCGGTACGAAATCAGCTAACATGAACAAAATCTTGAAATATCTCAACTAGAGGTGGGCATTGAATCGTGTCTGACATGGCACGGTTCAAGCCCATCATGCATTAAGAATTATCGTATCGTATTTAGTATGGTTCATTAATAAATGGATCATGCTAGACACGGCACAGAAAATAAAAATTTAAATTTGGCACGACCGTGACGGGCCGTGCTGGGGGCCATGCCATGGCACGGCCCAGCCTTCTCGGCCATGCTATGGCACGGCCCAGCCATGGCACGGCCCAGCCATTCTTGGGCCATGCCATGGCACGGCCCAGCCATGGCCCCTTGGTGCCTAGGCACCAGCCTAGGCGGCTGGTGCCTGGGCACCAGTAGGCACCAGCCGAGCCAATCCCACTATCCCAGCCGTTTTAACGGCTATATAGCCGTTAAAGGCTATTGGGAGGGGTTTAGACCATTTTACCCCTCCCAACAGTCATATAACGGCTATATCAAAGGGTAGTTTTGGGAAAAAATTAGAAATTCTATAAATAGATGAACTCTCTCTCATTCTTACCATACCAAACCAACTCCTCTATTACTACTATTTCTCTCTTCCAGCAAGTGCTCTAGTAGATCTCTTCTAGCAAGTGCTCTAGCAATTTAATTTTTAGTTTGCAAGTGTTCTTACAAGTGGCAAGTACTCAAGTAAGTAGTCAAGTGCTACAAGGTCAATTCTTGTTGAGAGGCGAGAGTGCAAGTGGAAGCTTACAAATCTCGGCTCCACACCTTCATCTCTGATCTTTTCTCAATTCCTTTTTAGGGTTAGTTTTTATTTTTTTATATTTATTAATTAAAAATTTTAGATATGACATCTTTTAACGAAAGTAATTTTAACATGCACACTTTTTCTGAGGGTGAGGAAACTAATCCCAAGGATCCCAACCCCAATCCCAACTCCAAGTTCCATCTAGAGCTAGTGTCAGTGAGTGTCAAACCTCTTCTCGTAAGAGGACTAGTAATGTTTGGATTGATTTCGATAGAATTATGGTTAATGGAGTTTATAAAGTAAATGTAAAAAATGTGCAAAACTTTACAGTTGTTCTAGTATGGGGGAACAGGGCATCTAAAAAGAATCAAGAGAGTCATAGGATGCATGATTCTAGTCAGCAAGGACTCCTTAATATACAAGAGGGATCACTTGTAGGCAATTTTGCATATAACTACGAAAATCAAAGAAAATTACTGGTAAGATGGATAGTTCAAGATGAATTACCTTTTAGTTTATCTGAATCTTATAATTTTGAAAGATATATACAATTAGGCCTACAACCTGCTTATAAAAGAACTAGTAGTCGTACCTTTAGAAGAGTGGCTATGATAAACTTTTTAGCAATGAAACAAAGTTTAACGGAAAGCCTCTCAAATTTAAATGCTAGAATTTCTTTAACTTCTGATATTTGGTCGGCATCTGTAGGTAGTAATTGTTTTATTACTGTTACTGCTCATTATATTGATAATGATTAGCAATTAAATAAACGAATTATTGCTTTTCGTGCTTTTGATTTTCCACATTCAGGACAACAAATTTCAAATATTATTTATCAAACCGCATGCTCATATAATATTAATAATAAAATAATATCAATTACTTTTAATAATGCATCTAATAATAATTATGCTGTTGCATTATTAAACGACTCTTTCATCCCATTTTAGATGGACAATTATTTATATTAGATGTGCATGTCATATATTAAATCTTTCTGCTCAATCTGGCATGAACATAATTTAAGAGGTTATTTCAAAAATTAAAAATGCAGTTTCTTTTATTCATGCTTCAAGGTCAAGACTTCAAGAATTTAAACAATTATGTGTAGATCATGGTAAATATTTTAAAAATTTAAACTTGATGTAATAACTCATTGGAATAGTACTTATGCCATGATACATGATGCATATCCATATAAGAACTTATTAAGTGCTTATATTAATGAGCGTGGATTAGGATTTACATTGACTGAAGCTGATTGGAATCAAGGTAAAATTTTAGAAGATTTTTTGGTTACTTTTTATGAAGCTACGAATGTTCTTTCAGGTATTTATTATCCAACTTCTTGTTCATTTTTACAAAAAGCATATGTAATTAGTGAAAAATTTAAAGAATATAGATATCATGAAATTTTAACACCTATTATACATAATATGGAAACTAAATGGAATGAATATTGGAATAGGATATGTCCATTGCATAACTTAGCTGCTGTTTTTGATCCTAGAGTTAATTAAATGGTGTAAGTTTTTTAATTGATCAATATTGTGAAAACATGAATCAAAATCCTGAACCTGCTAAAGATGAGGTAACACGACTTCTTAATATATTTATTATTATATAATGATAAAATTTGTGGATCTAGAATACCTGCTCAAAGCTTTGCTTCTTCTTGTAGATCTCGTCGTCATCTATTTTTTCATTCATTAGAAGATACGCACATGCTTCATCATCTTCATCATCTTCTTCATCTTTAAGTAATGAATTGAAATTTTATTTACGAAATGATCTTCATTCTGCATATGATGAAGATCAAATAGAAAGTCTAGATATTAGCTTGATGGAAGAGTGTTAAAAATCAATATCCTGTTATGTTTGCCATTGCATGAGATATTTTAGCTGTGCCGATGTCCACAGTAGCATCAGAATCTGCTTTCAGTGCAGGTCGAAGTATTTTGGATGAAAAGAGAAGTAGGATGACTGCGAGACAGTTGAATGTTTATCTTCAAAGACTGGTTGGATGCTGAGGCGAGGCTTCAAGATAAAGGTGGACATGACTTAACCAGCGAAGATGACGATGACACAAATACTACTGATGACTGATGAGTGAGTCATTTCTACTTTTATAATTGTATATTTTTATTTTTAAAATTGTTAAAAACTTAAAGTAAGTCATCTTTATTTTTTTTCTTTCTATTTTTTTCTCCTTGCATATTGTATTATGTTCTGGAGGTCAGGCCTAGCCCCCCTCCTTTCTGTACCATTTTAATTTTAAATTAATAAACTGATAGGGGACTATGCCAAACCCCCCACCTGTAAGGTGGCTTTATAGTAATAAAATTTCTTTATTCCTAATAATTTTTTAATTTATCAAAAAATATTTTTTTATAATTTTTTTTTTATTTGAGCCGTGCACGGCCCAGGCCCACCTGCCAAACCCCCCACTTGTAAGGTGGTTTTATATTAATAAAAAATTTTATTCCTAATAATTTTTTAATTTATCAAAAAATAACTTTTTTACAAATTTTTTTTTATTTGAGCCGTCCACAGCCCAGGCCCACCTGGGCCAGTACGGCTCAGGCCCAGATGGGCTGTGCCGGCACGGCACGGCGGGCCGGTCCATGCCCATCATGGGACGTACTGAGCTGGGCCAACAGAAAAAATTTTTCACGTCCAGCACAATACGGTTCACTGGGCTATACCGGCATGACCCAGTACTGCATACCGAGTACTGTAGCAGTACGGAGCCGTGCCTGGCACGACCCATGTGGGCCTGGGCCGTGCCGTACCATGTGCCTACCTCTAATCTCAACTAATTCATTTTCCACCAACTTTTCATATATCTAATAAAGCTAAATCTCAGCCTATTTTAGTCCCTCTCATAGTTAAAATTTCTAAAAACTTTGTGATTGGATCAGGTTGTTGCGGTTAATGAGCTAGCGAAATATATGCTAGGGTGCTAGCGTAAGCATCCTTCATTTAAAAAAAATAATTATGATGATAATTTTAAATATATTATTTTTAATGGTTATAACTATAGTTATTGAAGTCGAACGGGACATTAGGCCCATTTGGCAGTGGGTTGGGACAAAAAAAAGTCTAACTCATAGCATAAAAAATGTGTTGGATCGAACTATTTTCGAAAGCACTCTTTTTAAACAATTCTAAAAAAATGAATGAATTTAACTTTTTTTTTTTTCATATTTACCTTAAACGTACACTTTTTTAGGTTGCTCAAAACTTAAAACTCATGAATTCATCTTTTTTTTCTTCTTACAATGCTACCTTTCTCCGAAAGAAAATACCAACAAAATATATTCTTGAATACTAAAATTTAATAGAATATAACTCAAATTTTTAGATAAAATCTTGTTTTCAAAAATAATTTTTTTAAACACGAACCTGGGGCCTAACTTTATCAAGGATAAGGGTCAACCAATGAATCAATAATCAAATTACATAAATAATTATAATATAATTAAAACTAAAATATACCATTAATAAGGATAAATAAAGATATTTTCTATAAAATTCAACTACTTTGTTAATTTTAAAATTTAAATCTTTAAAATTATTTTTTCTAAGCTTTTCTAAAATATAATATATATATTAATACTAAAAATTAACCTTAAATTTCTTCAAAAAGTACTTGAAATCCTTCAAATAGATTCAGAAAGAGCGATGATGAGAGAGGGCACCAGATGGGAAAAGCAAAGAAAGAAGAATTTAGGCTTAAAAGATTAAAAAAAAAGCTTTTAAAAAATAAAATTAATAATTAAATTATATTAGTTAAAAATTAATTTTAAAGAGCATCATAAAATCGGCTTAGTTTTTTAGATTCATAACGGGTTATCGATTCAATAAAAAAATTGATTGATTTATTCGATTTTGATCCAGTTAATTATATAATCGATCGATTAAAAAAATTAGTTTGTCCAGAAGCCTGATTCGTTGGTTCATCAATCGAATCGATCAATCAAATCAAAGTTTTATAATTATAATTATAATTTTAAATTTTAGCAATATAAATATCTTAATAGTATAAATTCTAATATTTACTATATTTATTAAAGTAATATGAGTTCAACTACACTGACATGCAATGAATTTTACGGAACAGAATTAGATATGTGTAATACATGTGGGCTTGATTATTGCTGATAATATCAATTAAACTGGAGTTTGCTCATAACTAAATTGAAATGCATGCAAAAATCATTTGTCCTTGGACTATAAAGTAAATCAATTAAGATCTCTCAAACCAATTAAGATCTTCTATTGAATCACTGAGATTTAATTAAGGATATTACATATTATAATTTATTAAAATCAATTAAAGATTATATTGTATCATTGTATTTGAAATAGGAATCCTGTCTTATCTTCAAAAGCTATACCTAGAGGGATAATTCTGAAAAAGTGTAATCATAAAGGATAACCCATGGTTATCCTATGGTTAACCATGGGTTATTCCCTGAACTTATTTTCTAGAAACCTCATGAATAACTAGAGTTATCCCTTGATGATAAAGCTATTATTTAAAAAAAATGATTATCCTTTGAGCTATTCCCTGGATAAATGTTATCCTGTGCATTTATTCAGGAATAGCTTTTATGAATCAAACACTACCTAAGAATCTAATTAATAGGATCATAATTTTTAGTATTAATGAAATGTCATACCCATTAGGTATCTAATTAATAAGATGATACTTTGTTAAGAAAAATTGAAGATCAAAACAGGTCATTAGTGTCCTATTAGAAGGATCATGATATGATTACTTTGGGTCAAGAAGAGGGGTACAACTAAAGATAACTGAAGGGCTTAAATCAATTTCTTACCTTTATCCATGGAATGAAATGAGATAGGTAAGGAAAATAAATTATGTGCAAGCAAAGTAAATTATAGAAAAAGGTGTACTGTATTCCATCAAGTTTAATCATCTTGTGCTATCTTAAAACTTTCTTTGTCAACAATAATTAATGAATTGACATTAATTATACATATTCTAGAGCTTATTTACTAGCTGACATGTTGCTAAATCTTAGGGGCAATGATAGGGTCAATTTTTCTTGATAATCCTTTAGTTCCGAGAATCAAAGAATAATTTTTAAAATTGAGTACAAATGAGATTATTATAAATAATTTGTAGCACTTTAAATATAGAATTTTAAGTACCAACCAATTTATCCAAAGATTTGGATGGAAATATTCATTAAATTTTTTTAATATGTTTTCTTTTCGAATATAAATCAAATTATAGCATCCCTCCAAATTAATATTTCAGTACTTCTATTTGTCCAATATTATTTCTCATTGTGGAGACAAGATGTCAAATAAATAGGGCTTTGATTTGCATGCCTTAATGCCATTACATCAAAAATCTTAAGCCATTAAGTTTTAAGCCTAATAAAGTACATTTAGTGCTAAATCTTATGAATGATCTACAATAAGTTCCTCTCATACATGAGTTGACTCAACAACCCCTGAGTTTGATCCACTGCTCTTTAACAAATCTTTTTTATATATATATATATAGTTGATTCTCTATGTATTACTGCTGCCCATGAACCTTGCCTTGCTGCATCTAGAGCCAACTTATTGTATTACTTTACTAATTGCATTTTATTATTCTTCACAAGGATGAAGAATGATAACACTAATACTAACATGAGCCTTTAATACTTGAGTGTTTACTCAAGATCTCCACTTTGTTGCTCCGGCACCACTTTTTAGGAGATGAGAAGTCAAATGTAAAAGGCCTTTAATGTAAAAATGATCTCAAAGAATTATCAACTAGGGCTAGTGCTTTGAGAATCGTGCTTACCAGCGCTCTGGTTCTCCTTCTGGTCTGTGCCTTAAGATTCATTCATCCGAGTACTTCTTCCTGATCTTTGGGCGATCTTCGTCTCTAGTGCTTCGCCGTTTCTCTGGTTTATCCCTTCGTCATTCCCTCCTCTCCTATGGCCTCTGATTCGGTGGATGGTAGCCGGATTCCTGGGAGGAGGACCTCGACGATTGGGTTTCAATGGGTTACCCAGTCTCCTTCGCCGGCTGAAGTGGAGAGGTTACAAGCTTCGTTCCCGGAGGTGATTAAGGTTTCGGTGGCGGAGCTTGAAGCGGAGGTGGTGGGCTGGCAGCAGAAGGCCATCCTCGTCCGCTCGTTCCATAGATGGATCCTGCTGATGCCTTCATAAGGGAATTCAGGCGAGCTGGAGTTTTAGGTGCCATCGTTCCTATTAGCCTGGCATTCAGATTCATGTGTTCCGATTTGATTCCAAGGAAGATTGCAACCTGGTTCTGCAGCGACCTTGGGTGGTCAATGACCAGGTGGTTGGCACTGAGGCGTGGAGGCCGGAGTTTACTCCGGCGGAGGACTCCGTCTCGACTGCATGATGTGGGTGAGATTGCTGCATCTGCCTCTGGAGTTCTGGAAGGAGGAGTTCCTCAGAGCCATTCTGGAGCCAGCTGGTGATTTCGTTTGTGTGGATGCAGCTACCTTGGCGAAATCTAGGGGGGTTTGCGAGGGTCTGCCTTCGGGTTGACCTTCGTCGCCCTCTCCGGCCAGGTACTTGGTTCTGGTTTTATCCAACTCTGTGTATGGGCCGTGGCTTGTTGCAATCCAGAAGCGGAAGGCTGCTACTACTCCTCAGTTGGTAGAGAAGGGGAAGGCTCCGTTGATGGCACGTCTTCAATCCCAGGCTCTGGTTCAGCTTCCCAGTTAGTGAAGAATGGGCCTACATCGGGCTTTGGTGAAGTGTCTGAAGGATGGGCAGCTCCGGTGAAGGTCGCTCGCCGGAGGTCCTCATCGTCATCGAAGATGTTGATCAGCCCTGTAGTTGTGGCATCGCTCCCTGGGAAGGAGAAGGACCTGAGAGTTAATGTGAAGGATCCCGTGCCGGTTCAGGATGAGCGTGCCATTTCAAAGGCATCTGCTATGAACTTGAAGCCTGTTGAGCAGCTGGGTTCTCTGAAGTCTGATCTGAACCACCCAATTGTGATCAATAACCCCTTTTCCTCTCTTGCTTCAGTTGTCAGTGTAGAAGGTCAATTGGTTAGTAGGGAAGCCAGTCCAGGTCCCCTTAAGCGAGCCAGACCGGAGGTATCTCTAGCTCATAGGATTTTAACCAAATCAGATAAGAGGAAGGGAAAAGGGAAGGTTCCTTTCTCTAAAAAGGGTGAGGTGAGTAGCTTTTCTCCAAGCCAGTTGGATCAGGTCCCATGTTTTCATGTAGGTGCCCAGGAGGCGGTGAGGGCCCAATCTGATTGGGGGGGGGGGGGGCTGGACTTCCATTGGCTGATGCTGTTGGTGAACCTATGGGATTGGGCCCAGGTTCCTTATCTCAGGCACAGTCTTCCGTTCAGTTGTGTCTGATCTTGTTTCGGATGGACTGCTGGTCAATCCATTACTGATGTCTGACGAAGGCTCTCAGTTGAATGGGGGTCTTGTTGATAGTGTTATGATAGAGGATCAAGGAGGGGTCCCATCTTCCTCCATTCTGTAAATGAAGATCTTACTGTGGAATGTTAGAGGAGCTCGAAAGCCTTCTTTTCGATCCTCCTTCAGTAGATTATTGCAATTACACCACTTTGATATATGTGTCCTCTTGGAGACCAGGCTTTCAGAGGATAGTCTTGTCCATTTTCGTAGACAAATTGCCCGTACTTGGTCATCATACGCAGTGGAGGCTGAAGGTCTGGTGGGGGGTATTTTGGCTATATGGTGTATCTCTGCAGTCAGGATAGATGCTTTCCATCAGTGCCATCAGCAAATTGGTCTTATGATCTCTGAGGGGTCTTCTGACCCCTGGCTCCTTTCGGCTGTTTATGCCAGCACGGACTACCGGGAGAGAAGGGTTCTTTGGTTTGAATTGCTTTCCCTCCTTGCTCAAGGTATTCCGTCTATTATTGCGGGGGATTTCAATTGTATCACTGAGGCTAATGAAAAATGTGGGGGTAGACGGGTTTCTGGCTCAGCTGATATCAATGAATTTAGAACCTTCATTGGTTCTTCAGGGCTATTGGATTTGGGGTATTCGGGATCCCAATTTACTTGGTGCAATAACCGTCAGGGGTCTGCTTGAGTCTGGGAGAGACTTGATAGAGCCATGGCTACACCCCAGTGGCTTCAAAGGTACCCTATAGTTACTGTCACTCATCTTCCTAGAATTGCTTCTGACCATTGCCTTATTTTGATTTCCATGGAGGTTGATCAGCATATGCGGAAGTAGTTTAGATTTGAGCAGTTTTGGATAGGCCTTTCAGCTGCTCGTTTATCATTTCTCAGATCTGGAATATTCTTGTTAGGGGCACTGCTGTCTATCGGTTATCTCATCGACTTAAGATGGCCAGACACAGACTATCTAGATGGAATAGGAGTGAGGTGGGGGATCTGGTCAGACAAGTTGAGCAGGTTGAAGCTGATATCAGTATTTTGCAGGCTAAGGAGGATCAGGAAGGATTTTTGGTGGACTCGGACCTCTCTTTCCTTAGGGAGTTGCTGGCTCGGCACCACTCTCTTTTGCGGCAGCAGGAGGTGTATTGGTGGCAGAGGTCTAGGACTCAGTGGATTTGTGATGGGATCGAAACACCAGATTCTTCCATCAGGCCACTCTGAAGCGGAGAGCTGCTAATCGGATTCGGAGGTTAGTTGATGAAGAGGGGCATATTCGGAAGGATTTCCACTCTATCAGTGACCTTCTTCTCCATTTTTTCTAGGCTAGATGGGCTGAGTCTACTAGCGATGGGGACCCGGTTGTTCAGGTTCCGGCTTCTAGGAAGGTTTCCTCCCTGGATAATGATATGCTTGTCAGGTCGATCTCTGCGGACGAGATTAGGGCGCCCTGTGGGAGCTTGGTCCGAATAAGGCCCATGGGCCTGATGGGTTTCCGCCCTTTTTCTTTCGACACTACTGGGACATTGTTGGGCAGGAGGTGGTCCAAGCTATTCAGGATGTCTTCGAGCTAGACACATTCCTTCTGAATGGAATCAGACATTCATTACCTTGGTGCCCAAGAGAGTGGATGCTTCTCTTCCGCAGCACTTTCGGCCCATTAGCCTTTGCACTACCTTGTACAAGGTCTGTGCTCGCCTTTTAGCTCGCCGCCTTAGTCTGGTGATTCCTCGTCTCATATCGGAGGAGCAGGGGGCTTTCATTAGAGGGAGGTCTATTTCGGATAACGTCCTTATTGCTCAGGAGTTCATGCATGTTCTTCAGAGAGCTCCGGTCAGATGATGTCTTATGGCTGTAAAGCTCAATATGGAGCGTGCTTATGATAGACTGAGCTGGGTTTTTTGTACCGCTCTCTTCTGGAGTTTGGGTTTGATGGATTATTTATAGAGTGGATTATGGCTTGCATACATAAGCCTTCTTTTTCTCTAATCATCAATGGAAGCCCGACTGAGTTTTTCCACTCTAGTGTTGGTCTCCGTCAGGGTTGCCCCTTATCTCCTTTGCTGTTCATCCTGGCTGCAGATGATCTTTCTCGTGTTTTACGCCAGGCTCAGTAGGATAGGCGGATTGCCCCAGTTATAGCCGGTTCTGAGGGCCCTTTTGTCTCTCACCTTCTCTTTGCTGATGATTGTATCCTCCTAGGCCAAGCTTCTATTGATAATGCAGCTTCTTTTCATTCTATTATTCAGAACTACTGTCAGGCTTCTGGTCAGAAGGTCAACTTTCTGAAGTCTTCTATATGCTTTAGCCCGAAGACTTCTAGATCCACTAGAGAAGCCATTATCAGTTTATCGGGTATCACCACTCAGACTGACAGATTTATGTATTTGGGGATCCCTATAACGGGGAGATGCCCCTGTTGCTCTGATTTCTCCAAGATTGAGAGGCGGGTGCGCCAGCGCATTGAGGGATGGCAGGTGACTGGTCTTTCGATGATGGCTAGGGTTATCATTATTCGATCAGTTCTATCCTCTCTTCCCCTGCATCTCCTGTCGAATGCTGCCATTCCGATTACTTGCCTGAGGAGGATCGAAAGATGCTTTTATGATTTCCTATGGGCTTCTGTGCAGGACGGTCATGGGATTCACCTCTTATCCTGGATATGGTCTGTATGCCTATCTTTGAGGGCGGTCTCGGGATCCAGTCTTTGATTGTTAGAAGAAAAGCCCTTATTGCCAGACATGCTTCGAGATTCCTACTGGAGCCGCATTGTCTTTGGAGCTCTCTGATGCGTATAAGGTATGGAGAATGGTCGTCTGCCATGCACATTACTCCACCTCGGGGATGCTCCTCTTTTTGGAAGGAGGTCTGTTGCTATGGTCAGGCTATTTTGGACAATATCTCGTGGATGATCGAAGATGGTTCTTCGGTTAGCGTTATTCAGGATACCTGGATTTCTGAGCTTCCTCTCTCTCGGTGGCCCTCATTTATTAGTATTGAGGCCCCTTCCAGTTTAAGGGTTAAGGACTTGATCTCCTTAGACCCTCCAGCTTGGCATATCCCCTCGGTGACCAGATTTTTGGTGCTGAGCTTGCTCGGCAATTTTATCGATGCCTTTTATTCCTGGTCGATCTTCTGATGTTAGACTCTGGCAGAGATCCTGTCTCTCTAAGGCTCTGACCAGGGATCTGATGAGGATATTCAGACCTCAGCCTCAGCGCTTGGAGGACGCTGCGTGGATTTGGAAGCTTCCTACTATCCCCAGAGTTCAGTTATTTATATGGAAACTTCTGTGGGACTCTTCCTACCTGTGCTCTCCTATCTTGGAGGGGTCTTCCTATTCAGTCGATCTGCCCTTTATGCAGCTTGGAGGAGGAATCTATAGATCATGCAATTTTCATCTACCCCAGAGCTAGACGGGTCTGGCTTATGATGGGTTATTCTTTCAGACAGAATGACTCGGGCTCCCTGCGCTCTTCTTTCCTTCTTGACCTTCGGAGGTGCCCTCAGCATAAGAAAGGTCTCTGGGCGGTCACTGCTTATCAGATTTGGCTGTCTAGGAACTAGCTTATTTTCTCTGATGACACTATTTCTCTTCACAAGATTGTAAGGAAGATTAGATTATTGGCGGCGGACTGTGCTCGTATTGGTTCTGATGTCTCTGGCCACTGGGGATCCCCTGCTGCTTCGGCAGTGAACCGACACGCGGTTTTTATCTCCTGGGAGCCCCCTCCAGGGTTTGTCAAAATCAACTTTGACGGGAGTGTTCGTGGAAGAATTGCTGGTTCTGCGTTCATTATCCAAGGACCTCATGGTGACTTATTGGCAGTGGGAGGTTTTGGTACTCTCGACTCCTTCGTCCCCATGACTGAGCTTTATGCGGCTTGGGCGGGTATTTCTTATGCTGCTCGGGTTCTTCATGCTCAGAGGCTTTGTATTGAGGGCGACTCCATGTCGGTCATTTCTTGGATTCAGGTGCAGAATTGCCCTCCTGCTCATACTAATCCGATTCTGTTGGACATTTGGGCTATTCTGCGGGAGGTTGATTGCGTCCAGACTCGTCATATTTATCACGAAGCTAACTCGGCGGCGGATTGGGTGGCTGCTTCTGTGGCTCAGCTTTCTGGTCCATGATTTTGACGCCGGGTGACCTCTGCCCTGCTCCTTTGCAGCAAATTTTGTACTCTGATCTATTTGGGCTGATTTGTGCTAGACTAATGATCGCCCGTTTGTACCAAAAAAAAAAGTAAAAGGCCTTAAGACTGCAACATATAGAAGACTTTGATGTACATATTAGAACTTAGTTTCATCTAAAAGTTTAAGCCATTAGATTTTGAGCCTAGTCATGTATATAAATCCCTTTTTCTTCCTCTATTTATACCGTATAACTAAAGCTCATAAGCTACTTCCTGGGGAGACTAGCTGAATGGAACCTCATGTAGGCCTTGCTGGATCTATAATATTAGGGTGTAGGAAATATGTGATTTTTATTGTAATTTATTTTTATTTTATGTGAGGCCAAACCTAATATGTGATCTATAATATTAGGTGTACAAAATATGTGATTTTTACGTGTCCATGTTGCCCCTAGCAATGATATCTTAGCCCTATTATTAGAAAGGAGATACCTTTAGGCCTCGTTGTTTTGTTTAATCAAAGGATTGAAGGGGATGAAAAGAAGATGCATTTCTATTCTCAAAGGTAAGGAAGAAGTTAAAGCCAACTAAATAGTAGTGAATGGCATAACTGAATAGGCAAGATGACACCTGATCACTAATGACATGACGGCTTATAAACAATAAAAATAAAACTGTATAGACCATTCTATTGTATCCAGATGGATTGTACCACGATTCTGGGTCCTCAGCATCCACAAGTCCGTTTCGTTAAAAAAAATAAGACGGACAAGGTCCACACTAACTTAGACCATCACAGTCCAAAAAAATCCAATTGGTATTTGTTCATCTTCCTTAACTGATTATAAACTATACAACCAACTTTTAATTTTTAGATGTGGACTATTGAGAGAGACATCACAGCATGCATCATTTAGCAGATTATCGAAACTAACAGCCACTTGCAGTGAATGCGACCCATGGCAACTGATACAGCTTTTAAATAATTTATCATAATAAAGCATGTGGTTCATGATTCAAATAATTCGTGTAGTTCTATCACCACATAAAATTCAATTATAAAAGGAAAGCTCTTCTGAAGATAAAACAGAATCTTTCCATTGCATCTTGCCCCTAACCTTCAATGAGATCATGTTCTTTTGTTCCTCCATTTCTCCGCACTTCACAAAACCAAAAAGCTACAAGGTCCACTATTGGTCATCATCATCGTTCCTCTCTTTTTGTTGGAAAGTCTCAGCACCCCCTCATGCTCATTTTTTACTGCTATATATATATATATATATATATATATATATATATATATATATATGCTTCTTATAGGTGTTCGAAGTCTCTCCACTAATTTTATTGTTAGTCTTATTTTTATGTCATCTTCATCATCTATCTTATCGTTACATCTCGATACCATCAATAACCAGTACAATAATAATCATAAACATAAATAAAGACATTAAGGATTTAAATGACCAACTACTCTGCATGAGATTGGTTTATTTTAACCGTTGTGACATACAAAAAACTTAAATATTACACGAACATACAAAGTTTAATCATCATAAATAAGAACTTTGATTATATTATTTCCTTAGGTATGGTATGAGCACATGATTTTTCCTTCCCAATTGCTGCTACAAATTCTGTTGCTACTTTAAAGGCATTCACAGAAGCTAATCACTTAGATCTGTGGATGACCAACCTTCTTCTCCTGCCAAATCTGACACCCCACGGAATACAATTACAGGCACACCAGGTGACATCGCCGTCTGTTAACATCAAAAAGGAAATTAATTACCAAAATGAACAACATCCAAAGCTTCAAACTTTTCACTGTAAGAAAGAAAAAGCCTCTTAAAAAAAAAGAAGGCCCTTGAAATACATATAAAAATCCATGTGATGTTCTCTATTTTCAGAAACCCAGTCCTTCTGTTGCTGTTTATTGACTGAACAGTGGTTAAGCTAAAAGAGTTTAGATGTAATGGTTTGCTACCATTTGAAATTATAAGAAATGTGGGTAATATTGGGCCAACTTAAACAAAGTCTACTCATGGTGATTAGTAGGTCCCAAATGGAATAGATAATGTTATAGCACTAGAAATCAAGTTCATTTGCATTTGTTTGCCTGCAATTTAATTGCTTGTAATTCATATAGGCAACAAAAGTGCCGCAATTGGAATTACATTTCTAAAAATTATTTCTAGTTGATTGCCTATAATTGAAAATTACAAATGCAATTGCAGTTGTTTGGTTGTATGATGTTGAAAAAGATATAATAACCGTTCAAATGTTCTAATTACTATTTTATTATACAATGACAATTATCATATCATTTTTGTAATTGGGATGATGAAAAGTAATGACATTATCAAATTGTTATTTGATTATTATAACAATAATTATTATACTAAACACATCACTGTGAAATAATTTGATTTTATAATAATGAGTTATATTATTGCATTCTTAAGTATATACTTACAATACATATTATTAGAATAAATAATAATTACTATATCATTGTTAATAGAAGTATAATTATTAAAGTGATATTATTTAAGATTATAATAAGAATCACTATGGTTGATACAATAATAAAAATCATATAATTATACTACAATCATAATATAGTTATGGTTATACTATTAAATGATTATTACAAATTTATAACAATAATTACTATAGCAATATCCTTTTTCAATTATAGTATAAAGTTGTCATATTTTTGCAATTTTGATAGAAAATGTAGTATGTGATTAAATTAATATCAGATTATTATAACACAGATTAGCATAGTAATAACATCACTAAAAATAATGATATTATATATAGTAATTATTATAATAATGAATATATTTATAACATGTATTATAACAATAATTAATAATTAGAATATAATAGGACCATAATTTAGCTATGACTAATATATTGTTTATATATATGGATTATGGTAAAAGAATAGAAACTAAATAATTACATTATGATAATAGTAATAGTTACACTATTAACATAATAATAATAATAATTTTAGTAATACAACATTATAAAATTTAATTGATATTTTATAATAAATTTATATTTATAATATATGTTATTAAAATAATTAGTATATCTAATATATTAAAATGATTTGATATTAAATTTTAATGGTTGGAGAATAGTGAAGGGATTTCTATAATTGTTGCCTCTAATTGCAATAAGTCTAGCATTTGGAACTGCGGCTAATATTGCATCAATTGCATGCAACCAAACAGCCTCCAATAGCAAAAGCATTAAATTCATATTTGTGTATGCAATTTCTTAAGAAGAAATCTCACTGATACTCAAAACCAAAAGTTAAAATGGATTCATTTCCTTTCTCTAACCCATTTCAAATTTAGAAAATAAAAATTTCACTAAATCAAAATTCAGTTATTTGAATTTACCATCACAACGGCAGCACTCTCCTGATCAACTGTTGAGACACCAAATTTTTTGAAAAGAAATTCGCGATAAGCAACATTATTCACAAATATATCGTCGGTCGACCCTCTCAGTCCCAACGCTACTTTTGGAGCCTCCAGCAAGCAGTAGGTTTCATTAATACACCTTTGTAGTTCCACCTACAATCAAAATGATGCAGTGAAGCACATCATGTAGCTTAAGATGAACTTTTGACCACCCAAAACTATTTTCAATCAACTTCTTATCTGATCATTTAGTATGGGCCTTCCTCACAGAGAAATAAACATATCAAGCTAAAGAACAATAGTAATTAAAGAAAGCAGGCTACATTAGAACATGGTGGAAACTTAGAAGGTTCCCATTTTCAAAGTTCTGATGATAGACACCACAAGTGCAGAGAACATCACTTAAATCATGTATTAAAATCAATGAAAAAAGAGTTTGCTGAATTTGAAGTCCCATACCTTAAGCTTTTCAGCAACTTGGAACCATTCTGGATCCACTTCTAGCCAGAACACATCCTGCATCCCTTTGCCAACTGAGAACAATTCCTCAGTCTTGTATTCAACACTTGATAGCCAGTTCTCCCCCACTGATGGAATGTTGTATTCCCCAAGGTAAGATCTTGAGATGACCCCTTCAATGAATTGAATTTCTGAGTTGAAACAAAGAGATAATTATATGAGAAAGATATCCATTCTCACCTTGACTAGCTGAAAACAACTCAAACATCAGATTTCAGTATGTTCTTATTTTGTGTATGGATTTCAATCTCTAAGGGTGTTCTTGGAAACTTCGACTTCCAACATCATGTTTATTTGCTTTCCTAATTCATGTTTCAGATTGAGAGAACCATATTAGCCTCACCATTTGAACATAGGAGATAACTGTCTGGGCATCAAAGGGTATGTATCTGAATTTATTAGACAAGGCACTATTATATGATAATTTTTTCCCTTGCAATATCTGGAACAACCAAGAGGACCAACTGACTAAGCTGGTGACAAGCTATACACGAAATGCATGGTAATGATAAATGTTTTTATACTCAAAAAAGCTTAAACAGTATTTTAACTCAAGGATTTCTAACAAGAGTACTACAATTCAGAATATTGAAAGAAAAACTTAGGAGACTTTTGCTGAATGATATAACAAATGTCATTAGGTTTTTGATGCAAAACCATCATTAGGTCAGTGACTTAAAACACAGCAGAGCCCATGATACAATTTCACTCTTGACCTATCCTCAGTCTTACTAAAGTCCTCCATCATGTTAAAATGTTGCGAGGTAACTGCAAATCCTCGCCCATTACATCAGCCAATTTACTTTGTCAAGGAAATAGGATAATGAAAAGCTGTAAACTTTCCCTGTTCCATGAGGGCCAAAGTTTAGCTAGCAAGTCAGGATGACAAGGCTAGAGCAAGATAGCTCTAGGACAGTAGGTGGCCTCCATATGCTAAATATGCAGATAACTGCATGCAAATTTCCTTCTGTGTATGTTAAAAGAGAAAGCCTACAGTGTTCATTTATGATGATGCACTTCAGCATTGGGAGATATCTGTATGAAAATTTAAGCCTGTCAATTAATCTAAGATGAATTACCGTCCATGTCCAAGACCCTGTGAAAGCAACAAGCTTGGGTACGCTAACATCGCCGAACAACAATGAATCATTGGCACTTCCAGCTATTCCAAAGTGAACAACTCCCTTGATGTCAAAAACATCCAGAAGAATCTGCACTGTGATTCCTGCATTCAACTGAATTCATGAAGAATGTTATTACAAAATTATTACTTGAAGAATACAGATATTTACTGCATTATGCTAATGGAAATGGATTATTGAAATAGATAAAGTTTGATTGGTACAAGCTCATAGCCATTTAAGCGATTTCAGTTACAACTCCTAAAAAATTATATGGTGATGAACGTAGCCACTGTGAAAGCCTGTCAACTTTTCCACAGGCATGTTTGTTGGTGTTGTTGGTCCATCCAAATGGAAAGGTATCAAAATCCAATCATATTGAAAACGTTGTTACCGCAGTGGACTTCACAACAAGTCCTCTGTGATGGTTCAACAAGGATTGTGATTAATTGGTTCGTTTATCTATTTTCTTCTTCTTGTCCTCTTCTTCTTTTTGATACAAGGAGTCACCATCTAGTCAAAGTAGTCACTGCAACTACCTAAAAGCCTTGATTGGGATGCAAATGTAAGCAAAGTTGAAGATACCTCTTTATTATGCATGGATTATATGATGCCTGATAACTCAAGTTACCTAAATTCCATGATAAACATTAGAGCTTTATTGCTAAAGCATTCATCTTCTAACAAAAGTCATCTTGGAACCATATTATGTCCAGGTGAAAAAATTGCATGCCATCAAGGAATTAAACAGTAAGATAACTAAAACAAAAGCCTGCACATTATCCAAATGGTGGGTCGTTTTCATCTTTTTTTAAGAGAAAAGCCTGAATTTAGAGTCTCTGAATGGTGAGGTTAGCTATGAAACTACCACTAAAGTCTACTTCTTCCTTCTGATTTCTCTTCTTAATGCAGGGAAAATTAGTTTACCAAATAATTTAATTTTCCTTTCTTGGATTTTATTTAGAAAACTAGTGAACAGAGATTGTAACGACTGCATGTTGATATATATATATATATATATATATAACACAAGAACTGAGGAAAGTTTCCATCATCTAAAAATTATATATATAACTACAAACACCATAGCAATGATGCCTGATACGCTGAGAAACGCATCATGCTAAGCTAATATATCTTAAATCATTATGGTAAAAACAGAGATCAAATAAAAATATACAATCATGAATATCACCACAGGATTCATGATGATGCGTGGGAGACAATTCTGCTACAAGTATTGCATGACGGTAATCAAGTATAAAAATAGCATCATAATATGATCTTTAGTCTAAATCTTCAAGAAAAGTATTGCAACAAACTACCAGTGCTATTTTCATGCATTTAGTAGGTCCTAAAGAGGACAAATAGATTCAACCAGCACATGAGGTGCTCTGTTTCAAGCTATAATAGACTGCTTAGTTGCACTTAACTTTATAAACCAATTAGCAGCACTGGATAAATGAGCACAAATATTATTGAAAGCATATGATATTGCAAAGAACTTTGCTGTGATAGCATAACAAAACAAGTACCCTTCTTTGACCTGACATCACCCAAATCACACCCACATCTCGAATGATCCCAATGTGAAATCGTCGTCCTGGACATATACGAAATTTTGGATTTGTTATACAAGAACTAATTAGAAACTTGCACTGAAGTTTGCTCATGTTTTTCCTTTAACATCCATCACAATTTATCAAAGTTTTGAAACCAAGATAGAATAAACTAAAGCACTCAATTATAAATCTACCGTATAAGAAGTGCAGTTAGTTATATTGAGAGAAATAACAAAACTCGAAGAATCTCTATATATTCTTTTGCCCTTCTGGTTCTCTGTTTCTCCCGTCACCTGAGCAGTCAAAGAGTCAAAGTCAACGCGAGAGAGAAGGGGGGATCAGGATACCGTAAAGGTCGAGTGAGGGAATATCGGAATCGGGGACGAACTCGCCGGAGGACTGGACGGCCTGGGCCTCGGAGGAGTACGCCATCACGAGCCCGATGAACGGCCCACGGTCGTTGACCCGGTCCACCGCCGCCCGGAGCGGGTGCACCAGAGGGAGCCCTGAGGAGCACCGGACCAAGAGGAGCAGCGAACGGAGGAAGACCGAGAGACCCACCCACCTCCACCGTCCGATATGATCAGCCATGATGCCGGAGAGGAAAGAACTGCTGAGGAGTGAGTGGAAGCGTGGGTGAAGCTCGGGGGGTCCGGGAGTAGAGGTATATGGAAGGAAGGATAGGGGGCAGTTGGGATGTGTGGCCCAGATCCCGTCTGGGGGCCAATTCGGGTGTAAAAACTGGTGAAAAGAAGACTGATGGTGTGATCCTCGTGCTGAGTTTGAGATGGGGACGGCTCCGACGTACCACCGACTTGGCCGGAGGGACGGCAGTCGTCCAATAAACTGATAAAGCTTGGATAATGAAAAGAAATCTCGGTGCAGTAGCGCTGGTGAAATGTTAAACAAGGCATGCCTCGATCTTCAACCATTAGTGATCACTTACATATGTATTCTTTTAATTTTTTTTTTGTCCAATATGAATCCGATCTTCTGTTTATTATTTGATTAATAAATAAAAACGGCAACTAATACTATTATTTTATAAGCTTTGCTACCGTATTTTAAACATTTATTTTTTTATATAATTATTTTTCTATCCGTTAGATCTAATTTTAGTATAACAGATTATTATAAGTTCAATCAATGATGTGCATGCCTAGTTAAAGTGAAAAAAAAAAGAACTTAATTTGTTATAAGATGTGATTGCAGCAAATATGACTAGAAGAAAATAGAGAAGAAAGAGCACTAGCATTTAGGAGAAAGATACAGCAGAGATCCTCTATTTCACAGGAGCAGATGACGTAAGTAGTGTTTGAAATAGAGAATAAAAGGAAATATTCAAGGGATATCTCTTCTTATTCTCAAAAGTCATAACTATAGGCTGCGTTTGGATGTCAAAAAGTTATTTCAAGAATAGGAATACGAATTCCGTAGGAATAGCTTATTCCCTTTGTTATTCCAGATTTTTGTTTGGATGAAAATCTGGTATTCCATGTTATTCCAGTACAATTAATGCAGTATTATTCCAAATGATGTTTGGATGACATGAGAATAAGCATGTATTCCAGTAGGAATAGATGAAAATTTTTTCTGAAATTTCAAAGATACCCTTCCAATAAAAATGGTTTATCAATTTTTATTTTTTAAAATGACTTGAACAAATTATTATTTATTAATAAATAAGGTAATAAATTAATTATTATAAAAATAATATAAGAACATACTTAATAAATTATTTTATATTAATAAAGAAAAAAATAACATACTTAATTTATTATTTTCTATTAATAAATTTATTTAATTTTAAATTATATTATAAATAAATTTATTTAATTTATTTAAATGATATTATAAATAAATTTATTTAATTTATTTAATTTAATTCCATCGGTGCCCCTAGAATAGCTGCAGTGGGAATAGGAGCTATTCCATGGGGTACCATGGAATAAGAAATCGAAATAAGGGGGGTTGACTGAAATAGAAATTCCAGTGGGCCCATGCTCCTTTTTCACCTTGTTTGGGGGAATAAGCCGAAATAAGGGCCTATTCCAGGCCTTATTCCCCTATCCAAACACAGCCATAAGGGATAGTGGGAATAAAGTTAATCAAAGGAATAATCCATGGTTAATCATGGGTTAATTCCCTCAGTTTATTTTCTAGAAAATGTAGGAATAGCTGGTTATCCCTCCAAATAAGAGTAAAAAAAAGTTATCATATGGATTTACCTTTTTGCATTTGATATAATCAATGGGATAGCCAAGGGATATCCCTAGAGATAGCCAAGGGATAAACTCTATCCCATACACTTATTCATAGATAATATTTTTTTTATTAAACACTACCCGAAAAAGGGGAGGGATTGGAGGATGAAGAGGAGAAGCAAAGAGTGATGGCAAGATTACTTAGAAATGTTTTCATGTCGAGAAGCTAATGGAAGGAGTCGATCTAGGTGAAGGAGGGAAAGATCCATAGAAAAGATGTATTAGAAAAGATGACTGCAAATCGTATTCCTTAATCTTTACTTCATCCTGAAATCCATCACGATCTACCTCCCATCTTTCATAGATACGCCTTTGATTTTTTAGGTCGTGTTTGATTCCTAAAGTATCATTCTTAGATAAGTGTACAAGATAGAGTTTATTTAAGGGATAGCTGAGGAAATAATTATATTTTTAAAATAATAATTTTGCCCTTAAAGGATAACTCCAGCTATTTCTGAGTTTTCTAGGGAATAAGTTGAGGGAATAACTTATGGTTAAACATGGGTTATCCCCTCTGATTAACTATTTTCAGACTTATCAGTTATAGCTTTTGAGAATAAAGAGGAATATTTAGGAGATATCCCTCCTTATCTCCTAGTTCAACTACAGCCTTAAGGAGAGAAAAGGAATGGATCAAGAGTAGGACTGTTTTGAGAAGCGTTATCATAGCAATCACTTTACCGAATAAAATGCCATAAATAATCTTACTTTAATAAATAATTCAGATGACTTTGAAAATGATGCAAGAGTATCGTAGCAAACCCCTTATTTTATTTACTTGATTACAACGGTAAGAAGTCATTATTATTTCTTTATGAAATGATATAAAATAAATATTTGAATTTCTTACTCAAATAATGATCTATTAAGAGCGAAGCTATGCTATTGTAATTGAAGCATTATTTGCTGGGGCATCTAGTTTGCTGATGAACTTATGAATTTCTTAATAATTGAGTTTTGTTCATCATTAAGTTGGAGCATTGTTGATTTGGGCTATCTTGCGCTAATCAAATAGAGCTCCTTGCTTTTGAAAAAGTTCAGATTCCATGGAATCATCCAGGAGGACTGGCTTAAGGGAAAAAAAATAAATCTAACCATAAAAGCCAAAAAAAAATCATTTTAGCTTTTGTTTTCCTTGTAGCAATAAATAACCATTAAAATATACAATGATAAAGATATATTCAATAAGTAAGTTTTCATAGTAAAAAATTATATAGAAATTAGATGTTTGAATTTCCTGAACCAAATAATTTTTCTTGGCTATGTTATGATGGGAAAGGTATCACATTGTAGCATTATTCATTGTTAAAAGAAGTTTTGGACTTTTGGTACATTGATGATTTTATAAATCTTATAATAATAACTATATATTTGTCATATGAATTACTCATGATTGGAATGAATATGAATTTTACATAATCAATTAGGACCAATGTATATGTTGCTCCACCATAGTAGGTTATAGAGTTAGGGATTACATTGCATCAATCAAATCAAACCAAGAAATGAGAGCCTTAATTATCAGTTTTCACAACTCAAATATTCTTTTAAAAAAATTCAATTATTCATATAAAAGTTAAAACAAAAAGTCTATAATTTTAACCATAATTTTCTATTGTAATAATAAATAGTCATTTTTATATAGTGATAAAGTTACATGTGACAAATAGGTCTTCAATTTACTATTCTTTAAACAAAAAATTCTAGTATAATTGTATAGTGCCAAAGATCAAATTTTGTAGTATTAATCTATATAAAGATTTATAAATAGATACCCTATTTGGGAGTTTGAGCCTATAATTATATAAAATAGTATTTGATTTAAGATATCTCTCTTGTACTAAAAAAGGGGCAAGTAAGAAAGATAAAACATTCTTCTATTATTGCATCTAATTAAGGTGGCATAAAAAAATATCAATATGAATATAGCATCTAATTAAGGGGCAAATTGATACTTATCATTTGCTTGCTAATCTTCATCCATATGTCATGTTCATATGTTGATTGTAGCTCTACTCTTAGATTCTCTTCGTAGTCACATGTTTAGCTCTTTGTTTGGATGTGATCATAATTGTGTTTGTTTTAATTTGATGTGCACATGTTTTCTTGTGCTGCAGATGGAGAGCAAGAAGGATGTGACCGAGTTCACTACTTCGATTCCTAAGTCCCAACCAATCGTGTAGAGATCAAGTAGATCCTGAGAGCATTTCATTGGCCCAAGAAAGAGGGTCAATGGTAGATGCTATTTTAGTTTTTTCAAGGATGAGATGGCCTACCTATCCAACATAATGTCCAGTGAGCAAGAAGAGATCATATCGGCCACCCCCTTCAGCCATTTGCCGAACATCCCAAACTTCGAGCAGAGTAGGTCCTTTGTGCATGCATTATTGTATATCTGGGATGATCAGCAGAAGGGTTTCTGGTTCAGGAGCCGGTTTGTTCCATTCTTGGGCATAGATATTGTAATGACCTAGGCTCTGAGCCCGCAGCATTCACGAATCCATTTCATTATAAGAAAGCAAGATGGATAAGGTCCACACCAACTTGGGCCATCACAGCTCAAAAGAGGCTCCAATTGGTGTGGACCTTATCCGTCTTGCTTTCTTGTAACGAAACGAATTTATGGGTACTGTGGGTTCAGGGCCCGAGTCGTTATAATATGGTATCAGAGCCACGCATCAATCGAAAGTACAGGAGCTAAGTGCCACACAAGGCAAAGTGCTACATCGATGAGAGCCATCTCTTGAACCTGTGAGGGCCACTGAAGGTGGAGTTCATAGGGTAAAGTGCTACATTAATAGAAGCCACCTTTTGAACCTATGGGAGCCACCTCTAGAATCCCGCCTGCTTGATGGTTATGATCAATTGCCCTTGGTGATGAGAACGTCGCTCTGTAAGGAGGGTAGATTGTGATGCTTTCCCAATAGTCCTACATCGAAAAATTAGAAGTTAGTTGTATGGTTTATAACCGGTTAAGAAAGATGGGCATGTACTAATTGAATTCTTTTTGGACTGTGATGGCCTAAGTTGGTGTGGACCTTATCCATCTTACTTTCTTATAATGAAACGGATCTGGAGCCGAGGCCGTTACATATATTGCTTTGGTTTTGGTATTATTAGCGATGAGGTTGAGTTAGAAAGCGAAGGTGGTATAAATTCAAGCCTTATGAGGTGATAATTTTGGAGGTGACCGCAAGAAAACTACCCAACTAGAGATTCGCTCTCGCTTGATAAAGCTTGTGGGGGAAACAAAGCAACAAGCAGTGGAGGATTTTACTAAGCTATATATGGATACTCTCTTTCTTTTTACTACCATCCTCTTCCCCACGGCTCACTGTCATGTTCTGAAGGCGGTCTGCAGATATATTGACGATCTGGGCTGTGGCTCGCATCCTATATATAGTTGGGGACCTGCTGTATATAATTTTCTTCGGCCACAAATATACCAGTCCTAGCATGCAGTTTGAGGTCCTCAGATGGCACATTGAAGGTCTGTACCACGTAACATGGAAGGTTGTATTGTTGCCATAGTGGTAATGTTTGATAGTATAATATCATTTTGAGTTGAACTACAGAGTCGTACATTGATAAACTAATAGTTCAATGTTTTGGTTAGCAGGTTTGGGGATATATGAGCATGCTGTCTGTCTTGCTAGGTTCTATGCTCCCCTACTTAATTATCCATTGAACTCACAGTAGAGAAATTCCAAAAGCTGAGGAGATTTGAGTTTTAGTGATTTCAAAAATATGCACAAAATCCATGGACATATTTTATCCATGGAACTCACTCAACGTGGTCTAAATAATTAATTTTATAAACCGTTTCATGATTTGGACTAACGGCCATTAGGCCTTTAAGGCCATTATGAGCCGAGTCATTGGAGCTTTTATAAGCCGAGCTCAAGAATTAGATTAAGGGAAGTATCAATAAAAAATTAATAAAATTTTTTATTTTTTATTATATTATTTTTATTATTATAATTGATTTTTTTTTGATATTTGAAGGTAATCATTGGGTTTGCACATTCACACGATCGTGCTCGTAGTAAAAGAATCGGAGCCGGATTGTTGTACCTTGAAGATAGATCGTCAATAACCTGCACGAAGAAACGAAAATCTGATTCTTAGGACAGTGTTCTAACATGCTTTAATTCTTATTTGATTCATATCTTATTTTATTTTTTTATTTTATTTATATTTAAATTTCTAAATTAATTTTTTAATAAATTTTTTTAAAAATATTTTTTTGAAAGAATAAAAATATTTTCCAACTGTTATCCGATCCAGTGCTAAAAGAGATATTGGAGTCAATCGATAAGCACAGCTCTGCCATTGAACTTTGAAAAGCCATGGGATCACCATAAATGCCCTGAAGCGAAAGATGTTTTCAAGAGGAACGAGACCCAAATTTTGGGCAATATTGATTTGACGCTTTTTGCATTGGCAAAGCCGGAAAAGACTTGGTGACCTCATTGTGATGCATATTGTAGCGCGATAATTAAAATATTTTAATTTTATTAATAGAATAGTGAAGTAAGAGATCGATTTCAAGAACTTTAGTAATTATTTTGAAATAAATTTATAAATTTAATTAAATAGATAATTGATAGTATAAAAAATCAAGATATGGTCTATCTTATAAGAGCACGGCCCGTACCGTAGATCACGATCCGTTCCTTTTAAGAATAGATCAGTCTAAATTATTTTTACTTAAATATAATTTAATAATAATTAAATATGAATAAAAACTTTATTTCATATTAAATTAAAAAGTTATGACATTAAGAAAGCAACATTGCAATAAATTCCTGAATCAAACCAAAGATGGGATGGAGTCTTTGTTCCTCCTCTGCATGCACCTTCAAGCCACGGTCTCTTCTGGGAAGAGAGCCACAAACCACCGATGTAACAGAGCTCTTCAATCCACAGCACGAATCAAAAGACACGAACGGAACTCCTTCAATCCACGGACGGAATAGAGGACGAATGGAGCCTTCAATCCACGGACTCTCCTCCTTCAAACGAAACCTCCACGGACTCTCCCAATCCTCCTTCAAACGAAACCTTCACGAACTCTCTCAATCGCCTAGAGTATAGCACCTTCTCACGGCTTGAAAGAAGAGGAGATCACGGCCTGGAACAGAGTCTTCTTCACGACTGGAACATAGTCTTCTTCGAATCCGCCTCTAAGCCACGATCATCGCCTGGGATGGACATCTTCCAGGAAGAACATGGACGGCTCTTGGGCACCCCTCCTCCCTCTACTGCTATTTATAGAAGCCCAGATGCTTACGACGATATTTTTGGCGAAAGAATCAAGCCTTGGCAGCCTCCTGGGAAGAAGACGATGAAATCGGCAATGGAATTGCTGACTTTGCTTTAAAATATGTGCTAACATAAATCCTTATAAAATCAATTCCGAGCTTGTTTTAAGTCCGATTCGAGTGCCGTTTGCGTCGTTAAATTCCTAAAATCGAGCTCTTTAAATTGATAAGGTTTTACCTAAAATATTATATAAAATATTAAATAATAATAGGTACGTTAAATTATTAATTAATAGGTTTAGTGATAATTATTTATGCGTTTATCACTCCCCCCAACTTGAATCTTACTCGTCCTCGAGCAAATAAGAAATTTAGAAATATGTACCAAGCTAGTCCAAGAATTGATAGTTATCTTACAGTTCTTTTAAAATTTCTGGTTAGATCATAAGGGGTACTTCATTGGATTATTAAGTTTACCCATTTAGTGATAAAGTGTAGTCCATAAGAATTTATAGAAGTCTTCCTTCACCAACTTTCCACTTCTCTGATTAAGTCTTCTAACTTAATTTGGGTTGGGTGTAATGTCTTTTGTACTTTGGTTCTTATTTATTTATTTATATGTAAAGTCAGTGCAATGTCCTAACCCCTTGCTTTCTAATTAACCTTGTAGCGAGCTTTAGGCCAATGGCTCCCAAACCAATTGGTTTTAGGGCATTAGGTGTAAAACACCCCTCGGACTTACTGACTCGAGTCAAAAAGGCTTTAGGTAGGACTGACTCTACTTAGGTTCTTTTACATTCCCACCTTTTTACGCGAACAACATCACTTTCTTAGGTGACGGGGCCCGGTTACTCAGTGAAAATGCTAAGAACCTAATTTATTAACTTTAAGAGAGATTTTTTTTAATAACATTTTCACCCATACCCTTATTAAGTAGATTGTACTATTAAGATCAGTGGTCAGGAGGGTCTGAAATTATTCTAAAAATTTTTTTGGGCTAAACCCTACCTTTTATTAGGTTTTCTTAATAATTTATTCCTCAGTATCTCAAAAATAATCTAACCATTATTCAATAGACTGCTTGATTAACTTCAAATCGAGACAGAATTTGGTACACACATCTGATTATAGTTTTACTCGAGGATTTACTTATTCTTTTTCCTCCCCCCCAACTTAATTTCCATTGTCCCTAATGGAAGAAAAATTAATTTCAAGGAAAGATACTACCTGGTAGAGTATTTGAAGGTTGGAAGTTTCATTGTTGCCATCTTCTTTCAATCTGCTTCTGTTGCTCTTCTCTGGTCATACTAAAAGAACATACTAAAAGAAAAAAAGTTAAAAATAACTAATAAACTGGGTTGCCTCCCAAGAGCGCTAAGTTTAAAGTCTTCAGCCAGACTGTGCTACTTATTATGATAGTGTTGGGTTCACAAGATCAATTGATTCAACAACTTCTCCATCATTAATTTCTTCTATATATGGTTTCAAACGTTGGCCATTTACTTTGAATGTATTTCCTTGCTTGGGTCTTTAAGCTCTACAGCTCCATGGGGAAATACTTGAGTTACTATAAAAGGTCCATTCCATCGTGAACGAAGTTTTCCAGGGAAAAGGTGTAATCTTGAATTGTAAAGCCATACTTTTTGATTTGGTTCAAAAGTTTTTCTACTAATAAATTTGTCATGATATGCTTTGGTTCGTTCTTTATAAATTTTTGAGCTCTCATATGCATCATTTCGTAGCTCTTCTAACTCATTCAATTGAGTTTTCTATTGACACCTGCATTTTTCATATCATAATTAAATTGCTTGATGGCCCAAAATGCACGGTGTTCTAATTCTACAGGTAAATGGCAGGCTTTTCCAAATACGAGCCTGTAAGGAGACATTCCTATGCAGTACGATAAGCCCATAATGCATCATCCAAACGTTCTGACCAATCTTTCCTATCAGGTCTCACTGTTTTCTCAAGGATATTTTAATTTCTCTATTTGATATTTCAACTTGGCCACTAGTTTGGGGATGATAAGGTGTAGCTACCTTATGAGTAATTCCATATTTGTTCATTAATCCTTCAAAGTGTCTATTCGTGAAATGTGTACCCCCATCACTAATTATAGCCCTTGGGCATCCAAAACGACTAAGGATATTATGCTGAATAAACTTGATTACAACTTTATGGTCATTGGTTCGAGTTGCCATGGCTTCAATCCATTTTGACACATAATCAACTGCCACTAGAATGTATTCGAATCCAAAAGAGGAAGGAAATGGGCCCATAAAATCAATACCCCATACATCAAAAATTTCTACAACCAAGATAGGGTTTAGGGGCATCATGTCTTTTCGAGATATATTTCCTGTTTGTTGACATTGGAGACAATTACGGCTAAATTCATGTGCATCTTTAAAAAGAGTTGGCCAATAAAACCCACTTTGTAGTACCTTTGCTGCAGTTTTCTTTCCACTAAAATGTCCTCCACAGGCAAGAGAATGACAGAAGTTAAGTATACTTTTGAATTCACTTTCGGGAACACATCGCCTAATCACCTGATCTGAACAGTACTTAAATAATTCAGGGTCTTCCCAAAAGTAATATTTGATTTGTGAGAAAAATCTATCTTTTTCTTGTTTTGTCCAGTGGGAAGGTACTTTTCCTGTTGCCAAATAATTCACAATGTGGGCAAACCAGGGAAGACTGCTATGGAAAATTGAGAATAATTGCTCATCAGGAAACCTATCTCTGATTATTTCTTTATTGTATTCCACTGAGATCCTAGAGATATGATCTGCTACCATATTTTCAGAACCCTTCTTATCTAAGATTTCTAGATCAAATTCTTGTAGTAGAAGGATCCATCTAATCAGTCTGGGTTTTGTATCCTTTTTTGATATAAGATGCCTCAATGCTGCATGATCTGAATAAACTAAAACCTTAGACCCTAACAGATATGATCTAAACTTTTCTAGGGCAAACACAACTGCTAGTAATTCTTTTTCAGTGGTAGTATAGTTCATTTGTGCATCTGAAAGAGTTTTGCTAGCATAATAAATTACATGGGTTCTCGATTGAGTTTCTGTCCTAGAACTGCCCCTACAGCATAATCAGAAGCATCACACATGATTTCGAAAGGTATGGTCCAATCTGGGGGCTTGATAATGGGTGCAGTGGTCAAAGCAGTTCGAAGGATGTTATAGGCTGTTAGACAATCTTTATCAAAATTAAAAGAACTATCCTTGGTCAACAAATTACACAATGGTCGAGAAATTTTACTGAAATCTTTGATGAAGCGTCTATAAAAACCAGCATGACCAAGGAAAGATCGTACTTGTTTAACTGAGGTTGGGGGTGGTAGATTTGAGATCAATTCAACCTTGGCTTTATCAACCTCAATACCTCGCTCTGAAACAATGTGTCCAAGCACAATTCCCTCACGAACCATAAAATGGCTCTTCTCCCAACTTAGGACTAAATTCATTTCCATACATCGTTTTCAGTACCTTAGTCAAGTTCTCGAGGCAGCTATCAAATGATGCACCAAAAACTGAAAAATCATCCATAAATACTTCCAAAAATTGACCAATCATATCAGAAAATATGGCCATCATACATCGTTGAAAAGTGGCTGGTGCATTACAAAGACCAAATGGCATGCGTCTAAAGGCAAATGTTCCAAAGGGACAAGTGAAGGTGGTCTTTTCTTGATCTGCAGGAAATACTGGGACTTGATTGTATCCTGAATATCCATCTAAGAAACAAAAGAAACTTTGTCCCGCTAGCCGTTCTAGAATTTGATCGATAAAAGGCAAAGGAAAGTGGTCTTTCCTAGTCACGGCATTCAACTTTCGATAATCTATACACACTCTCCAACTAGTTGATGTGCGAGTAGGAATTGATTCGCCCTTTTCATTTTTAATCACGGTAATACCCGATTTTTTAGGTACTACTTGGATTGGACTGACCCATTGGCTATCTGAAATTGGATAAATGATACCAGCATCAAGCCATTTTACTACTTCTTTCTTAACAACATCCCTCATGTTTGGATTTAGCCTTCGTTGCATGTCTCTATGTGGTTTGGCTTCAATTTCACTATGAATATGGTGCATGCAAACGGAAGGGTCAATTCCCTTAAGATCAGCTATTGTCCATCCAATTGCCTCTTTATGTTCTTTAAGTACATCTACCAATTTATCTTCTGCTCAGAGGTTAGGGTAGATGCAATGATTACTGGAAGGGTATCATTGGGTCCAAGGAATGAATATTTTAAGTCATCTGGAAGAGGTTTCAATTCTAGTTGGGGTGGTTCTTCCAAGGATGGTATTAAAGGACTTGGTTTAGTTGGAAGTGGTTCATATTTTATAGTCCAAGGAGGGATGGTGTCGAACTTAGGTGGTTCTAATAACATGTTTATCTCTTTGGTATACTCATCAATATCAAAGTCATCTATTCCAAAATGTGTAAGACATGTTTGTAAAGGATCCGAATCAATCAAACTTTGGAATTTCTTATCTACTACTTCCTCTATCATGTTTACTTCATTTAAATCATACACAGGTGGTCCTTGGGAAGCATTAAAAATATTTAATCTCATCTTCTTGTTTCCAAAAGATACATCCATCACACCTGTTCTACAATTTATACATGCATTAGCGGTAGCTAGAAAAGGTCTTCCAAGGATGATGGGAATTTGGTTAGGATTACCGCTAGATTCCATATCTAACACAAGGAAGTCGACAGGAAAATAAAATTCATCTACCTTTACTAATACATCTTCCAATATTCCACGAGGTTCTTTGACTGATCTATCTGCCAATTGTAGTGTTACTGTCGTGGGTTTCAATTCTCCAAATCCAAATAACTCATACACTGAACTTGGGAGAAGGTTTACACTCGCACCCAAATCTAATAATGCTTTCTTGATTGTGAAGTTTCCTATGACACATGATATAATCGGGGTACCAGGATCTTTTAGTTTGGGTGGGGTTATTTGCTGAACAACTGAGCTGACTTGCTCAGTCAATGGATCTTTTTTGGTATTTGTGACTTGGCTTTCCGTTTTTGTGTGCATAGATCCTTCAAAAATTTGGCATAAGCTGGAACTTGCTTGATAGCATCGAGAAGAGGTAAGTTTATTTGGACTTGCTTAAATAACTCAAGCATCTCATTCATTTTTATATTCTTCTTATCTGAAGGCAAAGGAGATTCTAAAGCACTAGGGAATGGGGCTTTAGGTGTGATTGCTTGATCATTGAATTCCTTTTCTTCTTCATTTCTTCTCTTTTCTGGTTTAGCCACTTCTAATTTCTGGGTTGGTTCAGGTGGGTTCAATGTTTTTCCACTTCTGAGAGTCATGACTGATTTAGCATGTTCTGGGAATTTGTCAGGACTATTGGAACCTTCAGCCATGAATTGTCCTTTCGGGTTATCGATAGGCTGACTAGGTAACTTACCCTCCTCCCTTCTACTGAATGCTGTGGCTAATTGACCTATCTGAGTTTCTAGTTTTGCAATAGATTGTGTGTGGGAGTGAAGGATTTGAGTATTCATTTCTAGCCCTTTCAATGCTTGTAACACTTTGTCTTCAAAAGTAGGATGATTATTCGGTGGAGGTTGTGGGATGTTTGGATATTGTGAATATGGCATGCTTCTAAAATTGGTTTCTTGATAATTAGGTCTGATCGATGAATTGGCTACAGGTTGAGGTTTCCAAGAAAAATTTGGGTGATTTCGCCAGCCAGGATTGTAAGTATTTGCATATGGATCATTTCCTGTTCTAGGAGCTAATCGGGTTTGGGCTTGGTGGGCTTGCTCTTGAACAAGTTCAGGAAATTGGTATGCAGCTGGACATTCACCTATAGAATGGGTTGGACTCGAACAAATTATGCAGACCTCATGTAATTGAGTAGATGGGGAAGAGATGTTTCCAACTTGTAGAATCCGGTCAAGTTTATGGGATAATTCATCTACCTTAGTATAGATATCTGTAGAATGACCTATTTCATATATTCCACCTCTTTTAGGTCCTATGGGAGGGTCTCGACGAGCAACTGACATGTGATGTAATGAATTCTCACTCAATGTCTCAAAGAGTTGCCAAGCTTCATGTTCATTTTTTAACATAAATGTCCCACCACATGAAGCATCAACCATTTGCCGATGCTTTTCTGATAAACCATCATAAAAGCACTGAACCAGTTGCCATTTGGGTATGGCATGATGTGGACATTTTCTAATCAGTTCTTTAAATCTCTCCCATGTCTCATGAAACATCTCTCCATCTGTCTGGAAAAACTTGTTATGGCTTTTCTAATTTGATTCGTTTTTCCTATAGGAAAATATTTCTTAAGAAACTCTCTCTGAAGATGATCCCAAGTTGAAATTATAACAGTGTCTAATGAATTTAACCAATACTTGGCTCTATCTTTTAGGATTGGACAGCCTCATATTGGAGGCACTTGAATGCAGGGAGAGTATGTATACCTTGAAGGAGTGAAATACTCTTTTAACTGTCGTGGTTGATTATTTTCGTTATTAGGATCCATAATTCTGAGTCTGTTTGCTCTAATAGTTCTTTCTATCTCAGGATCTAGGGGTATAAGGTTAGGTTGGAACGATCGGCGACCAAGCATACACCCTACCAATGACTCTAAAGAAAACAATAATTCAGTTTTTTTTATATATAGAAGAGAAAGAAGAAAATTCTAAAGAAAATATCCTAAAAGATTCCTAGAACTAAAAGCAATGACGAATTTAATTAGGGTTTAATAATTCTTAGCAATCAAGTTAACAAAAATTAGACTCTCTATTCTAGGTTTACCCTAGATCTAGACAGCTCCTAACTTTCAAGACCGCTTTGGAGCCCTCCAAGTCAAAAATTAGCTGATTAACTAGCCAGTTGAGGATAAGGTCAGTAGGGGTCCCCCTGTTGCTTACTAGGTAAGCGAACAGAACCAATTAAGTAACCACTTTCCTTTCCTTTTCTAGACACCAGTTAAATAGTCAATCTTGACCCGGTCCAACTCTTTTGGGTGCCTTGTCCTATTGAGCTCGAATTCCTTAGGGGCTGACGTCTAATTAATTTTAGAGTTAAAGGTTTGGGTTAATGCAAAATGAAGGATGTGGTGTGTGGGCTAAGGAAGGGTGATGAAATCCCCACCTTATCTTGATTAGAGGTTTGTGCCCTTAAAGTTAATTATGAAAATGTTATGCAACAATCAGATGTCCAGCTCTTGAAATTATCAAACAAAATTAATCTAATTACTTTTTTTTAAAGATTTTTGTGATTAGGTTTCTAATTTCCTAATAAATTATGAGATGTCAATGAAAGAATTTTAAGTTTTACAGAAATAAATCCACCTAAGTCAATCTAAGCATAAAAATAAAATAATTATTTTATTTATATATTTTATTTTTATTATATATATATATATATTAAATTAATTATATTTTATGGAAGGTGTCTTAGGGTTTTCTTTCAGTTTGTTTTTTAAGGTAAGTTAATTAAAAGGAAAATTTGATTAGGTTAAAAGTGGATTTGTAATAAGAAGGAAAGTAATAATTTTTTTATGTATGTTAAAAAGAAAATATGCAATTCTAGAAATTAAGAAAATAAAATGAGACAATAACTATTCAAAAATTAAGAGAAAATTAATCTAATTTTTTTATATTTTATATTTTTTAATTTTTTTAATTTTTTTTAAATAACATACTTAAGTCTCCGGCAAAGGCACCAAAATCTAATGCGTGTCGTAGCACAATAATTAAAATACCTTAATTTCACTAATAGATAGTGAGAGTAAGGGATCGATTCCACAGGAACTTTAGCGATTATCTTGAAATAAATTTATAATTTAACTAACTAGATAATTGGTAGTGTAAATAATCAAGATATGGTCTATCTTATAAGAGCACAGCTCGTACCCGTAGATCACGGCCTGTCCCTTTTAAGCATAGATCAGTCTAAATTATTTTCACTTAAATATAATTTAATAACAATTAAACATGAATAGAAACTTTATTTCATATTAAATTAAAAAGTTATGACATTAAGAATGCAACAGATTGCAATAAATTCCTGAACCAAACCAAAGATGGGATGAAGTCTTTGTTCCTCCTCTGCATGCACCTTCAAGCCACGGATGTCTCTTCTGGGAACATAGCCACGAACCACCTATGTAACATAGCTCTTCAATCCAAAGCACGAATCAAAAGACACGAATGGAACTCCTTCAATCCACGGACGGAACAGAGGACGAATGGAGCCTTCAATCCACGGACTCTCCTCTTTCAAATGAAACCTCTACGGACTCTCCCAATCGCCTAGAACAGAGCACCTTCTCATGGCCGGGAAGAAAAGGAGATCACAACCTGGAACCGAGTCTTCTTCACGGTTGGAACAGAGTCTTCTTCGAATCCGCCTCTAAGCCATGATCGTGACCTGGGACGGACATCCTCCAGGAAGAACACGGACGGCTCCTGGGCACCCCTCCTCCCTCATCCCTCTACTACTATTTGTAGAAGCCCAGACGTGATCCTGTTTCTATATCAGTCGTCCTGTTTCCATATCAAACATTGGGATGCAGATGACGCGGACGTGGAGAAAGCTTTCCTTCTACTCCAAATTACTTTCTAATTTGGCATCCGGACAGATGCGGAAGGATTTCGAAGGGATTGTGGCAAGATTGTAGAGATGATTTCCCTTTCAATTTCAACTATATTCCTTAATTGCTGCCGTCCATGAAGTCTGGCTTCTTCCTTTAATTCCATTAAATTTGGGATACTTTTGGTACTTTTTGATGTTGAGGATCTTTTTGGCGGCAAGGATCTTCTCAGCGGCGATATTTTTGGCGAAGGAATCAAGCCTTGGCAGCCTTTGTGCGTCACAGAGATCCGTTTGAATGAACAGGAAGAAGACGATGAAGTCGGCAATGGAATTGCCGACTTTGCTTTAAAATACATGCTAATAAACAAATAAATCCTTATAAAATTAATTCCGAGCTCGTTTTAAGTCCGATTCGAGTGCCGTTTATGTCGTTAAATTCCTAAAATCGAGCTCTTTATATTGATAAGGTTTTACCTAAAATATTATATAAAATATTAAAATATTAAATAATAATAGGTACGTTGATTTATTAATTAATAGGTTTAGTGATAATTATATATGCGTTTATCACAGTGCATCAAGCATGCATCATATAAATTGATTGTTTATACATAATAATGCGCATGTGGTGCACGATAAGATTTATTGGGCTATCGTACGTGCGAACGATCAATTCGTGCGATTGATGCGCACTTGTTGCATCGAAGGACGGTATGATAAGACTTTTTTTTAACAAAATCCTAGTAAGCAATTAGGAAAAGATTTGTTACACTATTTTGTGGTACAGTAAACACACATTGAATATATGATGATATAGACGTGCAATCAATTTATATATTTAAAAAGAGTGTAGTCTTAAAATGCTTTGAGGTTTGTGCGCGATAGAGCTCTGGTGTTGTCTATAGGAAGGTCTTTAAGATTCATGCTTCAGTCCTGGTCTTCCCTGATCTCCAGCGATCGTTGTCGTCTCCGGCTATGTCTTCCCTGGGTAGTTCCCTCTGTGGTCCTTCAGTCTCCTATGGCGTCTGATGGGAGTGCCGATTGTCGGGCCTCTGGAAGGAAGGCGGTGGCTTCCGGTTTCCATTGGGTCTCTCCATCTCCGTCGCCTGTTGAGGTGGAGCGGCTGGAGGCTTCTTTTTCGGACATGGTCAGTGTCCCTGTGAAGGAGTTGGAGGCCGAGATGGATGGATGGCAGATGAGGCCATTCTAGCTCGGTCTTTCCATAAGTGGGTTCCGGCCACTGCGTTCATTAGGGAGTTCAGGCATGCCGGAGTTCAGGGGGAAATTATCCCTATTAGTCTGGCATTCAGGTGCCATATTTTCCGTTTCGAAGACCCGAAGGCCTGCGAGTTGGTGCTGAATCGACCATGGGTCGTAAATGGGCAGGTTATCGGGATGGAACCATGGAGGCCGGAGTTCATCTCGGCAGAGGATGCCATTCCTTCGGCACTGGTGTGGGTGTGTTTGCCAAATCTTCCAATGGAATTTTGGAAAGTGGATTTCCTCAGAACAATTCTAGAGATAGCAGGTCAGTTCATCAGTGCGGATGCTTCCACTCTGGCGAAGAGCAGAGGTTGATCTCCGTCGGCCTCTTCGGTCGGGGACCCGAGTTCAAGGGATTAATATCCTTTTTTGGCAGCAATTTGCGTTTGAGAACCTGGAGGGAATCTGCTCTTCCTGTGGCACGTTTCACCTGGATGGTCCCTGTTCTATGCCGTCGGGGTCAGTCGATGAGGAAGTTGCATCCAGCTCAGTCTACGGTCCATGGATTGCTACATTTCGTCAATGGCGGGCTGTCTCTATTGCCCTTCGGATGAGAGGAGGAAGCCTCATTCGATGCCCTCGCTGGGTGCCTCAGGCAGTGGAACTACATCATAGAAGATTCAAGATGATCACCGCTCGGGTGCTGGAGATGCTGAGGGATGGTGCTCACCTGTGAAGGTGGCTCGGCGGAGGGTGCCATCGTCTTCGAAGGTGGTGGTGCACCCAGCCAAAGTTGCAGCTGGTTCAGTGATGGATTTTAAGCAAGGATACTCAGTCACGGAGACCGTGCCAGGAGAGGGTCTTTGTGCCGGTTCCCAAGTTTCAAAGAAGGGTCTGTTGGTGGCTGCGAAGGAGGGGTCCCTTGAGTCTGATCTGATCCATCAAATGTTGAATAACAATCCTTTTGCCTCCCTAGGATCGGGTGCGGGTGAGCATCAGGTTAGTAGGGATGCTTTTTCTAGTCCCCTTAAGAGGGCCAGACCAGCTGATGGTCCGGCTCCAAGGTCAATTTCCAAATATGAGAAACGAAAGGGGAAAGGCAAGGCTCCTATGTCTAAGAGTTATGGGGTGACTATCTTTTCTCCAGATAGGTTAACTCTGCCCTCCTGCTTTCAGGAAGTTGGTCAGGAGGTAGTAAGACCCCGTCCAGATAGGGCTGCTGATTCCTCCTTGGAGGTTACTGCTGGAATCATACAGGCTTTAGATCAGGTTCCCTGTTATCGACTCAGTCTCCCCGGGCTGCTGAACTAGGCATTGACTCAGAAGGTCTGAAGGCTGGTTCTTCAACGACTACTGAGGGCGGCACCTTGTCCAATGGGTGCCTTTCTGATATTGCTATGGTAGAGGACCAGGGAGGGGTCCTAGCTTCCTCCAGCTTATAAATGAATATCCTAATTTGGAATGTTAGAGGAGCTCGAAAGCCTTCATTTCGATCCTCTTTTGGTAGATTATTGCAGTTATATCATTTTGATATATGTGTTCTTCTAGAAACTAGGTTGTCGGGTGATAGTCTGGCTCGGTTTCGGAGGCAGATTTCCCAGTCATGGTCCTCATATGCTGTGGAGGCTGACGGTATGTCAGGGGATATCTTGGCCATTTGGCGCGCCTCTGTTGTTTCGGTTGATGCTTTCCATTAGTGCAACCAGCAGATTGGCTTGTTGTCTCTGAGGGGTCTTCTGACCCCTAGCTTCTTTCAGCTGTTTATGCTAGTACGGATTATCGGGAGAGATGGGTCCTATGGTCTGAGTTGCTTTCCCTTCTTGCCCAGAGTCTCCCATCCATTATTGCTAGTGATTTTAACTGTATCATAGAGGCAGAGGAAAAGCATGGGGGCAGATGGTTTACGGCCTCAGCTGACATTAACAAATTTAGAACCTTTATTGGGTCTTCAGGCCTGTTGGATTTGGGGCATTCAGGGACCCAATTCACTTGGTGTAATAACCATCAAGGCGCTGCTTGTGTTTGGGAGAGACTTGACATAGCTATGGCTACGGCTCAGTGGCTTCATATGTATCCTGGGGTTACTGTTTCACACCTTCCGAGGATTATTTTTGATCATTGCCCTATTTTGATTTTGATGGAGGTTGATCTGTATCAGCGAAGATAGTTTAGATTCGAGCGGTTCTGGATGGTCCATTCAGCTGCTTGGTCTATTATTTTTCAGGTTTGGCATCTTCCTGTCAGGGGTAATGCTATTTATCGTTTATCCCGACGTCTTATGTTGGCTAGACGGCGTCTTTCCTCATGGAATAGGCGGGAGGTGGGGGATCTGGATAGACAAGTTGAGCTGGTTGAAGCCGATATTACTACCCTGCAGTTGAAGGAGGACCAGGATGGGTTTCTACTGGATTCGGATCTCTCTTTTCTTAGGGATAAGCTCGCTCGTCACCACTCTCTTCTTCGGCAGCAGGAGATGTTCTGGAGGCAGAGGTTCAGGGTTCAGTAGATATGTGAGGGGGATCGTAATACCAAAATTTTCCATCATGCTACTTTGAAGCGGCGAGCCACTAACAAGATCCGAAGGTTAGTCGATGTAGAGGGGCGCAACCGGGAGGATTTCCACTCTATACGGGACCTGCTTCTAAATTTCTTTCAATCGAGATGGGCTGAGTCCACGGGTGAGGGGGCTCCGGTTGTCCGGGTTCTTGTTTCCAAGAAGGTTTCCTCTCAGGATAATGATATGCTTGTCAGATCGATCTCTGCAGAGGAGATTCGGATGGCTCTTTGGGAGCTTGGCTCGGATAAGGCCCCTGGGCCTGATGGGTTTCCACCTCTTTTTACCGTCACTATTGGGATATTGTTGGGCCGGAGGTGGTTCAGGCTATTCAGATTATTTTCCAATCTAAGCACATCCCTTTGGAGTGAAACCGGACTCTTATTACTTTGGTGCCCAAGCATTCGGCGGCTTCTCTCTTGCAGCATTTTCGCCTATTAGTCTATGCATTACTTTGTATAAGGTATGTGCTCGCCTTTTAGCTGGTCGTCTTCGTCTTGTGATTCCTCGCCTCATTTCTAGCGAACAGGGGGCATTTATTAGAGGGCGCTCTATATCGGATAATGTTCTCATTGCTCAGAAGTTTATGCATGATCTTTGTAGAGCCCCAGCTAGTCGATGTCTTATGGCGATCAAGCTGGATATGGAGAGAGCTTACGATAGGTTGAGTTGGGCCTTTCTACACCGCTCTCTTCAGGAGTTTGGGTTTGATGATTTGTTTATTGAGTGGATCATGGCTTGTATTCAGAAGCATTCCTTTTCTCTGATCATCAATGGTAGCCCGACTGAGTTTTTCCACTCTTCTATGGGGTTGAGGTAGGGATGCCCATTATCTCCTTTGTTGTTTATTCTAGCGGCGGATGACCTCTCTCGTGCTTTTCATCAGGCTCAAGTGGATCAGCGGATTGTCCCATTCATGGCCGGTTGTGAGGGCCCTTCGATCTCTCATCTTCTCTTCGCCGATGACTATATTCTATTGGGTCAGGCCTCCATTGATAATGCGACTTCCTTACACTCTATATTGCAGCGCTATTGTCAGGCTTCGGGACAAAGGGTTGACTTTCTTAAGTCATCTATATGTTTCAGCCCAAAGACCACCAGATCTACCAGGTAAGCCATTATTAATCTGTCAGGTATCACTACTCAGACTGATCGATTTATGTATTTGGGGATCCCCATAACTGGTAGACGTCTCCGCTGTTCTAACTATTCTGAGCTTGAGAGGCGGGTTCGGCAGCGTATAGAGGGGTGGCAGGTCACTAGTTTATCTATGATGGCCAGGGTCATCATTATTCGTTCGGTGCTCTCTTCTCTTCCTTTGTATCTTCTCTCGAATGCTGCCATTCCGATTACTTGTCTTAGGAGGATTGAGAGATGCTTCAGAAATTTTCTATGGGCTTCTATGCAAGATGGCCATGGTATTCATCTATTATCCTGGGACACGGTATGTATGCCTATCCAAGAAGGTGGTCTAGGGATTCAGTCTCTGATTGTTAGAAGAGAAGCTCTACTTGCTAGACATGCATCACGATTCCTCTTGGAGCTGCAGTGTCTTTGGAGCTCTCTGATGCAAGCGAGGTATGGTGATTGGACGCTCAGCTCGCTTCTTACGCCGCCTCAGGGCTCTTCCTCCTTGTGGAAGGAGGTTTGTAGATATGGTCAGTCTATCATGGATAATATCTCTTGGATGATAGGAGATGGTTATTCGATAGATCTCATCCAGGATACTTGGATTTCTGAGCTCCCTCTTTCGCGATGGCCCTCTTATAAATATAGAAGCCCCCATCAGTTTAAAGGTTAAGGATTTGATTTCCTTAGATCCCCCTTCATGGCAGTGACCCGTTTCTTCGGGGAGGAGCTTTCTCGGCGGATTCTTTCACTGCCTCTTATGCCTAGCCGTTCTGATGATTCTAGGCTTTGGTAGAGATCTTGTCTCTCTAGGGCCCTTACTAGGGACCTTATGAGGATTTTTAGGCCACAGCCTCAGCGCATGGAGGATGCTGCTTGGATTTGGAAGCTTCCTACCCTTCCCTGGGTTCAGTTATTCATATGGAAGCTTCTATGGGACTGCCTTCCTACTTGTGCCCTTCTCTCTCGAAGGGGTTTGTCTATCCAGCCGACCTATCCTCTATGCAAGCAGGAGGAGGAGTCTTCTGATCATGCTATCTTCCTCTGCCCTAGAGCTAGACGGATATGGTATCTGATGGGTTATACTAGCAGAGTGGATATTATGGCCTCCCCGCGCTCTTCGTTCTTCCATGATATTTGGTGGGGTTCACAGCATATGCGGGGTCTTTGGGCTATCACGGCATATCTTATTTGGATGTCAAGGAATCAGCTCATCTTCTTGAATGACTCTATTTCTCCTCATAGGATTGTGAGGAAGATTAGATCATTGACGGCGGAATGCGCTCGTGTTATTAGTGTTGTTGGTTCTGACTCTTCTGGCCTCTGGGGTTTCCCTGCTGCTTCGGCAGCGAACCGACATACAGTTTTTATTTCTTGGGAACCCCCCTCTAGGATTTGTCAAAATCAACTTCGACGGGAGTGTCCATGGTAGAGTTGCTGGTTCGGCATTCATCATTCGTGGGCCGCTTGGAGACTTGTTGGTGGCAAGAGGTTTGGTACTCTTGACTCCTCTGTCCCGATGACTAAGCTCTATGCTGCCTGGGCGGGTATTTCTTATGCTGCTCGGATTCTCCACGCTCATAGGATCATGATTGAGGATGATTCTATGACGGTCATTTCTTGGTTGAAGCAGAAGAATTATTGTATTGGTCCTACTAACCCGATTCTTAGGGATATTTGGTCTATGCTACGGGAGGTTGGTTCTGTCCAGATTCGTCATATATATCGTGAAGCCAATGTGGCGGCGGACTGGGCAGCTTCCTTTGTGGCTCAGTATGCTGGATCTGGGTTATGGAGACCGAATGATTTCTGTCCTAATTTTTTGTAACAAATTCTATACTCTAATGTATCTGGACTGAATCATACTATATTTGTATGATCATTCGTTTGAACAAAAAAAAAAAAAAAATTATATATTTGATAAAGGCAGCAAGGCCTACGAAGGCTGTAATGCTCATGAAGCTGATATTGCTGTACGTAGCACCGGAGGTCTTTTAAATGTAAAATTAGTATCTTTCTCGAATTTGGCTATCTTCACCCGTATAACCCCTGCTATGATGTGATGTAGTTTGAGAGGATGGACGAGGGGCCGGTGAGCGGAGAGCAGGAGGCACATCATTTAACATGAATTCATCTCTATCAACTAAAAGTATAACAAATATTTTAAATACATTCAAAATATAATATTTGATGTTAAACATCTGAAACCGTATATCAATGTTTTAAAAATTAGATCGGATCATCGATCCAATCGATCCAATCAAAATCGATCATCAGTCCAATCTAATTTTATTATTAAAATTAGCTTTATATGATCCAGTAAAAATCGAAAAAACTCATTGATATACGGTTTCAGCCGCTTCAATCCGATTTTTATGTATATTTTTTAATTTTTTTATTTAAACTATATTTATATTTTATTATTTTATATTATTAAATTAAAATTTAATTATAATATTATTCGATCTGATCAAACTAGTTTATCCGATAAATTGATTAATTTATGATCCAAATGTTAAGCTGGTTCGTTGTCTGATTCAACTTTCAAAATATTACTGTACACTTGCTTCTCTCAATTATTTAAGAATAGTCTTGTGAAACCGATTACGTAAGCTTCTTTTTAATAGCATAGAGCCATAAATATTGAATTCAATATGTTAGAAGCACTTTTGATGCTACTATTTATATAAATAAAATTAAAATAAAAAATATTTAATACAATTAATTATTGGCAATAAATATCAAGCACAGCAAAAGTTCTCTAATAATTATTTTTGTTTATTGAGGAGGTTATCAACCACTTCCAATTTTCAACAATAATTACCTAAAGATTTTGGATTAAAAAATTTCTCTAATCGCATTTAATATCTTTAAACAGTGATTCGTCTTATCATATTTAACATTTTTAAGGAATGGTCCGGTTCCCTTAAAAACATTCAATGGGCATTTTCTCTTTAATGTTGAAGTTTAATGCATTGAAGCAGTTGGGGGAAACAAACACCGCCAACTAATGTGAACAGATGAGAGGTCCAACTGCATGAAGATTGAAAAGTTTCAAACAAACAATGGTTGGAGACTTAAGCTTGGGAAGTTTCAAATAATGATGGAATAAAAGAAAGAGAAAAATTAGAGAATAGAGTGGATTTTTGCTTTCTTTAAAATAAAAATTTGGCAACATGAGAGGAGAGCGGAAGGAAGAAATGGTGCGACATGAGAGCTTCCGAGGGCAAAATCGTTTGCTCTCGAAGGGTAGGCAAATATGAGAGCTTCGGAGGGGCTCTAGGATACCGGATGATAGTACGGTGTTGTTGCTTCAGTAGGGAGGGAAATATGAGAAAGTCTTGGTATATCGCTTCGATACAGCATGACCTGCCCTGCACGATGATTCATCCATTTGCAGACCCATGCCGTAGGTCTATCCATGGGTCCCGCATTGCTCACATGTGAATGAATTACCATGCTTAGTATAGGTCATGCTGTATCGAGGACAGTGCACTAAAACTTTCTTGAGAAATATTGGGAGGATAGAGTTGTCTTCCACATGATTTAAGTGAACTAGGGAGAGGGAGCTTCCATTTGCATCGCCCAAAATGCGCAGTACACTCCTCACTTAACTAAAAAATATACCAATTTTACCCCTAAAAAACTTGACCAAAATACCCCTGGATTACTCTCTCCACTCCCCTGTAAAAAACACCCCACCCCTCCTGCCCCTCCCCCCTTCCCCCTCCCACATTCATGTGAAAAAAATTTGCTCAATCCATTTTGACCTTTATTTGAAGAAATTTCAACATTCAATTGAACAATGGACAAGCAACTAGCGATTTGGAAAGGTTCTACGGATGCAAAGGTTCATTTTTTAACTTGTTTTAAAGCTTTTTTTTACACGGTTCATGATTTGTTCAGTCACACATCTGTTCGGCCACACAGGGCCAAACAGAGAGACCTTCTGTTCGGCCCTGGTTGGCCAAACAAAACCCCTATGCTCGGCTGTAATGGGCTGAACAGGGCCCTTTGTTCGGCCCATCCTGGCCGAACAGTGGGCTCATGTTCAGCCCTATGTGGCCGAACAGAAGGCATGGCCGAACAAAAGCCCTATGTTCGGTCGAAATGGGCCAAACAAGGGCCCTTTGTTTGGCCTATCCTGGTCGAACAGTGGGCTCCTGTTCGGCCACACAGGGCCGAACAGAGGCCTTCTGTTCAACCCTGTGTGGTCGAACAGATGTGATTTATTCGGCTAGGATGGGTCGAATAGAGGGGTTGAGGGTGTTAATTTAGGGTTAGGGTTTAAAATTATTTTTTGACCGTGTCGGGGCGTGCCGATGTGTGCCAACCCATGTTGGGGCATGCGGTTCGGCCTGTGCCGACCCATGCCGGCCCATACCGGGGCGTATAAGCCAACAATCTATATTGACGAGATCGCTCATGCATTATCATATTTCGAGAATTGTTCATCATCTGACCGGTGGATGACTATGCCGCATTAAAGTGCATTAAATTTCGACTCTGGCATAAAAAAATTAATTTAAATGAACTTTCATTAAAATTTCAATGTATTTTACAAAAAGATGTGCTAAAAGCTATAAAAATACATAAGGCACACTATCAATCCCTATATCGCCATCGTCGATGCTTGTACTACTGTGACGATGCATGACTAGAGTTAGGTACATCAGGCTCAACTGTAGAGATATACTGACTCTGCAACACCTATGTCATCTGCCCAATAACATCGTACAGGTAGATCCCCTGTGACGCAGCCTCCTCCCGATCCATATGAAGAATGTTGGTGCCAATGCTAATGGCACCTACAATACGCCGCCCTTGCATGTCAGCATTAATATCATCGGGACATGATGGGGAATAGATACTAGATCGACTCTCTTGGGGGTGAATTGCTAGGTGTGTGATACGAGAATACCAATCAATATATCCTGGTACGCAATCTGATGGTCGGGTCATCGAATGGCTTCTGCTCGCTCGGCTCAATAGGTGATCCTTCCACCTCTCCCACATTTGATCATAGAAGACGTATCGGATGCGGTACGATACTGCTGTCGATCCTCTGCTGGCTCGCTTAGGGGCTAGTGGCATGCGGGGGTCGTCTGTATTCTACCGAATTGTCATAGAATCCTTTCAGGATGATAGGGTTCTATGAAATCTATGCACTTCAAACATCCACTAAAGAATACAATATCTAGAAATGGACGATCCTCCCAAATATGACGATAGGGATCCCAAACTACCTGCAACAGATAAATCCTAATCAGTTTGATAATATATGGCAAATCATAGAAATATACAAGTGTATGGTCTTATGGTACATACCTCATTAGCCCTCAAAATGTCCAATGACTTGCGTAGAATCACTAAATGGTCCATCGTGGTACATGATGAACAACAAGAAATCCATTGGTGCACGCGAGGCTTGGCATCAATATAATTAAGGGATGGGTGAGGAGTGAGATATGGAAAATGCTCATAAATCCATGCCTTGAGCAGCATCATATATCAACTAATCTGTCTAACGGATGCCCTAGATGCAATCCCCAACTGCTGATATAAATAAGTCAAGGCACTAGCACCTCAAGCATATGTGCTTACCCTATCCAAATCTCAAAGTAGAGAAAGATAAGCTATAGGCACCTTCATTCCGCTTTTATCAATAAAGAGTGTGCATCCTAACAAAAATAGCAAATACCCTCGTGTTGCACACTATATCCTATGGTGGCTATCTCTATCAAATACAGTATGAAAATGACTCTTCAGCAACTCTAACCTCACAGATTGACCGCGTACTGATAGCACCTCTTGACGCGCATCTACTTGTGACATACCTAAAAGCTCTACTAGTAGGTCCTTAGCATCCCGATCGCTCATCCTATCACGTGATAGTGACACTGAGGCACCCATGACAATAACCCCTAATATGGCAGCAACATCATCCAACGTGATTGTAATCTCGCCAAAGGGAAGATTAAAGGTGTTCATCTCGGGCTGCCATCTCTCTACGAAGCTCGTGACAAGAATCTTATCAGCAATCCGATAAGAGCAGTGCACTAGTTCAACCAGGCCCGACTGCTAAACTATTTCTCTGAACCTCCTATTTGATTGCATGATGCCCACCACTGCCACTCACCTACCTTGGCAGCATGGTTCATGCACTTCAGTGGGGCTCATTCCTGTAAAATATAAATGGATAACATTAATAATTTATATAACAGCATCGTAATAATACATTAAAGAAAATACATTAGAATAACAAACAAACAATACCTGTTGCCTCCAGATGGAGGCTGTTATATGTGTCATGAAACTACTAAGGACAGATTCATCCTCTAGACTGCTTAAACATGGCCCATTCGCTTCATCTTCAATATCCATAGCTGGGATGTCCTCGTCTACTGTCTCAACTGGGGGCGATGGTGCAATAGGAACCTCAGGCTCAGCATGCCTGCCATGATGTCTCTTGGCTGATGCTGTGGGTCTAACTCGTGAGGGACCAGCATCCATATCTAAAACATGGCATTAATCAGCATTAATATGCAAGATTAAAATATGTCCAAATTTTTTCTCAAAAAACTAAACTATACCATTTATACATGTATTTTTATTAAAATAACATAATAAGTTTCATAATAAATATTTACTAATAATTAATTATTTATATATAAATATTTACTAAATATCAAAAAAAATTTAAAACTACTATAATAAATTAAAAAAAAATTAAAATCCTTTATTCGGCCCTGTGTGGCCGAACAGAAATAAGCATGTTCGGTCGGGTTGAGCCGAACAGAGAACACTCTGTTCGGCCATCAGGGCCAAATAGAGAGTCAGCTCAGGTGGTGCTTGCCGGAGAGGGGCGAAGGGGAGGCAAGCGAGGGAGGCGGAGGGAGAGGAAGGCGAAGGCGGTGGGTTTAGGGAGCTCACTGTCGCTGTTTGCTGGTGCTAGGGAAGGAGGTTGTCAGGGATGTCGTTGCTAGCCAGTGTTGAAGAAGGAGGTTGCCGGGAGGGAAGAGGGGAAGGAGGATTCGGATGGTGCATTGAGGGAGAGGGAGTGTGCAGAGTAATTTGGGAGAGGGTATAGGAAGAGAGTAAAAAAAAAAAAAAAAAAAGGAAGGTATACCGAGTAATTTAAGCGGTTCAAATAGAAGCTACCCTAGGGAGACCACAAGTTAAGAAATGGATAACGTGGGACCGAAAAGTTTTGTGTGAATAGTAAAGGGCCATTTCGTTAACGCGGTCAGCTAAAAGACAGCGCGTCTGTAACCAAAAAAAAAAAAAGAAGACAGCGCGTCAAGTTCCCTTCTCTTTCTATGTATATTTTGGGCCCAAACGTACGAAACGGGCCTTGGCATGCTTCCAAATGAGACCTGGGCTCCCTCTTCCCCTTAACTCAAATGTGGGCCTCCTCCGCGTTTCTGTCCCCTCCGCTCGTCCTCAAGAAGAGCACCGCACTCTCGACTCCTTGGCCGACCTCTTCCGTTCTCCCTCGTTCTCCGTCTCTACCCCTACGAGAACAAGGTCAGTTTTCGCTCGAATCCCTTCATCATCTTCTTCTTCCCTGATCACACACTGCAATCCTTTCGTTTTGGGATTAATTTTTCTCGAAAAAGGCATGAATTTCTGTTTCGAACTCCCACCATTTTAGTCTCAGACTTAATTCATGACAATTCAAGAACGCAGAATCTTTCTTTCTTTCTTGAATTTTTATCACATCGATTATCCTATTAAAAAAAAAACTTTTGACTGATGAATAAATGCTGGAATTCTTAATGAACAATTTCAAGAAGCATGAAACTACTGCTTTTATATATTATCGTAATTAAGATTTGGAGCTGTCCTTCCTTTAATGCCCTTAAAGTTTAAGGTTCTTGTCGCGAAAACATCCATGCGGGAACGAGCTATGCCTAGTAACGAAAGAAAATTATAGGATGTAGAGTTAAAGGCGGCCTGTGGAAAGGGATAGATAGAGGGATTTGATTTGGAGCTCCATAAGGAAAGGACTATACGTACAGTCGGTATCCATGCCATCCACCTAGAATGGAGTAACTGCATTGGTGAAGAGTGATGTAATGAATGCGAGAGGGTATTGAGTATTGACACTGTGCTTTAGGATGTCGTCCAATAGAGACGACAGAAAGGTGATGCAAAAGCAAGTCGTTCTCGGTGAACAACTGCTATGACTGCTGGACAAACCAAGGACTAGCTTTCACAACCGAGAACTATGCCATTTTGGTTGGTTAATCTTGCAACCAATTTAGGGAGCTGACTAATTCTACAGCTAGAAGGGCAGGAATAAGCAAGGTAAAACCATAGAGTACCGGGTATACATGATCTTGTAGCTGGTTTAGGCCTTTATTTGTTGATTTTGTAAGTGAAAATCTCATGTCCAGACTAAGTTTTCTGACTGGCAAAATATCATCTGCATGTGTGCTTTCTGAGTCCCCCGTCTAGGAGGAATAGTAATCATGAGGCCACCAGGAAAACTGTCCTGCATGTTACTGGCCTTGATACGCTCACTCTGTGTTTAGTTCATTGGTTTATGTTCATGTGGCATGCCACATCGTGCTGTGCCAGTTATCTTGCATCCATTTGAGACTTGACTAGGAGGCAGTGCTCCTTGCTGAACCCTTTGCAGCCATCCATTACCAATTAAGTGTTGGATCAAACTCTTGCAGGCTTGGACTTGTTGTTCAGTTCTCGACAAAATGAAATTTATGCTGACTTCATCGCTACTGCATAGAACTTTGTTATTTATCCGAAGATAGAACAGAGTCCTAGTATTGATACCTTTAATGGATCCTTGTAATTTTTTCATAAAATGGTTAGTTGTTTATGGTTTGCATATGGGGAAGAAGTCATGGTTTGGGCAAGGGTTTTAAAAGATTATGCTGTTTGTTAAAAACCTGTGATCTGATTGAGAGAGAAGCAGGCAGCTACTGGGGTTTGGGATTGATTTTAACATGGCTTTGCCATTAAGGCTTTTACACTGACTATAATTTGTTCCTTCCTGCTCATCAAAAGAGTATAGTTACATGTTCATGGCACAATATGAGGTTATCTACATTGAAAATAGGGACATAAAACATGCTTTCACAAATGAGGACAGATAAAACTGGAGCATTTGGAAAGAGAAGTTGGTTCTTTAATTTATGTTTAAATATCCTCAGGAAAAACAGCTACCTGTTAATGAGAAAAAAAAATCTTGTCTGCTTAAGTTTGGCTGAAGCATGGTTTTGTAAAGTCAACTAACCACCAGAAGGTAATGTTCTCTAATTTTGTTTTGAGTCATCATTTTGGTGATTTGTCGATCAGCTTCTGTTGAAATATGGTGCCACATCATTGTGTTGCAATATTTAACTGTTTCTCAGCATGAAATTTCAACAGATGAATGGGATTTTGTGCAATATGAATACATAATTGTGTTTCTCATGTGAAAGATGAAACAAATGTTCAAATCAAATCTGGCTGAACTGTACCAAATTGAGTGGTTTGGAGTAAACCATACTGAGCGATCCTTGAACTGGTATGATACGGTGGTTCAGTTCAGTATAGGAGTTGAACTACCCTATACCGCCTCAAGCTGTCCTGTCTCTGAACCATACTAAATTGCTCCGTATCGAACTGCCTCATACCATGCCAAACCATCCGGTTCAACTTGGTATGAGGTGGTTTATGATTTAAGGCTTTCAGTTTTAGCTGATCGGTATGCCATCAGTTTGATACGGTATGCCCCATACCATATTGTATCGGTCTAGTAACAAAACCGTACTAGTTTTCAGTACAGTGAACCTTGGTTCAAATTTCTACTTCAAGGAATAATGCTCTATTGTAGTTTTGGCAGAAGTAAATATCATGTATTTAATTTTGGGATAGACCGCAATGCCTTTTGCATGGTCCCTACAACTTAATTGTTAAATACTTGCTGGAGATTTATTCTAGTTCCTTGATGGTTAAGTAGCATTCACAATGTGATACAGGCCTAGAAATTTATTGGTTGTCACTTCTGTCATTCAACTAACGTGAGTAATTTAGATGATTATGGGAGCTTTATGGTTCTAGATATCTCTTGATGTACCTAAACCTGCACATTTGCTAGTTCTTTTCTTTGGAGTAGGCCCTTTTGTTAGTACAATGTTATGATTTACACAATAGGTCTGCTGGTAAATTGATTTTAATTTGGGAATGGATAATTTTAATTGCTGCAACTATCTCATGATTGAAGAAACTATACTTAATTAAGGTTTTTGGTCTCACTATAAGCATTTTCAAACTTCAGCTATAATGGTTGTCAATCAGATATACTTTTGCATGTCCCATCCATCACCCCTTGTATTGGATCAGTGTAGGAAGTAGTCATGCTGCATCAGATAGCAGGGAAGATTCCTCTTCTTGTTACAATAGATGTTGTGGCAGATGTAAAGGCTGAATGGGAATGTACTTGAGCCGTGTCTTATTTCATCTATATATGCATACTTATAAAATCTCCTATTGAATGTAAGTCTACATCCATACCACTATCAAATAATACAATTTTTTTTCATAGATCGTAGTCTTGGGAGGCAGTGATTTTGTGGGTTCTGCTCTTTGCAAAGCTGCAGTCTCTAAGGGTGTCAGGGTTGTCAGCCTAAGCAGGTGCATGCTGTTTTTTTTTTTTATCATGATGATACTTTTTTTTAATTGAGATTTTTTTTTAATTGTGGTATCTTATATTCTGAAGTTAGTTTTTGTATGATAAAAGTTAAGTAATTATTACAGGTTATAGAGGCCTTCTTGCTCGGTTTCTTGGTAAACCAAATCACATGGATGACAGGTATGCTTTTGTTCTAAATTCTGGCTTGAATTTTAATTATTTAATGCTTATAAGGCTTATACATCTCTATAATGCTCATTTTACTTCCTTTTTTTTTTGAAATAATGATCATTTGCACTTGTTGTTGGCCAGAGAATTTATGGTCAAGTAATATTTGACTCAAGATTTTCATCATTAGTCTTTTTTTTACAAAAAAAAAAAACTATACTCCCATGCCCGCGCTCATTGAAAAAAACATGTGCACACGTGTACACATAGATGGAGAGATAGATGTGCAAATGGGCTTCTTTAGTAATATTGGATCAATATTAAATAGGCAATATAATAGGTTGGTTGAAATCATAAAAGGAGAATGAGATGAGAATTCTTTTGGAAGAGAAAGCTAAGGCATAGTGGCTAGAGAAATAGAAGAATGTCTGAAAAGGGAAATAGACTTGAAGTAATGAATATACAAAAGTTCTCTAATGCATCATTTAACAATAGGCATATCGATACCTTCACCAAGATTCTAGTGCAACGACACTGAAATATTATCTATGGATTCCAAAACTCTAGAGGTTGAAGTTTGTGAACATGGATTTGTCATAAAAAAAAAAGATGCACCACATTTTTTGCAACTATGCACTCAATAATAAGGCAATCTTCAGGACCATGTAGGGGTGGAACTCAGATTTTTCCATTTAAGGGGATCATGTAGACAACGTAGACATTTATTTTGAAAACCTATTTTGAAGAATAACGAAATTCTTATTGGATAACAAAGTGCAAATTTCAATGTTATTTAGTACAACAAAAATCATTTATGTTTGAATCTGTGCTAAACTTTTCCATATTTTCTTTTTCAGTACAAATTATTTAAAAATCTGTAAGAAACTTGTTCTTCATTTTTTTCGCTAAAGCCATATTTTCATCATATTTATGCTTGAGAATGCTTGCTTTGTAGTAGCTGTTGAAATTGGGAGGGTCAATATGAGTCTAAGCAGATGATCTATGAGAGTTTAGATCTTTGATTTTCTTGTCCTTACCAATCCATGATAGAGCTCACTAGTTGATGATACATTTTGCAATTTTGGTACATAACATTCATAGTCTTGTACTGTAACCTTAGATTATATCATCTTGTTTGATGAAGTCTTTAGGATAAAACCTTTCACTAATCTATTATAAATAACGTCAGTCTTAAACATTCTATAACCATCTTGGAAATCCAAAGCCAAGTTAAGAGTGAAGAGTTTCATTGTGTTCTCACTATATGCATTGTTTAATTTTAGCAACTGTGAATCTACCCTAGCAACAAATGTATCCACCCAATAATGATGCTTGCGGTGATTTCATCATGCTGATTTGGCATTCAACCTCATTGACCAGTGTAGCGAGCATTCATGTTGGGAATATTTATAGCATTCTTCTTACAAAAAGATATTACCTTCTTACATGAAGAAGCTGGAAAATTTTCTTTGAATTCTTGAATTAGTTTAGACATTATAGAGACTAAGTTCATGGTATCAAGAATATCTTGAGATCGATGGTGAAGGGTCTAGCAACGAATATCGATGATGCCTATGATAGCTCTCATGAGATGTAATATGAAGATAAATCTAAATAATGCTATCAAATCATAACTAGAATCTTCATCCTGTCTTAGCACATGCGTTGATTTATCATTGATGATCTTCTTTAGAATTGCACAAGTTTCCTTGGACATGTTTTATAAACCATGGATTGAATCAAGATGCGAGCCCTAATATATCTACAGCTTACTTACTGCAGGATACCAATTTGGGTAGTCCTTTCACAATCTCAATTTCATCAATTACTAGCATGCATGTGATTTCAGCAGTTTGTAACCTTCATGCCATGTGCAAGAACTAGCAATATTGACTATGAAAGTCAGTTTAGGAAAAATGGTGAATATGAATGAATTCTTTAGATGGTGCTATTGCTGTTAGCTAGAGCCAGCCTGCTAAATAATGTAGAAAACATGGTTGTGATTCATTCCATCCATCTCTCATTTTGTTGGCACCATTTTGTACTTGACCTTCAAGATTCTTCATGCTAAGATTGTGGTAGTTAGAAATGATGGATATTTCAATTTTCAGGATTAATGCCAATCTCTAAAACATGAATAAGGTCAAAAAAGTTTCTCCTATACTAAGCCATCTGTATAAGCATATCTCAAAACAAGACCTGTTTGCTATCTTTGGACTTATATTGAGCTTTGTTGATGATAACACAATTTTGCATCATCAATATTCTTATATAGATTTCATTTTGCAATTTTCTTAAGAAGATATGCTAAAAATCTCCTATTGTATTCTTGATTTTTATTTTGCATTTGTAGGAGTATATCTTATAACCCAACTTCTTTGATCTTGTTTGTTATAAAAATGCTAAAAGTTTTATCACCTCTATAAAATGTAAAGTTTGTTTGGATTCAGCTTCTAGTCATGTCCTCAAACTGCACAAGCTTGAATATTTAATGATTAGATGGTGTCCATCGATGTATTAAGCTACAATATGTTCTTTGCAATTTTGGTAGAACTTCATTTGTGAACCACCTTCTTAATATATTGTGATTGCTTCATCAAATCTTACATCAAGTACATCATTTAGATTATCAAATTCTTTTCTTTTGTGGCTAAGAATGTACAATTGATTCCGTCATTAACCTTTTTCAATTTCCAAAACCTTCAAGATTGAAGTAGATGATCTAGGACACCCCACTGGATTTTTATAGAGAAAAAATAACATGGCAAGCAAAACGTTACATCATTGGGAAGTGAATATGTTGGGAATAGACTAAAGATGATTGATGCAAAAAAAAATACTAGAATATCATGTAGAAATGAGCAAAAATTATATTATATATTTAAGCAAAGTGGCTAGCTAGGCAAGGTTTTAAATCTTGTGGAATAGAGATGTTCAATTTTTTCATAGAATGAGACATTTCGTGTTCCATCTCGTTCCATCCCAAATCTTGACCCAGTTAGGCTTCTTGGAACTTGCTTGGGATACTTTTTCTTAAAAAATTATTTATGAAGCATTATTATTTTATTTGATTTTTAAACATATTTGAATTTTAAAATTTTATTTTTATGATAAATTAAATTTATTTAAATTTGACACTGTAATATATATGGTCAAGACAGAATGAGACGGGATGTCTGATACAACCCCCATCTTGCTAAAACACTTAAATAACTAAGCTTGGGATTTAGGTGCTTATTTGTTTTTTTAAAGCCATTGACACCTCTATATATGTAGGTACCTTCGGTGTTGGCAACTCCAATATAAAATGGTCCTTCAACTCTCAACAATCTCATCTATGTGCTTGCCTATAGGAAGAGAATTGATATTCTTCATCTTTAGGTCATTTAGAAAATGAGGAACATGAAGTGGAGAGAAGTGGAGACATTTCAATGGAAAATAGAAAGAGCATAGGAGATAATAGGGACAATAGGGAAACTTATGGTTTTCTGTGCCGATATCGGAGTCACATGACTCATATAGACTTTCATATTATAACATCAGGCCTCAATGGTGCAAAGAAAATATCCTTCAACCAACCCCATCTCTTGCAATATGCCAAAAATATCTCAATGATTCTCTAATGTCAAAAGAGTGGGTAACTCATTGCTTACCTATAAGATAAAATAAATACGAAAGTTTGAAGCTTCAAGAATTTAAGAAAAGCTTGGATGTTGTTAATAATATATAGGTGGAGAAACTTAAACCAAAATCAAAACCATAAGAATGCCAACTAGCCTAATTAAAGGAAACCTAAGAATGAGGTTAATAGGACAACTGCTTTGTTTGCAGGAGGACATTACTTGGGATTGCTTCCATTGAAAGTTTGAAGGGCTCAAGCCCCACCAAAATGGTCATGACACTCAAGGCTTAAGTGACTATGCTTATCATTGGAGAGAACTCTTCTAACTCTTCCTTTAGCTTTGCCCTCCTGTAGTTGACTTGGCGTGGTTTAGTCTAGATTGATGGCTTGATTTGGAGCTAACAAACACGTTTGGTTTGACAACTGTTTTTCAGCTTATCAAGACACAATTGTAGGAGGCGTAACTCTTGAGATAAATTTGTTGCATGAGCAATTGGGATGGTACTTGTGAATTTGAAGATGATGTCTAGAAGATTTTGTCCCTCCAAGACATGTGACATGTTCTTGATGTCAGAAAATCCTGATTAGTGGTTTTACTCTAGTTAAATAGGGTCATGAATTTGTAAATGGAATGTAATAAAGTTGTTATTACTCAAGGTACTTTGTTCATAGAAAAGGTTGGATTATTCATAGCAAACAGTTATGCATCTAAAGGCCTTTTCAAAAATGTACAAACTATTGTTGAATGTAATAAAGTTTCTCTAGTTTTGAATGTTGCATTTCGATTTATTTGGCATAGGGGATTTGGCCATGTTAAGTTAGAAATTATAAAAAGAATGATAAACCTTAATTTGGTTCCCAAGCCAAATATTGAACTTAAGCACAAGTTTCCAGTATGTGTACAAGCTAAACAACTAAGGACAATCTTTAAATCTATAGAAACAAATGCCCACACCTTAGCTACTTTTTGTCCTTTATAGATGATTTCATATAGGTATTAAAGATAAAATGTTCGAAAAGTTCAAAACATATAGAGAATCAATTAGATAAGAAAATTAAAAAGCTAAATTCAATCCAGGAATACACTAATAAATGGACCTTGTTTTGTCAAGGGCGTTGGATCGTCTGTGTAGTGCTCGTGTGAATCCTACGTTGGTGTATGATTAATTCTACATTGATTAAATATCTGGTCTTGAGTGCATATACAAAGCTAAGAAATTCAAATAACACCTTTTGGCTAGTCTTTTTGGATGAAGTTGTAGATTGTTAACGAGCAATATCCAAGAAGATCTGGCCTATGACAAATGTGGATTAGGAGACATTTAGATGGGCTCGTGATATTTTTTATTTGATTTGATTGGATTTTGATTTGGACCTTTAGCCTGACAAAGATGCCAAGTTTAAATGGGAGGGAGTATGTGAGAGACTATGCTGGCATGTATTTAGCCTAACATCAATTGTACTCTAGATAGAACTTCGGTACATATATGTAGAGACAAGGAATCCAAATAACGCTTTCTAGTTAGCCTTTTCTGGTGAGGTCCTGGGTTGTTGCAAGTTACTCCGGATGTACCTCAATCAAATGGAATGGCTGAAAGGAAGAACCAAACTTTGATGGGCAAGGTGAATTCCTTGTTAATCAATTGGGGAGTGCTTGAAAGCTTGTGGTTGAAGGCACTCTTGTCCATTCATTATATCCTTAACTAGGTACCTTTCAAGAATAGCGAGAAGACTTGTTTTGAATTTTGGAAGAACCAGAGACAGGTTAGATTACATGGAAGCGTGAGGTTGCTTGTCCAAGATAGCAATTCTTGAATCTGGAAGGAAAAAAGTAGGACCCAAATTGTAGATGCAACTTTTATAGATTTTGCCTTGAATAGTAATTCTATTAGATTCTTAGTGATAAACTTAGGGTTAATTGACTTACTAAATAATACAATACTTGAAGCTAAGAACGCTACCTTTTGTGAGGATGTCTTTTCCTTTTGAGTCTGGAATTCCTAGCCAAGTTAATTATTAGCCCTTTGCCTGTTCTGTACTTTCAAGCAGTTTTACTAAACCTTTAGAACCTGAACCTAAGCAAAAGCTAGAAGAAATTAGAATTCACATGAACTATGGTGAACAGTTCTACACCTATTTGATAGAAAGTGAACCTACAAATTGTGGAGAAGCCTATGTCTTTTGTAAATGCACTTTTCCATTAACTTTTTTGAGTTTCAGTCAACTATTTAGAACCACATTGGAGTCCTTGCTGACATACATTGAGGGAATAAATCTGTAGGACACAAGTGAGTGTTCAGGAATAAATTAAGAATTGATGGTAGTGCTGAAAAGTATAAAGCTGGACTAATATTGAAGGCTTTTCCTAGAAGAAAGGAATAGGTTAATTTGATACCTATATTCCTGTCTCTAGAATTACCACTATTAGAACCTTGTTAGCTTGAGCGTTAGTAGTAGATAGTTTGTTTTTCACTGAACCGATGTTCGCACAATGTTCTTAGTTGGTGATCTAAATTATGAGATCATTGATCATGGAAACATTATGGAACATGGTCTTGATGAAGGTGGTGGAAAAACTCAATTTAATGACCATGCCAAAAACATCTCCATAATGACTTTGGATGAATGATCATGCGAAAATCACTATTGAACATCAATCTGTTATCATCTTTTCCATCAGCAAAAGATCAAATAATTGTGATGTCATCTTGATGATTGCTGCTCATATTGTTTTAGGGAGACCATAGCTATTCGACAAGCATGTATTCCATGATCCTTGGCATAACTATTCCTTTATTGAAGTTGAAATGAAAAAGACTCACCTTACATTAAAAAGAAGTTATTTTGATAATGAAACTTTAAGGACTTATTTCATTATCCAGATAAGTTTCATGCAAGAAGCAACTTACAAGTAAAGGAATCATTGGTTTTTATGATGAGTGGAAAGAAATCCAAAATAAAGGATGGTGTGACCAGTCTTGTCAATGGGCCAGGTCGGGCCAGGCTTGATGCAAGTTTGGGCTTTAAACCTTAGGTCCAGCTTTATCAGGTCCGAGCCTGACCCGACTTGTTATTTTTTGGGGCTGGGCTGGGCTCAGACTCTCTCTCTCTAGTATCAAATTCTCATCCTGGGGCTAGCTCAAAAATTATTTAGGCCTATGTTTGATGCTAGCCCGCTCTCTAAAACCTGTGGTTGGGCCTTGATTTTTTTGGGGCTAATTGTTGAGCCATTCGGGTCAACCTGACCCATTGACAGCTCTTCTTGGAACCATAAAGAATGGAAAAAAAGCATGTTGGAACTCAAGGGCAAGTTCATCTCACCAGAGGGGATTCTAGGATAGTTTCAAAGAATTGTTAAATTAAGCAGTTCAAGCATGCCACAGTCAACATGGAGCTAGCAAACTTCCAGAAGTGCGACTTTTCACACGTGTATTGGATTCCAGTGGCAGTGGAGTTGTTGGAAAGGTCCCTTAGAAACTACATGTCAGTCCTTAGCCCAATTCTAATGCTTTCTAGGTTCCTTAGCCAAATTCTAATGCTTTCTAGGTAAAAATATGGTATAAAAGTTCAACTATAATTTAGTGAAGATTTTCTTTCAATTTTGATTTTTTAGGATCTGGATTACATGTTGTCTAGGGTTACTCTTACTTTGTTTATTTGTATAGCTTCTAAAGGGTTTTCAGCATGATTTTTGGATATTCCGAGAACTATCAGGTTGCTGATTTTCTTGTGGTGGATTCAACAATTTTCCATTTCCTGCTAAAGGTCTCTTCTAACTACCATTCTTCCATCTTCTATCTTTTGTAGTTTCTTCTCTGAAAGACTTTGCAGGCCCCTACGTTACCTTTTTCTTTTGTACGTTGGGGCCGGGGGGGGGGGGGGGGAGGTGGGGTTGGGGGAGTGGGGTTGGGAATGGGAAGAGGAATGGTGTGGTAGAAATGGATACAAGAGGAAGAATATTAAAGAATATAAAACAAGAGTATGGGCATAGTAAAATAGAAATAAGAAAGACAACGACAAGCCTGGATTCATCAGTTTCATCTTGGATATGACTAGTACATAAATGTTGTCATTACTCAATACATATATTTTGTGTGAATGTGTACCTAATAAGAGTAGTTTGTTCCTTGCAATATTCTCATGCATGCATGTGCATGTGCGCATGCACACAAAGAGAGAGAGAGAGAGAGAGAGAGAGAGAGATTCAAGTCTATGAGAAGGATGCTGTTTTGTTCTCCTTTCACATTATATATGGATTAGAACCATTTAAATGATTTTGCCTGTAACAAAAGAGATGCATGTTTGACTAATCCTTCAAGTTCTATACAGGAGTTGCAAGGTTCGTTTAAAATTTCTGTACATGTTTACGGTCTTTGTTCTACCAATCAAACAATCACATCATAGGAAATCCTCTCAAAACTATTTCTTAGCAAGATACTTAAAACCCTTACCTCATAAAATAAGTAATATACCTTCTATAGTATTCAGAATACTATTCCTCATTTACTCACTTCAAACTACTTAGTACAATGATTGTCTTATGAGCATATGAGCATAGGAATTTGTGTTTATACTTAAACTTCTATTGAATTACTTTCTTCAAATTCAAGCTTATTTGGTATAGCTATTGCCCGCCACACTACCTCCTAGGATGTGGGGGGCCAACAATTGTAGAAAATAGGCCCTTATTTATGCAAATCGACATCAGTGAAAAGGATCGATGATTTTATTGACCTTCGCACCATCCTTCACCTTAACAGAATTACCTCGGTTAGGATGATATAGGGTGCAAAATTAAATTTGTTTGATGTTTTGTGTATTTAACTTCTTTTTAAGAGATGTGGGATTTGAATTTTTAGTGAGTATAAGCACTCACTATTACTTACTCCTGCCATAAGAGTTAGAAAACTTTTGATTAAGAGATCGCATTCTTTATTAGCCTTTTAGTACAAATGGATACACATAAGAAAGAGATTTTTTATTCAAAGTAGCATAATTATTCTTTTATAATTTAGATTTAATGTTATATACTTGTCCTCTTTCATGTCCTCTTTTTTGTCTTCATGTTTGTCTCCCTTTCTGAGTTGTAGCATGAACTAGGCACCTTTGCTCACTGTAAGTTGGGTTTGTCATTATTGAAAGAGCAGGGCTCCTATTTTAAAGAGAGCAAGGATTTAAGTTTTTAGTAGAGCATGGTTTTAGAATTTTAATAGTGCAATATTCTAACTTTCAATGAAAAAAGATTCTAAGTCTTCAATGGAGCAACGTTAGGATATTTGATGAAAAAAGGCTTTGATCTTCTATAGAGTTAGACTAAGTCTTTAATGGAGCAAAACTCTAAGTCTTCGATAGAGCAGAGCTCCAATTTTTAATAGAGTAAGGCTTTGCTTTTTATAAAGTAGATCTCTAAAGTTTTGATAGTGCAAGGCTTCATATTTTTTATAGAGTAAGGCTCCAAAGTTTTGATGGAGCAGAATTTCAGATCTTTGATGGAGTAAGGCTTTGGTCTTTAATGGAGTCTGACTTTAATTTTTAATGGAGTAAGGCTCCAAAGTTTTCAATAAGCAAGGCTCTAAGTAAGATGGAATAGGGCTCTAGGTTTCGATAGAGCAGGGCTCTAGTCTTCAATGGAGTAGAGCTTTGATTTTTGATTAAGCAAGGCTCTAAGGTTTTAATAGAGTAAGGCTCTTAGTTTCAATGCAATGAAGTTTTGATTTTTAATGGAGTAGGGCTCTAATTTTTTTTTTTTTTTTGATAGAGCAGAGCTCCAAGGTTTTGATGGAGCAAAGCTTCATAATCTAATAACGCATGGCTACAAGTTTCCAATGGAGCAAGGCTTCAATTTTTGATAAAGCAAGGCTCTAAATTTTTAATGGAGTGAGGCTTCAAGTCTCTGATAAAGCCAAGCTATAGTCTTCAATAGAGCAAGACTCCATTTGAGCTTAAATTAGGATGGTGGCTTCTCTTTAGATTGAATTAGGAGTAAGGTTCTATTTCAGTTTGACATATAAGCAGGGCTCCTCTTTGACTTGACTTAGGAGAAAGGCTTCTTTTTGAGTTAGAAGCATCACTTCTTTTTGACTTGGATTAGGGTAATGATTCCTTCTTGGTTTGACTTAAAAGCATGTCTCCTTTTGGCTATGCTTCTCTTTTAACTTGAGTTAGGAAAATGGCCTCTCTTTGGCTTAAGTTAGAAATATGGTACATCTTTAACTTGATTCAAGAACATGGCTTGTCTTTGAGCTGGTTTGAGCTTGATTTGATAGCAATGCTCTTCTTTAGGCTAGCTTGAGCTAAATTTGAGAGCAAAACACCCCTTTTAAACTTAAATCAGGTTTGATTTATGAGTAGAGCTTTCTTTTTGCTTGATCTAAGAGTAGACTTCTCTTTGAGTTGCACTCAAGCTCGATCTAAAAGAAAAGTTTTTCTTTAGTTCAAATTAAGCTTGATTTAGAAGCATGGCACCCTTTTGGCTCAAAGTTTGCTTCTTTTGCTTCTAGATTGAGATTTGGCTACTTCAGAATTGAGGTTCGGGCTACTTCAAAACTAGGGCTTGAGTTCTTTCAGGGCTTAAGTCTTTGGATTTGATGCAAACTATTTGAGCTAGAGTCATTAGGCCTATTATGAGCTACTTAAGCTGATTTAGATCTCATATCCATAGAGAAATAGCAGACTACTACTTTGCATAAGGCTTAACAAAATTTTGAAGGACATTGCCAGCGAAAGGTTACCAGGATAGTACCTCCTCATCACCATCTTGGGTTCAAGGATTTTGGGGGACACCATAGTGAAAATTTTCCTTTACCATCAAGGAGTGGAGAGGACATTTTCTTGGTGTAAAGGATTATGTATGAGGGTTTAGAAGTGTGGGGTTTAAGCTCAAAGGAAGACTAGAATTATTGTATAGGGTTCAAAGCCAACAAAGAACTAGGGGGATTAGGAGCTTCATGAGGGCATGAGGGCTCAAAAAGGAGGGCATATGGGAGCTTTGAGGATAGCATAGAGGACTATTTCAAGGCTCCTAGGTCTAGGGTTTGAGAGAGAAAAGGATGTTTAGAGGACTTAGGATCAAAGAAGAGGGTGGTGTTACGGCTTCAAGACCTTCAAGGTGATGAGGTTGTGTCCTTGCTTGGGCCTCCTTTAGAGGTTTATATAGACCTCTATGGTAACAATTAAGGCATTGAGTGACCCTAACTTTAACTTAATTTGCTAAAGATTTTTAGAGCATTTAAATGCTCAAATATAAGTTGTGATGATCATGAACATACATGGCACCCCCTTCTATCCTAGATGCATGCATTAAGGGCACCATTCCAGGAAACTTTTTTGATATGGTTACTGATATAGTATGATCCTTAAGAAGGATTAGGAAAAGAGCATGCTTGGATGAAGTGTGCACATAGTTTGGGTGATGGGGCATGTGTTTGAATGAGAAGCTTGTGTAGCTTGAGTGATGAGGCATATGGAGCATAAAGGGTTCTTTTCAAATCCTCTTTCTTATGTGTCAAAATATTGGAGAGGATTAGAAGATCAGGAGGCACAAAGACATAGACAAATGAGGGAAGAAGACGTATTAGTGAACATGCACCAAAAATATATGCTATGCGTGATAGTAGGTACTATATATCTTTCTATTTAGATGTATCCATATATGAGCGCAAAAGGGTTTTATGGTTAGAAGTCATGATGATCACTGCTATATGGTTTATCTATCATTTTAAAAGCCTTTCTTAACGTGGGTGCTCCTATGGGTGTTGACATGAGTATTTGAAGTCCCATCAATATTTTCTTCTTTCCTTATATAATATGGCTCCATAATTAGTTGACTTGGCTCAAAGTAACTTAAAATTGGGCTCAGTCTAATTCGACCTTAACTTAGTATGGATCAAAAGCAAATCAGGTTTAGAGAATTGGCTGGATGTCTAAACTATACGACTATAACCAGCATGAATATGAGAGAATTGAACTTGAGTAATGGAGGAGGGTTGTGAATTAAGCCATTTGGTTAAGTTAGGGTATTCGATTTGATCCACTTTATTGAAATTGGAACCCAATTATATTAAGCGATTAAGTCCAAATGCTAGAGCTGGCCCAATTTAGTGCAATTGACTCTAACCATCAATTGGACATTGGTAGTTTGGTCTAATGACTTGAACCATATTACTAATTCTAAGTCATTCTTAGCAGTTGGGCTTAATTGACAGCTGCTCATACAGACTTAGATCAATTGATTGAGCCATAATGTTAACTCTTGATTGGATCAGCAATAATTAGATTCAATCAAGTCGAGTGTTTAAACCAGTACCAATTTTGACCTGGCTCATGAAGTCTGGACTCAATTAGGTTAGATGGCTAAGGCAGAGTATTGCATTGGACCTTATCCATGGAGATTAGACCAATCAGGTCATATGATTGTACCAAAATATAGTATTTGACCCAACTATTAGTAATCATACTTATTGGTTGACTCTAAACTTGAGTTTGACCTAATTATTAATAATTAAGTCCACTAGTCAAGCCCAAAACTTAAGATTGACTCAATTCATATTAAGTAGGCCTATTGATTAAGTCTGAGTATTGGATTTAACTCAACCATGAAGATTTTGATCTAATCTATAGTTGGAGTTTGATAATCAAACTAGGCCACTGATTCGAAATGTTGCATTTTACTTTTAATTAAACCTAATTGATGAGTTTGATACAATTTATGTCTATTGGATCTTAATCCATGTTGGAGGTTGTTGACCTCTGTACCTTCCTCCATCTTGGTGAGACTCCTTCAGTTGGGATGATATGGAGTGCAAGAGTAAATTTATTTTTCATGTTTTGATGCTTTCTACCTTATCAATGGTGACTTCATTTTAGGAGACATGGGATTTGGATTTTTAGCGGACGCAAGCTCTTACTATTAATTACCTCTGCTTTACATGTTGAAAAACTTCCAATTAAAAGATTATGGTTCTTATTGTAGTGCAAATATATTTAAAGAAATTTTATTATTCATATTTATTTATTGTTCCAAAGTCCAAAGCAACATTATTATAATTATATTTTATTTATTATTAAATTTTATGACTTAGATCATATTTTTGTCATTCTTTATGTCCTTTTTGCCTTTATGCTTGTCTCTTTTTTGAATTCCATCCTCCACTAGGCAAGATATCAGGACTCAAAGATTTTAATGGAGCAGGTCTCTTTTTGAGTCAAGTCATGCTCGAATTGGTGTAGGGCTCTTCTTTTGGGTTGTGTCAAGCTTGAATTAAGAGCAAGGCTCCACTTAGGATCAAGTCAAGCTTGATTTGGGAGTAGGGCTCTACTTTGGATCAAGTTAGAGTTAAATTAAGAGCATGGCTCAATTTTAGATCGGGTTATACTTGAATTAGGAGTAGGGCTCTACTTGGGTTGAGTTAAGTTCAATTTAAAAGCAGAGCTTTACTTTGGATCAAGTCAGGCTCGAATTAAGAGCAGGGCTCCACTTGGGTCAAGTCGGACTCGAATAAGAGCAGGGCGTCGTTGAGGTTGAGTCAGGCTTGAATTAAGAGCAGGGCTCTGCTTGGGTCGAGCCTAGCAAGGATTGACTTTGAATTGAGTCAAGCTCAAATTGAAAGTAGGGCTCCTCTTAGGTCAAGTCGGGTTCAATTTGGGAGCATGACTCCACTTGGGTCAAGTCAGGCTTGATACAAGAGTAGGGCTCTATTTTGGGTTGAGTTAGGCTTAATACAAGAGCAGGGCTCCATTTTGGGTTGAATAGGTTTGGATCATGAGTAGGGCTTCTTTTTTTGTTGAGTTAGGCTTGAATTAAGAGTAAGGCTCTTCTTTTAGATCGAGTAAGGATCGAATTAGGATCACCTAGTTCATAGAGCATGTTCCTCTTTGCTGAACTCCTAGCATGTTTTTGTATGTTATCTGGCTGTCAATCAAAGCCTAAATTTACTAAAAAAGGGCACCTAAACAAAATAAGAAAAAAAAGGGGAATGGATTAGTCAGCCTCACTCCTTCCTTTTGAAAAGTTATACTTTGCATCTTTTTGAGCCAAGTTAAGCTTGAATTGGGAGTTTTGAGTCGAGTCAGGTTCGATTTGAGGCATGGCTTCATAGAAGTCAAGCCATGCTCAAATATTGATATTTTAAATTTTAAATTGATTCTTAATTTTGAATTGGATTTTATATTTTGAATTTTAGGTAACTTTGAATTTTGAATTTTAGATAACCTTGAATCTTGAATTTCAGAATTTTGGACGATCTTTTTAATTTAAATTTTGAACTTTAGATTATTAGATGATTTTGGATTTTAGATTTAAAATTTTGATGTTATATTTATTTCTTTGTTTTTTTTATCACATATCATGACCTCACTTCGGTTTGAACCTATTCACATCCAATTTTTACTATAATTATGTTTGGTTTAGGAAATTAGGCTAGATGCTATAATCTAAACCCATTTAATTAAAGATAAAGAATCAAATCAAATGACCAAGCCAAAATATTGCATTTGACTTAATCATTAGTAATTTAACTTAGTGATTGAGTTTGAATATTGAATTTGATCCAATTATTGATGATCGGGTTCACTGATCGACCTCAAGACTTAAAATTAAGCTAATTGGCACCAATTGAGATACTGATTGAGCCTAAATATTGGATTTGATCCAATTATAAAGACTTTGACCTAATGTGCAGCCAAGTAAGCCAAATATCTAAATTAGGGTGCTGGATTAAACTTGATATTTAAACTGCATGCCCTAATCGACACTTACCATGATTTAAATATCAAATTTTCTAGGTGAATGCCCAAGTCAACCCATTCTATCTATAAATGATGCACCCTTCATTTCCAATAGCATGTTAATGATTTAGGATGGTGATTAAAATCATGTCAAACAAAAGTGTCAAGGATTAGATTAACTAATTAAATTGATATGCTATCTTGTCCTAATGTACAATTTGATGGGTCAAATGGTTGAGTTGGAGTATCAAATTAAGCTTGATGTCTAGACCATAGGCCTTCATTAACATTTTATAGAAATTTTGAGTTAGTTTCCAAGTCAACCTATCAATCGATTTCTTTTTTTAAGATGATGTACCCAACGTTTAGGTTACTGACTTTACTTCCCTGATTTGCTATAGTTCAAATATGAATACTTTGAAATGATGTTCGAATCAATCATCTTATAGTTTTCTCAAAGAAAATACATTCAAAGTCCCAACTATATAGGCCTTTGTTACCTTTTTTTATCATAGGCTAAGTATAAAAAGTTTTGAGTTTTAGTCCAAGATCAATTTCTTTAAAGATGACGCATGCGATGGCCAAATTATAAGCTCAACATGCATATTTTATGGGTGATCAAATATAAAAACTTTTGAATTAGTGCCTAAGTCAACCAATTTGGCAGTTTCTTCTAAGATAATGCTTCGAAATCCCAAATATAGGCCCTACTTACCTTTTTATTCGAGTCCAAATATGAAAATTTTGGATTGTTAACTGAATTAATCCATTTGATAGTTTCTTCAAAGATAATACTCTAAAGTCCCAATTTATAGGTTATTACTTGTCTTTTTTTTTTTTGTGAAAAACCAAGCATGAAAAGTTTTAGATTTTTGCTCAAATTAACTCATTTTGCAAGTGATGTGCCTATCTCCATTGTGGCTTGCTGATGTTTTGGGGGAGATGAATAAAATCATCTCAAACAGATCTTAGGTCCCGACATTATTGTCCATAATCTTACAAAGAGGTCAAGGAATAAAGAAAAACATTTGAGAAAATCCAATCAAATATTGCGAAAAAGGAAATAAACTATACAGGCTCACAATATATTTTCAATGCATAAAGACAGACATACATATTTTGTAGGAAAAACTTGCTTGCTATCATTTTCAGGAGAAATGGAGAACTTGCAAATATTTATGCCATTTTTCACAATGTTAACTTTCCATACTCCATGATTCCTAAAATTCACCAATTGATGATAAATAAAACATGAAAATGAGTCGGCTTTCATTTCATACTTTTAAGTATAAATAAAAAAATTAGAATCATCCTCTTTTATTTTGTTGAGGGAAAAAAACGGAACTGATCTTTAATCCATCACCCAAACATGTACTGCATTAATGGACTCTCATTAAAAATTAAAAGCATAATAAAAATTCAAAAAATATTTTTTTATCAGAAATAAAGTACTAAGAGAAGACAATAAAGAAAGAAGAATGGGTGCAGAAGATCGAGACTTGACGAATAGGGCCGGGGGGTGGTCGTCATCTAAGGTGGGGAAGGGAGGGCCCAAGCTCAGGCTGCCCGAGAATGCAGCAAGCCTGGCAGGCCCCAATCATGCAACCATGGAGTGCCAAATTTGCCCGTGCTTACCGAAATCCTCTCTACGGAGTGATGGGTCCTCTTCCTCTTTATGTGTTGGCTCTACTAATACATAAGTAGACCATAAGGATTGGGGACACATGCAAACAAATATGATTGATGAATGCCTCATGATTTTATGATCCCACACTGTGATTGGTTCAGTTCAATGCATCTCAAATATCTCTTCATCTATCTTCTTCATCTTTTCTTGCATGCATGCAATTCTTTAATAATTGAAGTACTTGCACGTAGGCATGCAGGGGTCCATTACTTGGATCTAAGGTTTGGATTCTTGTTCGCTTTATTCACTTTGATGATGAGCCTTGCCTAGGTCTTGATTTTAGCTACAAGTAATATTTTGATGCAAATATTGTTTGAACTTGGATGGGTTGGTTCTAATTTCATGGAAGGCAATGAAGTTATTGTAATACTCCAAAAAAGTCCAACGATGGATAAAAAGAAAAGTTTGAATGATTTATAACTCAAGTTTACATGCTACTATACTTAACTTATATTTGAGTTTTTAAGATCACGTGGACTTGATCTGCTAATAGGTTAATTGGACTAACATATAAGCTTAGAGCATTATAAATGTGTCAAAGCTAACCCAGTGCGAAAATTAATAAGTAGAAGAAAATGGCTACTCATGGAATATTGTAGAATCCTATAGTGTGGAGTCACCCTTACAGTATCAATGACTTACCTGGGATAAATTTGGTTAGTTGCAGCATGCGATGAGAATCTTATTAGATAAGGGAAGAAGATTGTAATACCTAAAAATAATTTATATTGGATAAAAAAAAAGTTTGAAGGATTTATAACTCAAATTTATCTGCTACAAATTAACTTGTATTTAAGTTTTTAAGGTCACATGGGTTTTGTCTGTTAACAAATTAATTGAACTAGCTGGTGGACTTGGAATGTTATAAAAGAGAATTGAATTTAGGTTTCTTAAGGACTTGATTTTTGAATTAATGCATGGTGGCAAATTATTTTTGATCTAGGATGTGTACTTATGATTAGTCATTTAACTCGAGTTGATGTCTCACAATATTGTTAGTGCTGAATATTGATTTCATAATTGAAATTTAATAACACTGCATGATGGAGACTACCATATGACAATCATAGCTAGTCACTCGAAAGGTTATAACAACCTTTATAACCACTTTTTCTCTAGAATGACTTGATCATGACTAGGGCTAAGGTAGAACACATAGTGGAGGTTCAAAGTTGGAAGGACACTTTGCAATAAGCTTTGCTATTCTTACTTTAGTCCTTTCAGACTTTGCATCTATCGCACATATCCTACAATTTGTTGTCTTATATTTTTTTAATAATTACCCCTTATTAAACCATTGTGCCATCTTCGATAAAAATTGTCCATTTGGACATGGGCATTCAAGTCTCTTTTCACCATCGTTGCAAACCACTATGTTGTCAAAGCCAATCACTTGATAACCATTTTTCACTCCATGCATATTTATTAAGTATTTGTCTAACATATATACGCATATCTTTATCCATGTCATCAAGTTGGAACTCTTTAGGATCAACCATCCTTTGTGCCCATTGTTACCCAACGACTAAACAGTCAAATCTGAGTCATGCTACATTTACTAATGGACTTTTGTGCAACCCAAAGCAAAACTTTAGAGGGAGTATTCCTGCTAGCTTTTGAACCTGCTTGTTTATTTGACCAAAATATACATTTGATCCTTGAACTTTCTCAAAATTCATTTTGATAATCAAACTTTTAGTTATTCTAATTTAGTTTTTCATGTTTTAAAAATATAGCTTCTTGACATGAAAATATGTTATTTTAATAGTTAAAATTAACTAATTGATAGGATAGCATGTAAGCTATTTCATCTTTTAAAGCCAGAAAGGAAAGAGTAGCAGCACCAGCGATTGTAGAAGGATTTTGCCGCCTCCCCATCCTTGGTATAATTTTTTTCTCTTTTCTGGATCTTATTTACTGTTGATTCCTTCTCTTTACTTTCTTTTATTGTTATTTTATTTTATTTCTCTATTTTGTTAAGATTTTTTAAAATAGGTTAGATGGTGGAGTTGATAGTTGATTTAATAAGCCAATCAGTTGATTTTTTTTCTTTATTTATTTGTTGAACATTTGGATCTGAGACAAGTTGTGCTATCATTCCAACTAGTCAGTTGATTCTTGTTTCTTTATTATAAAGATATGCAGCAGGAGGTTTAGAATATGCTAGAGTCACAGAAGCAGCAGATGCAAGAAGAGATGTGCAAAGAACTTCGACTCAACATTCAAGACGAGATTCGGAATAAGATTCGGAATGAGATTTGGGACGAGATGCGTGCGACAGCTAATAGTAGAGATGATTCGTTCTGACCATATTTTAACTCCAACTCCATAGAGAGATCCATCTCATTCTGATAGCATGTAGAATCATATTTTGATTACTAAATATTTATGGGATATTTATCATGTTTTGAAGTTTATTGTAAAAAAATTTGTTTGTAAGATATTGTAATATATATTTCATTACTTCTTTTTAAAAATTATTTGCATTTCAATAAATTAAATTTTAAAATTTTAAAATAAAATAAATTTAAAATAATAAGTTATTAAAAAATATTAGTGATAACTAATTAGCGAAGGAATGATATCCCTCGCTAATTAGTGACAAAAATTATTTTATCGCTAATTAGCAATGAAAATTATGTTACCGCTAAAATTAGCGACGGCTTTCAATCCGTCGCTAAATGTTTGCGAGGAGTATTTCTGAGATGGATTTTATTCGTCGTAATTCCGTTGCTATCTAAGATTTGCGACGAAATTCATACTTTTAGCGATAGATTTTTTTCGTTGCTAAATTTATTTTTTCTTGTAGTGAGATGTCCACTTCAACTTCTAAATATAAGCATGAACCTTCTAGATATAAAAAAAGATTAAACTTTTAAGCATATGCCTAAATCACCTCTTTTCTCATGCTTTCTTTAAATATGAAGAAACATGAGAAAAAATGAGAGAGTGTGTGTGTGTGTGAAAATGAGATTAAACATGCCTTTCTTCTGATGATTATCCCTACGTACATCATTAGATTTGATCATCAATTTTTATTTACTTTTCTTCCTTTTCTTGCATATATGGATATAGATAGATGGATGAATCAAGTTACACCTAATGCAACTCTTACAAATTTATACTATTTTTTGAATTTGATTATAGGGTCCCTCATCAATAATCTCAGCTTTTGAATGTTATTTACTACCCTATCTTATAGTCTATATATCAAGTGATCAAAGAACATATATATATTCTATATTATTTAAATTATTTAATTTTGATTAATTCATGCATAGGTTAATGATCTTTCATGATTTTTAGTATATGAGCAATTTAGGGATAACCAATTACATCTAATGACGGCAATCATCAATATGGGACTTTTATTATCTAATTTAGGAATGGTGCAACTCCATAAGAATTACACCAAGTGTAAGTTGTACTTGACTGATACACATGTGAATGTGTGTGCATGCATGCATGCATGCATGTAATAGATCACAAATTTATTTTTACAAGTATCACCTTTATTAGTGAAACTATATATCCTCATCTCTTTAGTGATCAAATCATGCAAAATATGTTACATTGATTGTTAACCCACTAGACATGAACCTTCAGAAAATTTGAAAGATATCATGCATGTTTTCATCTAAATCTTTTTAAGGATCTTTCAAACTGTTTGTTAAAAATGATGTCTCATGTGCAAGTTGAGAAAATCTTGCAGTGATCCACATTCCAGTGAAAATTCTAGCTATAGGTGGGCCCACCATCAAAGTATGGTTCTCGAGTTATATCATGTGGGAGTTACAGTCTAATGTTTGTCTGCTATCATATCACTGGAAAAGACGGGACTCACAATCTGTGGACAGCCCATGATTTTGTTGTATTTGAAAGATGATGCTCCTGTACATTTTGCATTGTTTTGCCAGTGACAAGCTCTTACAAAGTTCATGGCCCCACTGAAGCTCCTGTTTGGTATGTAACCACACGTATGCAAGATAATGCACTGACGGTTGTTCTAATTAAATAGAAATTTCAGACAGAAAAGTTATATTGATGTGTCAGTTTTCCATTGCAGTGCTTTAATAAGAAAGCAAATTAAAAGCAGGTTAATTACATGGTGCTTGTCAATTTCTTTTTATCTATATATGTGTCATTTTTTTCTCAAAAAAAATAAGAATGTTACTCTAGTTTTTTGTTTTGTTTGTTAATATTATGCTCTACCAACTCCTAATGCTTGTAAGAAGCTATTTGGTTAATAGTTACGATGATTTTTTTTTTTTGATGATATGATCATCAGTGATCCGATATCCTCTTGTTTGGTATGTAATATATTAATAATTAAAGATTGTTAATATCATAAATCATCATATTTGATATGATATGAAAATGAAAGATCATTATGCATGTAGTACCAATAATATTCTTAAAACTTATTTGTATAATATATGAATATGAAATCTACCTTTTTTTTTTAATCTAAGAAGTGTAAATTATCTTAACCAAATATAAAATTTGTTAAAAAGAGGAGTGGAGGAGAGAGAGAGAGAGAAAAGAGAGAGAGAGAGAGATACGCAAAAGGGAGATGATGTAAGTTGGAATATACTGCTTATAGATGTGGAGGGGGGGAGAGAAGTTATAATTTGCTATTTTATCAAGAATAATCCCATTCTTTTAATGTCAAATATAGGGCCAAAATTATTCATACATTTTGGTGCATAAGATTATCACCATAATGATACAATATTCTCAACCTTTTCGGTAGATTAAAATTATTCTTTTGAGCAATGATCTTAATTCCTTTATGGTTACAAATTATTTTCAAAAATAAAGGTACCAAATGACATAATGCTGTTACTGTCTCAAGATTATTGTTGTTATTTCAAATATCATTCTAGCTATATCAAATAGTACTTAAAATTAATATCCTAATGCTTTGTTTGGATGGAGAGAAAAATAGAAAGGAAAGAAAATGAAGGGAGAGAAAATGGAGAGAAGAAAAAAATGAAGAGAATATTTTCTCTTATTCTGTTTGGATGAGTAGGAGAAAAATAGAGAGAAAAGAAAAGTTAAAAATTATAATAATAATAATAACCTTATACAAATGATTAAAAATGTACCGATTTTTTAAAAGGATCAACATTGGAATGAAAAAAATAAAAAAAAGCACATTTGAGTTTTCTTTCTGAAATATTTTTAATTTTAAAAAAAAAACTTTTAGGTGAGACCCATCACTTTTTCATCCTATTTTTTTCTCTAGTTTCCTTTCCTTCATATTTTTTTCTTTATCTAAACAAAATAATTTTTATTTATTTTTCTTTTATTATTATTATTTATTTATTTATTATTATTTTTTTTTTACTTTTTCTCTCTGTTCAAACACAGGCTAAGAGTTTACATTTCCTTGCCATAATCCAAATCTTCTAGCAGCCAGGCTCTTGGAATAAATATAAGCAAGCAGAGAAAACCAATGAGCGTTTTTGATCAGTCTAACCCAAGTTTAACCCAAGCCGAGAAGCTCCAAGAGAGCCGAAACAAAGGTACAATTTTGATAACCAAAGCGAAGCTTTGATACGTTTGACTCCTGAAACAAGGACTCAGTTGACAAGGACAAACCAAGCCACCTCCCATAGGCTGACCGCTGAGTGCCGATGAGCGAGCCTAGGTTGACCCGGGCCCACCCATCAGCATAAAGAGAGAAAGGCCTTAAAAGGTATCAAAAATAAATAAGCACGGCTCTCTAGAGAAATCCTAGGGAAGAGGCAAAGAGCCGGAGGAGTCATGGGGAAACAAAGCGTCAAAGAAGCGTCACCTCACTGTGTCAGACCCCTTGGCTGGCCATCTGAGCCCTCTTTGTCTTTTCCGCCAGCCAGCAAAGGAAAAGGGGGGAAGGATGAAGAGAGAGAGAGAGAGAGAGAGAGAGAGAGAGGGAGTGTTGGGACCTCATGTAAATGTCATCATAGGGTAATCATTCTTTTATAATTTGAGAACCCCCACTATGGTTTGGTTTGGTGAAGATGAAGGGCAAAGGGGAAAAAAGTGCACACCTCTCTTTGGGTCAGTGTCAGCAAAGATGAAAAAAAAAAAAAAAAGGGGATAATAAAGAAGAAAAGAGCTGTCTTGGGTTCCTGCTGACCTCTTAAAAGCTAATACTGGTGTTGTACCTTCGACCTCTGAAAAGAACTCTTTTATCGTCCAGTTATGCCTAAAGGAGAAAAGCGAATCTTTAATTTCCTTCTTATCTAAGAAGGAAACCTTGTTGCTTTACTATTTTTTTTTTTCCCATCTACTCCTTTATATATATATATATATATATATATACTTTGTAAATTATGAGAAATATGACCTTGGTGAATTGTTTAACACCATGAGATAAAGTTATATCCCTTGAAGTTTGAGTAATCTTGTGCAAATCTCTCATTTATTTTAATATGACTGATTATCTAATTTTTTATATTTTTTTTAAAAAATATATAGATAGTGTTTAATTATATAAACTCTTAACGTACATTGTTTTCAGTCGATCAGACTTACAAATTCAACTTGAAAAAGGAAATGAAAGCTCATTTTTCTACAAAATGGTATTTATATCCAAAAGAAAACAAAATACTAAATTAAGAATAGGCAGTATAACTTTTTTTTAGAAAAAAATAACATTTCCTTAAGAAAAATATCAACATTAGAAAATATAAATAATAGCATGCATTAAAGTGTTGCAAATGATATTTTGAAAAATTTGTTTGAGAGGAATCATCAAAGATAGCTAACTAAAAAGACAGTTATCCCAATGCTTATCCAATTGAGAAAACTAATATTAATTAAGCAATACCCAAACTAAATCACTAAGATTTGACGCAAGTGTATTAAGGATGCGACCATGGCCTAAAACATTAATTAAAAAGACACTCTAGGCTTTATAAACATACAACCTACACAAAGCACCCATAGGCTTTAATTTTATAATGCTGCTCCAGCCCATATATAGTACGCATGGCGACGAGTGATTAATTAAGTGCCTCAATCTATTTAGACTTGTCCATTACTTTAGCATTATTGTTCTAACACTAGTCCTTTTTACTTGCATTTATCCTACTCAATTCCTATGGTGCCACCCAACACCAGAGGGTGTGTCTCTTGGTTGATCTCATTCATCATAACCCAAGAGATGGTCATAGAGTGGCAAATAATCTTACCGGATCGATGACGAGAAACTCGGGGGTTAGCAATTGCTGTACAAAGTGAAGGCATAAAAGCAGTCTGGTGGAATAAAAGCAGCAATGATTGTTTAAAAGTCCAAACCATGCAGACAAGATTCTGACACAATTGGATTAATTATAGTGAGCTCCATATGATAGGTAATCCAAAAATCAACTTGTTATCTTCTCAAATACTTCCATTTCTTATTTCCACCACTGACTCACTCCGCTCCAAAACCAATGCATTCACTTGAAGCCACCTTTTTCCTCTCTCTCCTCCAAAAATGATATAAAATATGAGTGAACTTTTAAGGTTGAGTACTTTCATTTTTCCTTGGTGAGGATAGAGAGACCTCATTTGTTCTGTCAATATTAATACGTTTTTCCTTTAAAATAAAAGCAAAGTTTCCTCCACCTTGGCAACAGATTAAGTGATTAAATATCGTACTAAATCTCTATGGGCATTCAAGTTTTCTTGCTTATAATACCACTCACATGCATGATTCAGTGCAAGACTACAGCGGCCATGGTTACCAACTCCGAAGCTCCCATGTATATTTCTTGGTAAACATCCAAATCTCTAGTTATAGAATCGGACAGTGCAATCCACACGTATCTTAAGCGATGGAGAAAGGGAAAGGTGTTACTGAGAAACATCAATCAATATGTTAAATCAGTCGCATCTAACATGCTTCCCTTTTGTTCCACATCTAATTAATGATGACCTGTAAGAAAGGTGAATGATATGGATTGTGTTTCATTGTCCATGACCAATGGAGACCATTGGAACACCTAATCAACGTGGCCTATGTTGAGTCACAAAGATTGCTATCCTAGTTCTCCCTCTTTCATCACATTAATGAGGCTAATGGAACGGTTCCATTCCTTTTCCTTTCCTCTTCAAGAGTTTTAAGGAAATCAAGAACATTTTCCTTTCAACATTGCCTTCAACACACTTGCATGCTCTGATAAATATTCAATTCATATATCATGCTTGAAAGCTGCTACACTATTTCTTTAGATAATTTTCTCAGGCCAAGGATCCTTTACTTGTTTATAGGTTGAGAAGGACGCTTATTGGGTTTCTCTCCTTGAAGTTCTACTGAGTCTTGGTCCATATTTGTCTATGATAGCACAATGGGACCAACCATTAATTAGGTTATATAGTTATAGTGGATCATTTAATAGAGATATGTGCAATGAAGGATATAAAAAGTGGAGGAGTCCCTAGACTAGACTATCTGGGATATCTAAATCTAAGCACTTATTTCCATCCATCTACTACAAGACAAAGGAAATGGGCTGACCTATTAAGGAAAAATAGGAATAGTTACCTTAGGAAGGCTAGATGAAGGATTAAGCTAACCCAATCAAATACTAGCCTGAGATTATTTTGCCTTGAACTATTTTCTAGGCTACCTGGGAAAGCATTTGACAAAGTTCCAAGAGGTGGCATCTTCCCAAATGTGAAGTTCGAAGTTCTATGGAATGGCCAGTCCATGTCTTCCTCTGGTGCAGTCATCACAGCTATCAATTTCTTATTAGAATCTCCCCCCCCTTCTCTCGATCTAATATATATTTGCTTTGTTTCTGTTGGAAATTTCTTGAGTGAGTGGTGATCATCTCTCCTAGCCTTGACATCAAAGACAGATTAATGGAAGAATATTATGTTGATCAAAGCAAGGTCTATATATTGTTTTTTTCTATTAAGTCTCATTTGAAATTTATTAATGCAGTCAGTGATGCAATTTCTTACTAATTTTGGAAAGTCAAGCATTCATTGTTATTTGAACTTCGTCAGATCCCACACAGAAAGTGGGAGGGGGAAGTAAAGAAAAGAAAAGAAAAGAAAACTTGAATTCAACTTGTGGAGCAAAGAGTAGCCAATTATTGGCAACCTGCTAGCATGAAAAGAATCTTTAACTTTCACCTAAAAATCCTTCTTACATGGAGAATACTTTATAAATTAAAAGATAATATAATAGGAATTAAGAATAAAGTTTAATAGTTACCTCTAAAGTTGATATCAATCTTGAGACTAAATTTTGAGCTAGGCATATAATATGGTTAAGAAATTGGTCTGTGAGGAGGCCTACAAAAGGTTAATTGGTTTCAAAGGCGGACAAAGATGCCATATATGTAGCCTATAAATTGAAGCTTATGAAATGGAGCAGCCGTCCAGAATTCTTCTAGACTTTGAACTAGTCTATACTATGGGGAATAAAGGTTAGTCTTAATGCACCTAACTGTGTTTATCCATAAGGCACTAGAGAAACAATGCAAGAGGTGAAATTGGAAGAAATAATTCCCTGACTCTGGTTTAATTCAACCCAAACATGATCATGATGTTAAACAAGCTCAGGATTGATCTTATAAGGAGGACTGCCATGACACATATTATCAATAAATCCTAGGATTTGCTTACTGCCTTTGGTTGCTGATTAACCTTTTTTTTTTTCTTTTTTCCTTCTGAATTTTTGTTGGATAATTTATGGCTCGGTGGCTCCTAAGCGGCATAGATGATGATAATTAAGTAGTGTGGATTATTGATTTTAGAGATAACATGAATCCCAAAACAACATAACTTATTTATTAATTGATCTCAAAGATACCACGATTATAATCACTTCATATCTCTCATTTTAAGGTAACAAGCTACTAAGAATCATGTATAAGGCATTAACCATCCTTGTGTCATATAGATGCTTGGTTTCTTCATTGTCTTGTCTTTGTTGGGAAAGTATAAAGCAAAGTACGTGCACATGCATGAGAATGAATAAATCCTGCCCTTTTGTGCTTTATGACAGTAAAAAGAGAAAACATCACTCCCTCCTTCTCTCTCTCTCTCTCTCTCTCTATTAGAATTTGAATCAATCGATCGAACTCCATATCTCAAAGACTTTCTCAGCTATGGCATGAAGGACATGCTTCCATCTCACACATACACGCCTACACTCTCTTTCTTTGGCTTGTCTTGTGCCTCCATGGTCTGGTCTCTTTGTCTTTCTCTCTTTTCCTCCTCTTTGTGATCCTTAAGTTGGGACAGGATTCTCCTGGTGGCAGCTGATAAAAGCCCGTTTTGAGCGAGCACTTTAAATCACTGTGGTCTTCCCAATGTAAACTCAAGATTGGGCTTGCTTGGGCTTGTTGTCTCCGAGAGACATGATGAGTTCACCTCTGATAAAATTTCAATTTCAATGCTTTTCGATTGCATGTCTTTCTGCAAAATTTTAGGAAAAGAAACATAAAATTATTGCACTATAGTCATCAATTATACAAACTTTATTGCACTCATCAGCAGCATCAATCACAAACACTGCCATGTTGTAAGTGTAATTTCTTTAATGAGAATAATTGAAAGCATTGATATAATGAGAGCATTGAAAGCCAAGTTACAGTTGAGTTTACTTGGATAAGGCTGCCCTTAAGCGATGGTGTGGTCTCTTTTTAGTTGTCCCTAACTCTTTCTCTAAATACAGGAAATGGACAGAAGATTTTGACAGAAATTTGTCACTCAGTGTACCTCCATCGTCCAAGGCACCCAACCACTTTTTCTCCCCCCCCTCCTCTTTTCTTTTCCTTTTCCTTTCAACTTAAACTCCATTCATGAAAAAATAACAAAAATGTGCTACTAATTACTTCATCATCTAATTGGATGATCCGGGTGAAAAAGACACACCAGCAAAAAAATCTAGTGTTGTGCAAGTCATTGCCAAAAATGACATGATGAATCTAGAGCTTTCCTGGGAAATACATTAAGTTTAAGCTTATCTATTTAGTCATTTAATTGGAGCAATGGTCATTATCTGTAACTTAATCCAGTGGTTATCATCTATACATTTCACAAATATTAACTGGATTTGTTCCTTGCCAATCCATTCATTCAACAAAATGGACCAATTGCAAGTGAAAGATGTGAGTAAAAGGTTTCTGGTTGGTACCTTGAAGGAATGCATGCTCCCTGTGGTAGAATCACTTGGTATGCCGCTAGACCAGCCTCCCCTGCTGCAGAACAATTATTTTAAAAAAAATAATACACCTAAGAAAGAAAGCAATCTGTTACTACTAGTTTGCGATGATAGAAATTAATTTGAAATATTTGTGATAATCCATTAGAGGAAGCTGCAAGGAAGTTTCAAAGGCCTAAACTTTTTTGCACCAAAGTCTCAACCTCAGAGGGGTGGGGTCCCCTTTGCAAGCCTTTGAAACGAGAGAACCCATGGTTAGAGTTGTGCCTTTTGAAATAGAGTTTTCAATTGGGACTTTGTCTTGGAACGGGGTAGGGTCATGGCCGCTTTACTGTCCTTTTGGACTACTGAAAGGGATCATTGCACCATGATGGAGGTTTATTTGTTCACCTGATCCTGGACAGATGGAACAAAGCTATAATCTCTGGACCTTTTTGTGAACATTTGCATGGAGATTGGTAATGGGTGGAGAAAAGGAGTGAAGGATAGTGGCTTTACAAGCCTAAAGTGTCCATGAGTGTGACAGGGCCTTTGGCCATATAGAAATGGCACATACCTTGTTAGCCCTATACTATATTCTGTGACTGCTATGAGAAGCTAGCAATTCCCTTTAGCTAAGGTTTATTCCTTACATTCAACTCAACTTTAATCTGGTTCCTTTCCTCTAAGTGGTGGAAGTTTAGCTGGGGGGCTACCTACCCCTGAGAGAGAGATGTTGACAGACATAAAAGATGGTTCTCAGTAGGCGTTGCCTAATTTCTACTCTTATAGTACCTGCAAAGGAAAGGATTGAAGAAGAGATATCCTAGACACATCTCTTCTACATAAATAAGCCAATCAGAATCAGATAGTTAACAATGTGACAAAAAATCTATGAAAAAAGTAAAGCAAAAAGGAACTCTGATATCCAAAGAAAAAATCCCTATGTTCAAGCTTCAATAGCTTTAAGGTCAAACAGAGAAATAGTACTCCATTCATCATAGACATAGTCAGCACCAACATATTATTTTCCTATAAAATTATGAATATATTCTTTTGCCATTTGGTGCATCCCCTCCTTTCGATATTAGTTGCTACAAAAGAGCATGAAAGTTCCAGGTTTTGCATCTCAAATTGTTCCCTGGACGTATTTCTCCTTATTTCAACTTCCTACTATCTATGATCAATGTAGAGAAAAATATAAAGATCTTAAGTTTCTCAATGCAAATGTCTACAGATTTCATGGGAAAAAAAATTCCTTATCGTGGTGCGCCAAAAATGCAACCACAATTGTCTCAAGAATTAATCACACATTAAAAGGTTATTATGAATCACCAATTTTGACATGGTCAAAATAAGAGACCTTTTTGCACCGCTAATTGGAGAACGCCATCGAATTTATTGCTGAAAAGGTCCAATTTATGCCAAGTCGTAGGGTCCATATTATCTTTTAGTAAGATGTCTTCTGATGAGAATATATATAGTTAATCTTTATAAAAACAATGCAAACAAAAAGAGTTCTTCCAACCTTGAAGAATTGCTCCACAGGCTACTACAATTGGTTCCATGGTGCATTGCTGGTCTTCCATGCTGAGCTGAGGGTTCTGCTCTGCGTAAATTGTGGATATCAAGCAAATTGTCATCAGAAATTTCTCCGGCTGATCCATTCTCAAACCCATCAGAGTGGCCTAGGACAAAAAGTAACAAAACCAGTGGTCTAAATTATAAAATAAAAATACATACTGCATAAGAATGAGAATTAGAAAGTACGTTTAGAAGGGGGGAAAAATGCATTACCTGAAGAAACTGCTGGTTTGTCAGTGTTCTTCATGGTTCGGTACATCTATATTTACACAGATATCATGATTACTAAACAAATGTTAGTATAGAACATTGGAAAAAAGAAGATGTAGAATACTTGGATTATTCTTTTCGGTAACACATATCATGTGTTCAATCCATATAACTAAGGTTGTAAGATGTATCCAACCTAACCCAAACTATTATAGACAACTAAGATCTATCTGCTGACATTAACGCAATTATTTGAGCATTTCAAATCTATGAATAAATTTCCAAGAGGATAAACATCTAAGAAATAATTATACATGGTAGTTTTACTTTTCTTAGAACTTAAGCGTGAGTTCTTAGCATGTTATCAGCCCAGTGTTTTTCTTTGCCTTTTCCTTCCAGCAGCATGCTTTCAGTGTAAAAGCTGCTACACAACTGCTACCTATACTTGCATCACCCAATCTCACACGCCCCCCACACACACACGCACGCACGCACGCACACAAACACACACACGCACTCAGAGAGAGAGAGAGAGAGAGAGAGAGAGAGAGAGGTGGTCAGGAAAAGGCAAGGGCACTGTAACGAGCAAGGAAAAAGAAATAAGGAAAAGAAAGAGTTCCTTTCTATATTCCTGTAATCCTTTTTCCTCCATCAAGTGCAGTGTCAAAATCAATATCTGATCATTAGAGAACAAGAGGTTTCAGTGCTTGCAGATGAGATTCCACAGAACCTGACTTGGTAAAAAAAAAAAAGACAAGGAAGAGATGAAAAATAGCACTGGTTCAAGAACCAGATGGAACTATAAGCATGAAACAAACGAAATGAAAAAAAGCTAAAGGCTTTCTTCAATTATTTACACAAAAGAGAAATCGAAGAAAATTATCAACTAAGAGCAACATAGTTCCACATAAATTAGAGGGTTTTCTCACCTGCAAGTGAGATTTCACATGAGCCAAGGTGAGATCTTTGACATCCATGAGCTCAAGAACTGACTTGGGTGTGGCCCCTAAAACCAAAGCAATATATATAGAAAGATACAAGGGTGGAAGTTAAAATCATTTGAAACATCTGAATTATCCAAAGAGCTCTCTAGAATTGTATAAAGAAATTGAAGAGAAAAAGAGCAGGAGGGGATATTATACTCTCATGTCCTCCCAACAGCTCGACAGCATGGACGAAGCGGGCATGGAGTGTGGTCGTCCACCGCATCCTTGGCGCTCTCATGCTCCGCTTCACAGGGAACCTCGACGACAGGTACCTCGATCGCGATGCGCCTTGCGGCGCAAAGGGAGTGAAATTAGTAGTGGAAGAGGAGTCACACAAGTGCTGCTGCTGAAGCTGTGAGACTAAAGGGAAGGAATTGGGTTGGTGGTGGTACACCGGAATTCCCCTTATAGGCCTCATCAGGCTGAGGTCGTGGCGGTAGCCTTCATGGACTAATGGGTGGTGGTGGAAGTGGAGGTGGTGGTGGTGGTGGTGGGGGTGGTGGAGGAGATTGTTGCTCATGGCGGTGGAGACTAAGGCACTTGGGTGGGCTAAGGAGAGCTCGAAGGGAGTGTTGTCAGCCTTTGCCATGGATGGGGTGGTGATGCTGTGGTGGTTGTGGTGCTGGTGCTGGAGTCTATGGCTCTTCGCCAAAACCCTAAGTCCATGTTCTCATCAGCTTCCTCCAACTTGGTGTGGGGTTGCCATTCGGTGGGCTGATTTGGAGTGATAGATCTGGCTGTACGGGAAGAGCTCCATTTGCTCAAAAAGAACTTCGCCAAATTTTGGGTATCCTCTTTATCTTCTTCTTCTCTTTCTTCTGGTTGAGTTCTCCTCCTCCTCCTCCTCCTCCTCTTACTTCAGCTAGTCTTTTCTTATGAGAGAGAAGAATATATTTTATTGGGTGAGGGTGTGTGGAATGAGAGTTGTGCTGCTGGGACGGGTGTGAAGTATAGAGTTTGTGTTTCCTTGGAGTAATGGGTTTTGAACTTTAGTTGGGTGGGTATAGTGTGGATAGGAGGGTGTTTTATTTTTTTTTTACCTTGTAAGTATGAGCTGTATAGAGGTGGGCTGGAATTGTATTAAGCACTAACATGAAGGGCAAAAGTTGGTGTGGTAAATGACAGTTGTGGAGTGAAAATGGTTGGTTCTTGCGTTGCCAGTGAGTAGAAGGAAGTGACACTTGAGGAGGTTTGTGTAAGTGAGAGAGAGAGAGAGAGAGAGAGAGAGGAAAAATAAATGGGCTTGAAGGTTAGATTCCTTTTTACCTTTTTCTCTATATGCATTCTCTCCGGGAAAGGGAATTTTGGTGCAAGAATTGTATGTTTCTCCAACCACTAGGGATGCCACCATCATCCTACATCGAATAGTGAGAGTTTGGTTGGTACTACTTGTATTCCTTATGCATCTTGTTCCACACTTAACATTACTTTTGACTCATTCAAACCCTAATTCTCATTCTTTGCTCCCATTTACTTCTTTCTCCTTGGAATCATTTATGGCTGGAATAGAAAGTTGGTGACCCTCATTCTCATATCCAACAGCGCATTATTTGCCTTGTGATTTTCAGTCCATGTCAAGCCTCTTTGCCAATAAAAAGAGACATGAAAGCTTTCTTATTTTACATCCTTTCTCTCCTTTCTTGTCATCTCATGAGATATGGACCTGTTAACTGGGCCCTGGTGCCTCTGAAGAAAAACTTTGACACTCGACACCATACGAAGCTACCTCGTTAGTTACGTAGTTTTGGTACTTGGTTAAAGAGTGGCACCTCCCTCGTCCCTCGTGTCTTAAAATTTTACAGCAGCTAGATCATTATAATTCACAGACAACAGTTTGTGAACTGAGTTTGACTATTAGTGCTTGACCAAGCAGTGAAGGGATCTTACATTCGAGTCTTGTGAAATATTGGAGAATGTGAAAGAATATTATTCTGCTGTATTATCTTTCCCACTGAGAGAGAGAGAGAGAGAGAGAGAGAGAGAGAGATGGGATAACTATTTATTTTGGATTGGCATTATGATGCCAGGTGGACTAATTGCAATGGAAGGGTGGCACTGGCTTGGGCCACCTCTAACAGTGAGCATTGTTTTTTTTTTGAAAAAAATGGGCAATTAATACATATTTATGTATCTTTTGCATTAATTATTATGATTTTATTAGGTTAATAATATTTTCATACTTTGTTCAAGGTGTTAAAAAATTGAATACTATCTGTAACAACTCTTTTTATTGCTGTATAGGCTTTAGTCAATCATTTATCATTATATCATTAGCTTAAGAACGAGTTTGCACTCATAAATTCAATCTAAACACTGGTCCCCAACTTCTGTTTCAAAGGTTATCTTCTGGTGAAAAAAGTTTTATTATTATTAGCAAGCTAAAAATGTCTCCCTGTCATTGTAAAAGCAGTGAAAGTACAATAGAACTTGCTTTTATGGTCAAGAAGGATAACCTTTGTTAATGAAAACTTAGATCTATGTTACAAAATAAAATTGTGTAAAAATTTTATATGTTTGAATTATTAATTCTAAGACATTGTATGGATCCACAAAAGGTCAAAGGACCACCAGATTTGGAAGGCATGATGTCTTTAAATCCAGCAGCTTTCTGCATGTTGTTGTCTGATTCCCATAATGCCATCAGGCAACAACTCAATTAAGGCTAAAACGACCACCACTACAACAAATTCTTCAGAGAGGATACTTCTTTTTCCTTTCTTCCTCTCCCAAAAATTTTGTGTTTGAAGCTAAAGTAAGTGCGCATCTTCCTTGGGTCTAGAGTTTGGTTTCATAAAACTTGTTTAAATTCCCAACTTAATTAAATAATGCTGTCACATGTTCAGAAATATGATGCATGCATTAAGAGAAGTTGCTTCTCTACATATTGATCAAATGTTGATCAAAGATGGCATCATGACTACAATATTATGCTACAATAGATAAGTTTTGCAGCCTAACCAGAAGGTTCTTGGCTCGTTCATGAACCCAAAATCATAAGAATACTTCATTGAACCCCACTGACCATACCTAAAATGAGGTTGGCTGGTAGGTGGTCCTCATGCATGGCTTGTCTTCACATCCGCGTTTTCCTTCTTTTTTTCTTTCTCCTTAACATGGCCTAGCAGGGATTAAAGCATATCCAATTTTTTGTCATCACATTCAGCCTCAGTTTGTGCATTTTTAATTGAATTATTAGGAGTTTAAACTTGGATACTCTAAATTAGAACAGAATAATGCAATAGGAATAAAGCAAGTATCCTCTCTCTTTATTTGAACTTCAGCATTATTTTCATTTGTTACAAAAGATTTGTGGGCCTTTCGTTAAGAAACAGATATGATGAAAATTTGAATTAGAAAAGGTGATGGCTTCTGCTCTCAAAAGGGAAATAGATTTTAATGAATTCAAGACCATCTCATGTCTCCACAAGCTATTATATATGGAGGTATATCTCATGGCATCTGATCTTCCACTTGGATTGTTGTCCCTGTCCCACATGCATGGATCCAGGGACAGCAACAGTGCCCACCCAATACGTCTAAGAGTGTTCTGTTCGTAGAAGGAAGACTCAAAACTTTTAATGCCATCGAAGTTGTTGGTTGGTTCCTTGGCTTTAGTGCCCGTCACCGTAATATATTAGTCCACATGGGCCCTTGCACCATGAAGTCATTGAGTCCCTTCAAATAGCCCACAGTAAAAATTAGCTAGATATATAGGAAGGAATAAAATAGTCCCATTCTCCATTCCCCAGAGGCTACCATATCTCCACCATGCCTCTATTTATCTCCTTTTCTCTAGGCAACATATATCTTCTATTTTATTGAGGGAATCCTCCCAAAGGACCCTAGATGATATATCCATGAGGTTAGCATGCATGGGGATCCGAATGCAGAAAAGGCATAACATGTTGCCAGGAGGAAAGCCATAGTTTTTTTTAAAATGTCCACTGAGTCTCCCAGAGAATTAATGACACAGCATTGGAAGTCTACACCAGCGTCTATTTGTGCTACTGCCAAATTGTTTAATGGTAATCTCTCTAGGCACAAAGATATCAGCAAGTGATGTTTTGTCCTTGTTAGCAATAAAGAAATGACTCTAGATTAATGTCATGGATGGGGGATTATTATAATTAAGAGATCAATCAATGTCAACTCTCCTTGGGGAGGTGAGGACTAGTGCTTAAGATAAGGTATGTTTAAGAGGTCTGAGAAGGGAGGAAGCACTTGACCACCCTAGATGAATTGGATGCCATTTAATGTGCTATGTTTTCCTGGACCTTGTCTTTGTTGAGGCCCCAAAAGGAATCTTGATGCAAGGTGATGGTAAGTTGAGCTTTCAGAAAAAATAAAGAGGGTTTGGTTTTCCTTTGACTCGTATATAGAAGAATCGTATCACGTGATTGTGTTAATTATACAGGAACGCAGTGAACCTTGATCCCTTATTACAAGATTATTTCCCATGAATTCTTCTTAAAAAAAAAATGTTTTCTCCTCTAGAAGAGCAATACAGACCTAGCGTAAGATCTCAACCACCTTATTCAGTTATCAGTGTACAGTAGATGTTAACACAATTTTCTTCTGTAAACTCGGGACACTGATCCAAATGCCTCTAAGAACTGCCTCTCAAAATAAGACAATTTTATGAGTGACAATGCTTCTGGTGCTAGTTTGATATTTGTAAAGAAATCATTAACTTCTTTAACTATGACCATCTTATCCTATCATCTAGAGACCTAAATTATATAAACTCAGGTTTTTGGTTGTAGACTAGTCAGTATGTACAAAGTAAGGGCTCCTCCTTTGGATTATATCATAAGAACAATGAGCTTTTGTTAGAGTTAGGCTTGTAGGATTGAGTGATCCAGATAAAATCATGGTTGATGCACTCTACGGCAGACAAGAATAAAAACTAGAGGCCGGTTGCTACAAAGGTTTGCATCCAAATAAAATTATATTAGGATGGAATCACTTTTTTCATGAGTGGTCCATGGAAAACTTGGTTGCAATGAGAAATGGTTACTCTTGGTGGCACATCCATAGAATCTTCTCAATCTACAGGATTGGCACAGCTCTATTTCCCCATTCTTCATTTAGATTACATTTAGCAAAGACACGTACCTATCTTTAATTGCAAAATAAAGGTAAGGTAGTGGGTAGCATCACAAAATAGTTAGCCCTTGCAGACTTTAAATTAAAAATATATATTCTTTTCATTGATCTGTGGTTGTTCATCTCCAACATCCCCATAGTTATTGCATGGCTCGAAGACATTTTCCCTATGTTTTGTAATTACTTGGCCAGATCAAGAAAGGATTTTGCTGTTGAACTAATCCTTCAAAACTTCCATCTTAAATAAATTAAGAAAATTCTAAGTATTTACTAGAATCATCGAATAGATCTTCTTCCAACCAGATCTTTTTTATATTCATTATCCTGAATATTCTGACCAATGACCTTGGTAAAATCCATGCATTTTCTCAATTCTAAGCCACAGACGTCGTTTTTCTAATCCTCTAAAAGTTGACCTTCATTCATATTTTCCTTCATTTGAAGCCATATACTAATGTCATCAGAGCTTGATAAGACTGAAAGAAACTGTTATAGGATTTGTCTGAACTTCCTAGATACCATGTGTAGATTCTAATTTAATTAATTAGGGTGGTCGGCAATCTTGGTCATGGGAATGGACTAATATTTATTAAGTATGAGGGCCTTCTGGCATGGTGAAGAAATATATTTTAAAATATATTATATTTTTTAGCTTAAAGACTGAATAAAATTTCAATATCTGAGTCTTTTAAACCAATTTAATTGTCCCAGCAGTGACATAACAAGATGGATCAACTTTTGGTTCTTCAACCATGGCTGTCAAGTCTAAAACATGCTAATTAATGTGATCTTGACATAACCCCGCAAACGTATAACAAGTATACAAATGTCACCCACAAGTGAAATGGATGTGCATGGCATTATATAGGTGTTTGGGTACCTTGTTGTGGTAAGCAAGTTGACTGGTTGTCTAAGGGAGACTAATTGGGTTATAAAGTTGGAGTTGAACTTTTCTATCCTTTTTTTACCCTTTTTTTTTTTTTTTTGAGAATTATGGTGGGAAGTGATCACCACCTGCAGAGTCTATGAACTGATGATGATGAAGGGCTGGCTATGAACTGGAGCTGAACTTTACCAACTGGACCATTTCAATATATAATTTGATCTCAAAGTTCCCTAGAACTTGAGTGGTTTAACTTGCAAGCAGTTGAGAAAATTACAGAATCTTCAATTCTGTTCCCCAAACTGCTCACAGACCTTCTAGATCTGCATTCAATGTCATGAGATGAATTAAATCATGTCTTTGGGCAAAATTTCCTGTCTATATATCTGATAACATATGCTGATAGGATGGACCTTGTACTGGTGGTCCCAAATCAACTGTGTAAAATAATTGGATGGAATGTGAGTCCATTGTGACTGATCACAAGAGAAGAACATCAAGCATCTAGATACCCATTGCCCCCACAATCAGAAAATCCATTCAAGGTTTCACGGGCCCATCATAGCTGGACTTCATCAGACTGATTCCAATCCATAGTTGTGCTCGTGGGACAAGAGCATTCAATTGTGCTTTTCCTATGGCCCCCCATCATGATCGCGACACGTCGGCGATGGTTAGATATGCAAAAATCTTGAGAACTTACCTTATATTCATGGATGATCCAAGCACATGAGAATGGATCCCTCCATGCCATGTGGGCCATCAAAATAGTCTGGCAAAAGATATACCACACGACCCAATAATAGCTCGGCATTTGGTATAACGGGTCACAAGGAGCCAACCTCTTATGGTGGAGACCATCAGTAGGTCTTTTGATGGGCTTTGTAACATCAACTTGAGATTAGGATTCCATTAATATGCTAAATTTATGGTGACAGCCTTAAAGTTGGTTCCTTTTGTGAAATATTATTGGGTCACGTTTGCTTTAAATCTTTAGATTACTTACTGAGTATCTTAGTATATATTCGGCAAGATTATTATGCAAATTATATTCATCTAACATCCTTTTCCCTCTGCCGCCGACAATATTATTAGTATTGCGATATTATCATCATATTTTTGTGATTTAGAAATAATGTTATGTTGATTAAAAATCACATAAAATAGATCATCAATTTGTAAAAGTTAGTCAACCTTCTAACTTTACTATCCGAGGACGTTTAGTTAATGATAATTTATCTCGATAGTTTAAGATTATCATATTTGATACTTGAATATGATGATCTATATGATAACATTTGATTTTTGATAATTTAAAATTATTATAAATTATAGTAATTTGGTATTCATAAAAAGTAGGTATATAAAATTACGCTATTGGCTTCTCCCCTTCTAATTGGCACTTTCACCCATCCTTATATAATAATTTTATAATATTATTATATAATATTGTGGTAATCTTATAATATATAATTTTTATAACAATAGGATGATTTTATTTTTGCTAACCTGATTATCAAATACAAAATTACTAAAAATATAAAATTTTCAATCGAACCAAATATGACCACCGATATAATTCTTGTGCAACTTTCTTTATCTGAGGTAAACTAAACGCAGGACCTTTTTGGATTTTTTTTTTCTCCCCCCTTGCTGATATAAGCCCAAAAATCAGTTTGCTCCAATGTATCTGCTCTAATATCAGTCAAATCAGCAGATTCGTGGGCTTTATCTGGCTTGCATTTCATAGATTTAAGTTTAAAATCATCAAATTCTGGAAGTCTGTGATGCCCCTCCCAATTATCCCACATCGGATAATTGAGAGTTGGTTAAGTAGTTTATATGTAGTAAAGCAAGAAGGACAAAACACAATTGGATCCCTTTTTGGGCTGTGTGGCCCAAGTTGGTGTGGACTTTGTCCGTCTTGCTTTCTTGTAACGAAACGGGCCCGTGGGCCCGGGTCGTTACAATATATGGTATTAGAACCTCGCACCAGTCGGAAGTGCAGGAGCTAAGTGCCATACAAGTGCTACATCCATGGGGGATGGGAGCCACCTCTTGAACCTGTGGGGGCCACCTCTTGGTTAAGTGGTTTATATGTAGTAAAGCAGAAGGACAAGACACCAATTGAATCCTTTTTGAGCTGTGGTGGCCCAAGTTGGTGTGGACCTTGTTCGTCTTGCTTTCTTGTAACGAAACAGGCCCGTGGGCTCGGGTCTCATTACAGAGTCCACTCAGGAAAGAAAAAAAAAAAAAAAAGGAACATTCTCAACTCCTCATTTGTTTCATGTTATCTCAAATTCCAAGTGGAAGCGAAAACTAGAAATTTGAACAGGCTATCATTGCAATGGAACAGCAGAAGACTAGGCTCGTTGCCCAGTGCAATTTGGTCGCTGTAGATTTTATTCCTCATTGAAAACGTAATGGACAGCCAAAATCTCAGAACATATTGGGTCTCCTTTATGCTTGCCTTAGGAGACTTGAGCAGCTATATCTGACAATATTCTTCGTATCTAAAAAGATTGCTGAAAAGAAAACCAACTTGTAGAACATTGAGAAATATCTAACTTTGCATTAGAACCTTTAATTGGGTGGGAGAGAATAACAAACTTTAGGATAGTTTGCTTATGCTTCATGATAACTCTTTCTTTCATATTTCTTTCATATCTAGGCTTTTATAGTGACAACAAATTGGCTTATGTTCAATTCCTATTTCCTCTATAAAGTGATTATAGAGATAAATTAGGATAGGATTGAACTAACATATAACATTGAGGTAGTGTTTGATAGCCCAAAAGCTATCCCTGGATAAATGTACGGGATAGCATTTATCCAGAGGATAGCTGAGGGAATAAGCATTTTTTTAAAATTACAAGTCTGCCATCAAGGGATAACATTAGTTGTTCCTGGATTCCCTAAGGAATAAGTTCAAGGATAATCCATGGTTAACCATGGTTAACCATGGGTTATCCCCTGGTTAATTTTTTTCAGACCTATCCCTTCTAGCTATAGCATTTGGGAATAAGAAGGGATATCCAGGGGATATCCTTCCTTATCCCCCATATCAAACACTACCTAAGAGAACCTGAAAGTAAGATCCCACTCGCAAGCCAATTCTATTTAGCTCGAATTTAGGTCAAGTAGCAAATGAGTCATGCATGCTAGAACTTTAATCTAGACTTTTATTTAAACTTAAATATAATAATAGTAATAATAAAAGCCTTAATCTTAAACTAATTGAAATTGATTATACGAATATTTTTTCTCCATTCTACTCAATTTTGAAATAAATTTTTAGCAAGATACAAATATTTCAAATCAAATTCTTTATCAATTCCTTTCATACAATTTTTAATCTATTTTTTTTTTCTTCTACACGTATCAAATCACTCTCATATTGCTACATCCCTAAGTTTATATTGTAAATATTTAAACCATTTAGGACATCATTCCTTTAATTTATCCTCAATTAGTGCTACCTCCATCTTTTCACAAGTGATTTCATTTCTTATTCAATATTAATTATATTACCACATATCTATTACAATATATCATTTCAACTACATTCAACTTGTCTATATATAATTTTCTAACTACTCAACATCTCATACAATAAAGAAAATAGTAAATTTTATGGTTATCTTAAAATATTTTTTCTTCAACTAAGCAAATAATTTATAATCATACAACATTTTAGTTGCACTTATCCATTTCATTCATCCTGTTTTAATCCTATGAATAACATCATCCTCAATCTCTTCATTTTTTTATTAAGGATGGATCCTAAATATTGAAAATAATTGCTTTTAGATGGTGTTTGGTTTATGTTGACATAATATTACGAAGCATCTTATATTCCTAGTAATCTTACAGTCGGTAATCAAATTTTTAGGAATATAAAATTATTACATTTGCTTCATGATAACAACTCAACTCAACTCATCTAAGCCTTTTTTCAAGTACATGGGGTTGGCTACATGAATCTGCTTCCTCCACTCTGCTTTATTCAGGACTAAATCGATATCAAATTATAATAGTCATATATCTCTTAATTATTTCTGTCTATATTAGTTTAGGTCTACCTCCACCTCTATCATTACTATAAATTATTAAAAGATTACTCTTTAACTAGAGCATTTAAAGGTCTTCATTGTGTATATCTAAATCATCGTAATCGATTTTCTTTTATTTATCTTTAATTAGAGCTATTCCTATCATTTTTGTATATATTTATTTTTAATTCTAATAAAATATGATAATTAGTTTATCATATTTTTTAAAATTTTATTTTATTTTTTTATTTTTTAAGTGGTTCTTTTTTCTTTTTGTTAAAATATGTAATGTTCTAATAAAAATCAAGATTTTTTGTAAACTAATTTTAAAAATATCATATATTTAAATTATATATATAATATAACATAATATATATTATAATATTATTAAATATCTTATTATATAATATATATTAATATATATTATATAAATATTTAGTAATATATTATATAATAATTTAATATGCAAGGTTATAAATATTGATAATTTAAAATTTAAAATTTATATATTATTATATAAATATATAATAGTGTTTAAAATGTTAAATAATAATAATATAAATATTAAATAAATATTATTGAGTGTAAATTAAATATATAATCTAATTAATTACTATTAGATATTTATATGCAACTAAGAGCATAATTTAAGATTGTCAGATTTTGATAATCTTATATACCCTCCTTTTAGAAGAATTTGAATTATTATGATTTATGATAATTTTAAATTACTAAAAATCAATATTTTTACTTAGATTGCTATATCTAATTACCAAACATGATAATCTGTATGTTAATATCAAATTACTCAAGTATATTGCCGTAAACCAAATGGCCCCATAGGGATTTTGTGGTCTTTAATAGTTTACTCCACAATCATCTCTATTTTAAATTATACTAAAATTGTATTGTATATATATATCTTTATCCTATTCAACTTAAAACCTTATATTTTAATGTATTTCTCTATGATTCTAACTTGCAATTAATTTAGCCTTAGTTTCATCTACTATGTACCATATTATTTACAAATATATGTATCACAAAATATCATCCTAAATATAGTTAAGAAGCTCATCTATAACTAATCCAAAAAAATAAGGATTAAGAGCTGATCCTAGATAAAACATACTATAATTAAAAATTCACTAATATTATTTCTAATAGTTCTTACAAAGTTATTAATTTATCATACATTCTTTATTATATTAATATATCTAATAGGTACTTATTTCTTTTCAAACATTTACCATAAGATTTTTCTAGGATTGTATTATATGCTTTCTTTAAATTAATAAAATTTATCAAAAAGTATTGCCTCTTTTTTCCATACCACACTATAAACCTTTTAAAGAGAAAGTACTTTATATGGTTGATCTTTCTGATATAAAACCAAATTGATTCTTTCATATACATCTCAATATATACTTAATTAGTTTTTCCAAAGTTTCATAATATGACTAATAAGTTTAATTTTATAATAGTTAGAATAATTTTAAATATCTTATTATTCTTTTAAATTAGTATTATAGCACCTTCTTCTATTCGTCAAGCAATTTCTTAATTTCTAATATCTTATTTGTTGTCCCAGATAGCAACCCAAGAGCGGGAATGAATTGGGTCTTTTTAAAAATTTTAAACACTTTTGAAGTAAAACCCCCAACTTAAAATAAATCACAGATATGCAATAATTAAGACAGAATATGCAATGAGGAGATGAAGAGGAAGAGATAAAAAGTCAAGCACTGCAAACACATAGATTTCATAGTGGTTCGATGTACTTACACCTACGTCCACTCCCAAGTACCTCTTGGTTCCACACTATATCAACCTTGATTACAGCAGAGTTGTTTCACAAGATCACAACTCAAACTTATTATTTTTTCGGACGCACAACGAACCCAGCTGGTTTCAAGGTTCACCAGCACAAAACCTTACACACAAGCAACTGCTTGCACAAGGCAAACTGCCTCAACTGATTCAATCACCTGATTGACTCAGTTTACAAGAAGAACAAGAATGTTTGATACAATAACTGCTCCTTAAATGAGCAAATAAGACAATTTAATTATTCAACCAAAGAGATAGAAATAAAAGCCTGATTTGTAGATCTCTGTGGCTTGATTCTTCTCCTCTTTCTTGCTTTTGAATGGATCTTCCTTGAGTATTCTCTTGAAGCTCGGAAGAACAGATGAAGAACAGGAACTAGGGCTTGCTCGTTTGCTTCTTCAAACTTAGAAATCTCCTCAAATGAAAGTGTGAAGACTAGGGATTTCTCTCTTTTCTTTCAAAGAATCAGTACGATTTTTCCTTTTGATTTTTCCTTTAATTTTCTCTTGGATTTTTCTCTTCTTTTTCTTCTCTATTTTTCTTGTTTTTCTCTTCTTTTAAATGGTCACATCCATCATGCTTTTATAGATCCTTCCAATACTAAGAATAGATGAAAACTATTCGTTAGAATCAAAATGGAAGAAAAGTTAGGAACAAATAAGGTAATAGCCGTTGAGATTTAAAATAAAAAGAAGGTTTAGAGATGTTCTGACACATCTGAAAGTCGTTTCTGACAATCTGGAGTCGGCTCTGACTTTTTTGGGTCGACTCTAACTTGAAATCCCCAAACAGCCCGATTTGGAGTCTGCTCTAACTTTTCTGGGGTCGACACATTTTGCTTCTGGAGTCGACTCTAACTTCTCAGGTGTCGACTCTAATTTGAGACCCGAAAAACCATTTTCTATTTTTCTGCTGGAGTCGACTCTGTAGGTTCAGGTGTCGACTCTAATCCGTGCCATTTTCGGAGTCGACTCTGTGATTCTAGGTGTCGACTCTAATGTGCCATTTTTCGGAGTCGACTTTGTGATTATAGGTGTCGACTCTAATGTCTACAATCTTACCTTGACATTAGAATTGAGTTCCGAACTTGATTTCTCTCGAGATTTTGATCATTTAAACAAGTTATAAACTGAAACATTTAATCAAAATCATTAGTAATTTCATGAGTTATACTCAAATAGTTTTGTTTATCATCAAAATTAATAATTGGGTCAACAATCTCCCCTTTTTGATGATGACAAAAACTTTGAGTATATGCATTAGAATTCATAAATTGTAAACCTTATCAAGACTTTAAATTTGTTCAATTTAAGGAATAAGCCATAGTTTCAAAATAAGTAAAATTGATCAATAATGATTAACATGAACTGTAAATAAAAATTATGCTCCCCCTGCATATTGTAACTCCCCCTTTTTCTATGCATATTTCTTTTAGATTAAATGTATTTAAATTCTCATTCTCTCTCTCTCTCATTCATTTTCTCCCTTATGCATATACAATTCTTCTTTTCTCCCTTTTTTGTTATCAACAAAAAGGTAAAAAAATTGTATAAAGAATTTTAAAGAGATATTCAGATACAAACAAATTGAAGAATAGATATAAAAGAGTAAATATCCTAAGGCTTTCATTCATAACAACCATCATTGTATCAAACATTCAAACAGTGTTTCATCATATCAAAACATTCATTACATCATGTATTAAGATCTAAAATAGTAAGTGTCCTAAGTACAAGCTATCAAAATATCATAAAAGCTAAATTTTAATTTGACAGGAACTTAAAGGCTAATTGGGATTTGACTTGAGTTGGCTTGGATAGGCATTAATATAGGAAGTAGAAGGTCAATCAAGTATGTTTGTAGACAATTCTCTTCAGATGACCTATTAACTCCATAATCTCATCTTTCTGTGATTTCTTGAAGCCTTCAAGACAATCCTCAATCTGAGTAATAGCAAAATCTATATCCCTTCTTAGTTGTCCAGTGGCATCAAGGTAAGCTCTAGATCCATCTGCGATCCCTTCCAGCCTTTCAAAAATCTTGTGAAGCTCAGATGATAGGGTATCCACAGATCTGTCCAATGAAGATGCAATCATGTCAAGCTTAGTAGAGAGCTGCCTCATCTCATTTCTCATCTCTGAATCATGCTCAGTCAATAAGGCCCTGAGCTGATCAAGCTGCCTCTCTAAGAAACCTGCTGACTCAGCCAACAAACCCGATGCCACCTGAGGGGATGAATGGTCTAGCAACTGATGGTCCAGCAGTAGACGGTCCAGGGACATCCTCATCTCTGGCTTCCTCAACTCTGGCTTCTTGTCCTCTCCTTTGCCACTGGCCATTAACTTTCCTGAAGCCCATTCTATGAATAGTGGAGATGCTATAGTAGTCAGTATATCTGAGATTTCTTTGCAGTTCATTCTCCATTATCTTTACACCTTGGCTTTGAACACCAGTGTGAGAACCATACCATATGGCAGTGTAGATCTTTTCTTTAGCTGCCTCTGCCATATAACCAATCATCATCCCGGCCAAATTTACTGGTTGACCAGTGATGATACAATCCATCAGAAGAACGTCTCGCTCCGAGACATACTCGAACCTTCCAATCTTAGGAAACAAGATTCTCCACAAATATTATGAAGTAATCTGAGTTCCAGGTTGAGCCATCTTCAAACTCAGAAACTTCTCTCCCAAGCATCCTAGACAGGGCTCCACCTCTGTCATCATGCTGACAGGCAGTCAAACCAATAGTGGGTATCTCCAGAAGATTTCCTAGACTCTGTAGTGATCACCACTTTGGTTCCACGCACAGAACTTACAAGACCTCCTTCCCCTCTACATAAATCACTGTAGAATTCCTTCATGAGGGAGGGGTAGGTCGGAACATCTAGTGAACAAATCTTTTCCCAACCCATTTCTTTATTTGTCTCCCTATAGAAAAACCTTCCGATTCAAATAGATTAAAATCTACCTTCCTTCCGTAGTGATAACCTTCCCGGCCAACAAGTCAACGCGGATGGATGATGGAGAAGCCTCGGAGTAGAAGAAGAGGAAGACGAAGAGCTAGAAGACGATTGCCTCTCGGTTCTTCGAACGGAACGTCTCCCAGTGGGAACGGCGCACCAAACACAGATCCTCGCCTCTTGGGAGCCATTGGAGGTCAATGGAGGTTGGAATCAAGGATTTTGAAGAGTTTGGAAAAGTTTGGAATGCTTTGGAGAAGGATTTGAAAGGGATTGAAAAAGGATTGGGTCGTTTGATGTGTCGACTCTGCCCTAATAAAGTGACGATTTTTCACTTAGAGTCGACTCCCGCAAAGTGAGGTGTCGGCTCCGAACAAAAAATCAGTCAGCGCTCGAATTAGAGTCGGCTCTACAGAAGCCGGAGTCGGCTCTAATGAGCAGACAAAAGCACTAAAGAAAAAGGTGTCGACTCCAAAATTGAGGGTGTCGACTCCACAATAGTTTCAGTGAAAGAAAATGAGTTTCAAGGGTCTGAAACTAATCAAATTGATCATCAAAATTTAGATAACTTCTCCTTAATAATTGGGGAATCAATGATCAAACTTCTAGATAAATTTCCTTATAAAGTGTAAAAGATTTTCAAGAAATCTACCGAAATTTAGATAGTTGTCCTTGAGAGTTTCAGAAAATCATTCTAAAGGATCACAAACTCCTAATTCTCCTCTAAGATAACAAAATCTCTCCTCACTCAAAGGTTTGGTAAAAATATCAGCCAATTGATCATCAGTGTTCACATAATCAAGACAAATATCATTATTAGCTACATGTTCTCTAATAAAGTGATGTCTAATTTCTATGTGTTTAGTTCTAGAATGTTGAATTGGATTCTTAGTTAGATTGATTGCACTAGTATTATCACATCTAATAGGAATTTTATCAAGTGTGATGCCATAATCTTCAAGTTGTCGCTTAATCCAAAGGATTTGAGCACAGCAACTTCCAGCTGCAACATACTCTGCCTCAGCAGTGGATAGAGCAACCGAATTTTGCTTCTTGCTAAACCAAGAGATTAAGTTACCTCCTAAAAATTGGCATGCACCACTTGTACTTTTTCTATCTAATTTACATCCAGCATAATCAGAGTCAGAATAAGCAATCAAATTAAGTGTTGAGTCTCTAGAATACCATATTCCTACATTTTTAGTTCCATTTAAATATCTAAAGATTCTTTTAACAGCAATAAAATGTGATTCTTTAGGTTCAGATTGATATCTTGCACATAAACAAACAGCAAACATGATATCAGGTCTACTTGCAGTTAGGTAAAGTAGAGATCCGATCATACCTCGGTAATATTTTTGATCTATTTTCTTACCATCTTCATCTTTGTCCAGCTTGCATGAAGGGCTCATTGGCGTGCCAAGAGGTTTAGCAGATTCCATATCAAACTTCTTAAGTATTTCCTTCGTGTACTTTGCTTGGTTAATGAAAATTCAGCTTTCTCTTGTCTAATTTGTAGTCCAAGGAAGAAGTTAAGTTCTCCATCATGCTCATCTCGAATTCTCCCTGCATTAACTTAGCGAATTCTTGGCAAAGACGATTGTTAGTAGCACCAAAGACAATATCATCAACGTAAATCTGTACAACCAATAGATCCATTTCTTTTCTTTTTAAAAACAAGGTTTTGTCAACATTTCCTCTTGTAAATCCATTTTCAATCAAAAATTTACTCAATCTATCATACCAAGCTCTAGGTGCTTGTTTTAAACCATAAAGTGCTTTGTGTAATTTAAAAACATGGTTTGAAATTCATGATCTTCAAAACCAGGAGGTTGTTCAACATAGACTTCCTCATTTATAAAACCATTTAAAAAACACTTTTAACATCCATTTGAAATAAATTAAAATTCATATGACATGCAAATGCAAGCAATAGTCTAATGGCTTCTAATCTAGCTACAGGAG